>PVLD010001200.1:0-140932 GCA_004027595.1 Dinomys branickii | reverse complement strand
GATTTCAAGACAAAATGATAGGAATTAAAAGTGGTTGTTATATTACATATTGTTATCTTCAACTATGTTGCTCAGAGTATCAGATGCAAGAATGGAAGTTTGTTTAAACCATTTAAGAAAATAAGAAAAGTGTTAGATGTGTTGAATGCTAATTTTAAAGCAGTCAAACTTTTCTGGGCCCCAGATTTGCAGGTGGTTCATTTCTAGTCAAGCTGGAAACTTTTAAAATCACTCAGTGATACCATTTGTTCTTGATTCTCAATGTAGTGCTGGCTAAAAGCCCCCAACAGTACTGTACCATAGCCTGTATGTTAGGCTGCCTTGAAATTTCCTCTGCCAGACTCCTCTAGATTAATTAGTCCACTTTCCTTAACCTTGGTTCCCCTCAATATCTCAAGACATGAGCAAAATATAGAAAAACTTTCTGCCAGAGCATAATACATATGGCCTGGAGTCCATGGAGTCTTGTCTTGGTTACTTTCCTCATTGCTGAGACAATGCCAGACACCCAGAGTTAAAGGAGGAAGAGTTCATTTTGGTTCACAGTTTGTAGAGGTTTCAGTCCTTAGTTGGCTAGCTTCAAGGCAGGGTCACAGGGTAGGGGGCATCACAGAGGAGAAATAGTCCAGGCAGGAGAGAGCAAAGCAGCAGGCTGCTAGCAGCAGCAGCAGCAGCAGCACCAACCAGTGGCACCTGCCTTTCCCTTCCATCCCATGCAGGCTACCAACCTTTTGGGTGGTGCCACCCTGAACTATGGTAGTTCAAACCAGTGGGCCAATGTAGTACCACATACCCTTAATACAAGTATCACATACCTTACATTCAGCCAGCCCCCAAAAACCCCACTTATGAGTGTGTAATATTTTGGCGGGATACATCTGGTTAGAAGCCACAACAGAGTCCTGAGCCTATATTTTTATCTTCGTTCTGGTCTCCTGAGCTCTGACTAGAGTCTCACATCGAGCTCAGCTTGTAGTATTCTACAGCTGGACTCCAGCCAGCATCTCCAAACCCCTCCTATGGACAAGTTCCAAAGGGTTCTGAAGCACACAGTCAGGTCACATCTCAGGAACATCCCCACTTCTCTGGTACCAAAATCATTGAGTTAGGGTTCACTAGAAGAACAGGTTTATATAGGTGCAAGTATAGCTATAGATACATCATTATATACTTACATATGTGAATTTATGCATATATACGATTATTTACATATGTATGTATATATAAAGTGTTTACTGAGTAGGCTTACAGTGGCCACCTGCAGAATCAGGGGTGGAAGAATGCAAAATAACTGTCTGTGCCCTGAAGTGCGGGAGGACCTGTCCATTCAGAGGTGGAAGGCCTGTAGCTCCCTGCAGAGTCCAGTACACGTTCATGTTGGAAAGCTGAGGAGTTTGTATTGCAGGGCCATAGTCTGCACTGGAAGACTGAAGGACCCAAAGATAACCATCTGAAGGCGATGGCAAAGACCAGAGCTCTTCCAGAGGAGGACAGGAAAGCCTTCCTTTTTCCTTCCATATGTGTTCCATCCAGGATAAAGCATATCAGTTGGTGGCACCCGCGTCCAGGGTGGGTCTTCCCTCCTTAGGTTGGGGCCCATGTGTTAGTCATCCACAGACACGTCCAGAACCATGCTCCACTGAACTGATAGGTATTTCTTAATCTATTTCAGTTGACATATCACCATGAAAGATCAATCACACAGTAGGATGATTTTTCTCCCATTCACTGTCATATTCCTAGATTGAGAGATCCACATTTGTACTAAATACAGATTCACTCATTTTGCTCAAGAATAACTTTTTGAAATGATCAATGGCTTTTTACAACCTTTAACCTTTCTATGTTGATGCAGAGAAGTCAGGAAGGTGAGCGAGGCGGTTTACTTGTGCACTGGTCCGTGTAAGAACTTGTGGGTGGGAAATGGAAGTGTGACTGGTGTGTCTTCCTTCCTGGACAATGTGTCTGGGAGAGTAGAGGAGGTGTGGTGTGAGTGCATCCTGGATAGGCGAACCAGCCCCTGGAGGTTAGTGGAGAGCCTTTGTCACAGGAAGAGACTGAGTAGATGAGAGCTCGGAGGAAACCCAGTACTGTGCACGTTGTCATGCCTTCCATCCTTGCCCTGAGAGGGTGATTTGACCAGCACCAAAGTGGGTAGAGAGCAGAATGAAGGATAATCTAAACACTAGGTCTTTTGGCAAACAGGGGTCCTGGTTGTGGAGTCACAGTAAATAACACAATTCTTAAGACAATGCGACTCAGCCTATAGTTTTGCAAGGAAATTTCATCATCTACATATTTGATTCTCAAGTTGTCATTAGTGTGTGAAGGTAACAGACAGACAGTCTTCATATATAAAAGGGCCCTGGAGTTCTACTGTTAATGGAAAAATTATTTGGAGATGTACTTTGACTGAGAGAAGATCCAAAATTAGGAGTTTAGGAATGGAGAATAGGAAAGAGGAACTTGGATAAACACTTGAAGTAATTACATATATTATTGAGTCCAAGTAATTGCTCTGAATTTCCCATTAAATTAAGTGCCAGCTATCAAAAATTACTTGCGTGTGAAAAAAATTTCATGACCCATTTGGGTTTAAAAATCTCAGCTGGGAAGTAGATAGTAGGGGAAGAGGATAAATGAATTTTTCACAATTTATCATTTTTATTTGGAAGACACAACTTTCTCTCATTGCAATGAAATAAAACAAGCAGTTAATAATAAGGGCTATAAAACTCAAGGACTTAAAATAAGACACCTTCTAATAGTCTTGGGATATTTTCAACCTAGTGCTGGATATTCTGGCCCATTCTCAATACTGCAGTAAGGCAAGAAATGGAAATAAAAGGAATAAAAATAGAAAAGAAAAACTAAAATTGCCCCTTGAAGATAACATGATTGTTTATGTAGAAAATCCCAAGGAATCTACAAAAACAGAAACACTCAGTTCCGCAGGTTTTCAGATACAGGACACACAGACAAAAGCCAATGGTGTTTCTACATGCTAGCAATGACCATAGGGAAACTGAAATGAAAAACACACCACTTACAATTGCTTGAAAAAAGGGAACTATTTAGCGGGTAAATCTAGAAAAGCATTACTGTACAGGACTTATATACAGAAAACCTTGAAATTTTTATGAAAGAAATCAAGGAAATTCTGAATAAATGGAGAAACATACTGTGTTCATGAGTTGAAAGAACCAACGTAACATGGATTTCAGCTGTTCTGAAATCGATACACAATTTTAATGCAATTCTTATCAAAATGCCAAGAAATTGTTTTACATAGTTACAAGATTATCATATAGTTTGTATGAGAAGGCAAAGGAACTAGAGTAACTAAAACAATTTGAAGAACAATGGTAAAATGCGAGTTGGTAGTCCTATTAAGACTGCAGTGTGGTGTGAGTGGAAGGATAGATGTCTATACCAACGGGACAGGGTAGAAAACCTTGCAGTAGACCTACACACGTGTGGTGAATTGATTTTTAAAAATTTTCTTATTTTAAAGAAAATAGTACAAAAAAAGAACAATAGCAAAATACAATCAAAACAACACAAGGACATTAAAGATAATACAGGGTTAATAGCGGTGGTTATATTACATATTGTCATCTTCAGTGAAGTTGCTCAGATTACCAGATGCAAGAATAGAAGATCAATCAAATCATTAAAGGGAGTAAGAAAATAATAATTTAAAAGAACATTAGAGACAATACTGAGGCATAATGGTAGTTTGGTGCAGGGAGTGAGTTTTCGACAAGGGTACTTGAATAATTGGATATCTGCCAGCAAAAACACAAACCTCAGCCTGCCTCACACTTCGTAGAAAAGTGCACAACTTAAATGTGAAAATAGAAAACTTTTAGAAGAAAACACAGGAGAAGGTCCATGTTTATAGAGTGCCTAGCCTTGACACCAAGAGCAGGATCTATAAAAGGAACAATTTTGATAAAGTGGACCTCATCAAATGAAACACTTTTGATACATGAAAGATGCTGGTAAGATAAAGACCTCCTATAGAATAGGAACGTATATTTGCTGACAAAGAACCTTTACAGAATATATTAAAAGCTTTACAATGCAAATGTAAGAACCAAACAATCCAATCACAAAATAGACAAAAGCTGTTTCACTGAAGAGGTGCTAAAGATGATTCCTAAACACACAAAAGGATGTTTAGCACTATTTGTTGTTAGGTAAATGCAAATTAAAATTACAATAACTGTAGATAATGATTTTTTTAAAAAACTAAAAGAAAGGATTTTGAATGTTTCACACAAAGAAATGGTAAATATTTCAGGAAATAGGTAAATTTGTCCGATGTGAGCACTACACAAGGCATAATGTATCAAGTCATTGTATGTTACCCCACAGATATGTACAATTTTTCCATCCACTCAAAAAAAATGAATAATTCTTGAGAAGCACAATGAGGCTATCACTACACACCTGCTAGAGTGACCACATAAATAAATAAATAAATAATGAAGTGCTAAATACTAACGAGGATGAGGAATAGACGGGTAACTCATACATTGTCGGTTACAGTGCAAAATGGGACAGCTACTCGAACAATGTTTGCCAGTTTCTTGAAGAACTAAACATTTACTTGCTATGTGACTTAACAGAAAATGAAAAACTATGTGTATAAAAAAGCCTCTGTGTAAACTTATATAGCAACTTTATAATATCCCCAAACTGGAAACAACTCCAGTGTCCTTCAGTAGGTAAGTGGCTAAAACATGTCCATGCCATGCAGTACTACTCAGCAATGCAAGGGAACACGGATGGCTCTCTAGAGCACTAGGCTGAATGGAAGGTGCCGTTCCCTAAATGTTATAGGATGAATGACGTTCTTGAAATTTATAGAAATGGAGAACAGCTTACCAAGAACAGGGAGAAGGTGGGGGCAGAGGAAGTGGGTGTCGTTATACAGGGTAACATGAAGGAGCATTGTGAAATATTCTGTATCTTAACTGTATCAGTGTCAATATCCTGATTGCAATATTGTGCGATCATTTTGCAAGATGTTAACAGGCTGGAGGATACATGAAATCTCTCTTCCTATCATTGGATGGAAATCTATCTTCTTAATCTATAATTATCTTTGGGGTTTAGTTAAAATTGCCTAAATTCATTTTAGGCTACTTAGCACAGTTAATGATAATAAACTATAGCTAACAATTTATGAAACAGTATCAAACAAGTATCTCAAACTCACAGTCTTAAATGCTTTAAAAAGTTAGCCAACCAAAAAAGACCATAAATTAAGCCTTCTACTCAAGAGGTGATGCAGAGAAAGAAAATAAAAGCCCTTAAGAAAAAGGAAAGTAGAAGGGGCTGGGGGTATAGCTCAGTGGCATAAGCGCTTGCCTGGCAAGTGCAAGGTCCTGAGTTCGATCCCCGGTACCGGGAAAAAAAAAAAAGAAAAAGGAAAGTAGAAGAAAGACTATATAATAGGATTACAGCATAAGAACATACAATATTTCATGTCATGATGCAATATGGCATTGGCATGTATAAAAATATTGTGTTGATAACTCTAAGAATAAGCCAGACACACTGACAGAAGGGCCAAAAAAACAGACCTACTAACTTATCATACACACACACACACACACACACACACACACCACGTACACACATACATGTCATGCACATATACATATTCATGAAAAAACACAAACACATGATATACAAGTTAAGAATGAGAAAGCTGAGATAAATGCAGATTTTAAAAAGCTGTAAGACATTACATTGTGATACCACAGTGGTGTTCAGACTCATGGATTTACATGGTAACTTTTCCACTGCTGTCTTCTGACCTTGGGCAAGTTACTTCCTCTCTTTCAGCCTTAATTTTCTCCACTGTAAAATGGGGACAGTAATTCAGTGGTTGCTGAGATTCAGTGAAATACAGCATGTAAAGAGACCAGCTCAGTGCTGAGTATCTTGGAGAACTCAGATGGGAGCTTTTAAAAATTAAATTCATCATTAAAATTGTCTAATAAAAATAAGATGCTAAAATTGTCTCTCATAAAAACCAGCCTGTGTAAGACTAGAGGTCAGCTAACTTTTCTCCTCCAGACAGACAGCAAGCATTATAGGTTTGTGGAGGCATTCTATGACAACTACCACTTCTGCTATCACAGCATGAAAGCAGCAGTAGATAATTTATATGGAAGTGGGCTTGACCTTGTTCTAATAAAATTTTATTTATAAAACCAGGTGATATGTCTGGAGGCTGTAGTTTAACTAAGCTGTGGTCTAAACCCAATAGTAAGGAAGGAAATGATGACAGTTTTCCAATCCATGATTGAAACCTGCAGGGCAGGTGATCCTTTTGCTTTTTTAAAACATTTCTCTACACACAGTGAAAGAAAGGAAATTGTTTCAGTTGTCTCAAAAATCCAACAAAGGTGAGACAAAAAAATAAAGCAGGAGTCTAATATTACCTGTAAACACAGGAAATAAACCTAAATGAAAGCTTGGCAAATTGAGTTCTGTAGGATGGTAAAAGAACAACACATTATGATGATGGAGGGTTCACCCTAGAAGTGCATGACGGCTTCTTATTAGAAAGTCTATTAATAAATTCTATCAGTATGTCAAAGAAAAAATGTGATGCTCTTCATAGATGCCAAAACCACACTGGTTACATTTCAATATTTGTTCTTAGTGCAAATGGAGAAAGAAAATTAAAAGGTATTTTCTCAGCATATAGAGACTGCCCATGGCCAGAAGTCAAACATACCCTTAGTGTAACACTTGGGGAATTCCCGTGAACAGTACGAATCCAAGGAGGATGGCTGCAGTCAGCACTGTCGTTGCTGTGGGTGTTCCAGTCAGTGAAACAAGAAAAGAAACAGAGGTAGGCAGTAATTGTGTATTGGGAAAGAAGAATGCCTAATTAACATTATTCACAGGTTATGTTATTTATTTTAGATATTCCAAAGGAATCAATTGAAAAACTATTAGTTACTAATGAAAGAATTAGGTAAGAGGGGTTGGTTCCAAAACATTCAACCAAAATCAATAACTTTCTTAGAGAGCAATCCTAATAACTAGTAGATGACATAATGGAAGAATAATCGCTTTGGTCTCCAGCTGCTACCTCTCTACCCACCAGCTCTGTCTTCCTCCTCCGAGTGCTTGGCAGGAAGCCAGAGGAGAGTTTTGTAGCCCTCTACTACAGAAGGAAGTGTGGGAAACTGGAATATTAACCATGAGTTGGCAATCGTGTGTCTAACGGAAAGTGATTTACTTTCTAAAAAAAATTGTCACACTTGGTGCCAGATCCCAAATGCCATGAGAATACACCAAAGTGATAAGCAGGGTGTGGGCATAATGTATTTCAGGGGAAGTAGTTTGCATTTGTGTTAGCTTAGGTTCTTACCACTGGTATATTGGTAACCTAGATATGCTCTAGAGCTTAGAGCATTGGAGTTCGAGAAGTAGTTTAATGGTGGTGTTTGCATGCCAGTCAGAACTGGAAGGAATATGGACAGCAGTTGGATTCAAATTCCATTTTTGCCTTTTCCAGTTTTTATTCTTCAACAAGTTATCCACATCTTTGAGTCTCTGTTGCATTTCTGGTGTACTGAAGAGTCGTCTCCTAAAATCTTGTAGCAATGCAACTCTGTGCGTGTGCATGTGCATGTGCGTGTGCGTGTGCATGTGCGTGTGCGTGCGTGTGTGTGTGTGTGTGTGTGTGTGTGTGTTAAAGAAAGCGATTGAACAACTCTTCTTTAAAAGTCTCTGCTGCCTTGCTAGGGTTGGCTAATTCGTCTGGCTGTTTGAAAACACAAGGAAAGTTAGCCCTAAGCTCCTTTATGGAAACCAGGCATGGATCTCAGAGTTTGAGGCACCTTAACTTCTAGTCTGGTTCAATGGCTGCCTATTTCTGAGTTCTGCTCTCCTTTAGGAATGAAGAGAAAGGAATCATTCACAGTGGTCATTTCTAGGGGGCCTTGGCTGCCTATTCCGTTCCCCACCTTATCCCCTCCCACCGGTAACCCCCCCTCCCCCCACAGCATTCAAGGCAATTCTAGAAACAGGAAGAGAAGAGAGGACTCAGAAGCTAGAGTGGTTATTTTGGGGAGGAAAGATCGCGGACACCAGTAGTTGGGAGTGTTTTTCCTCAATTCCTTATTCTACTATCTACCAGTTTTTTCTTTTCAGGGGAAACTCAGCCTTTCTAGAGCTTCAGAGTGTTCTCAGCTATAAATTGAGAACGATGTCCTCTACCTTAGGGTGTTATTGGAAAGACTATTCTTAGGTGAATGTGTTGCACTTAAATATATTGCACACAGATATGAATTCTGTTTAATAGCTTATCTGTAGGCTAAATGTAAAGCTTTCTGAGCTACAGAAGTCATCTCAGAAATAGGTAATACCTTCCTGTAGGAAAAGTGGTTGGACTGAATGATTTTGTTTTCATTCTGCTATGTGCTTGCAAGAAGTTGCAGCAAACAGGAACTCCACAGGCCGTGGAATACGGTGCTTCCTGCCCTTGCCTGGCTTTCCCCACCTTTTGCACATTCCTCCTCATCCTTTTCATGGAGATCATTAAACATAATGTGCATTGTGCGATTACCATATGTCAGGCACTGTTGTAGAATTGATTTATTTATTTCCCTCATAGCAAGAGAGGGAAAGAGATCACATGGATTAAGCACTGGATCCCCAAATTTTGCCACCAGTCATTCCCGGAACTTTTCAAGAGAGGGAAGGGCATGGTTCTGAATGGACTTTTAAACTCATGATTGGTTTGGTCTGACCTCTTGTCTCATCTTTGTATCTGCTGTTAAAAATGATCGTAGCCAGGCATCGTTATCCCAGCATGCTGGGAGGCTGAGGCAAGAGGATTGCAACTTTGAGCCTAGCCTGAGAAACTCAGCAACTTAATGAGACCCTGTCTTGAAATAAAAAACTATAGTTATGAGCTGGGAGTGTGGCTCAGGGTAAAGACCCTCAGTTCACTTACCAGTAAAACACACACACACATGTGCATGCATCTTACAAAATTGTGAGTCAGTGCTGCAACTGAAGAGCTCCAGAACTGTCTGAGATCTCAGAGGGGTGCTTTTATTTTCACTTTTCCAAGTAGTCAACAAGATGGACCTTAACATATCCATGAGATGGGATACTAATATAGTATTGGCATAGTGTGAAAAATTTATAACTGTACCCAGGAAGGCTGCTCAACTCTATTGCCTCAAAATCTACATAATTAGAATTCCATGATGTCATCGTTGAGCTTTAATATAGCTTAAAATTATCCTTATGTAGGTTGTGTTTCTTTCTGAAACATTTTAAATTTAGAAAATTAACTTGTTAAACTTTTTTTAAGTTAAATCTTTAGATTTTTTTTTTTATTCATCCTGCTGAGGGGGAGTTGGAATGACAAATGCTTGAGTCATGGAAGTCCAACGTGAGGGCATGCTGGCCTCTCTGGGAAAGCCAAGGTCTGCATGTCTGAACCCACTGCTGAGAGATGAAGATCTCAAAAGTTCTGTCGTGGAAACATTGATTTTTGGAAGGCCTCAGGCATGCAGGTGGGCCCCAGAGAGTGTGCTTTACTCAGGCCAAGTCTCCTCTTGCTGCTGTCCGTTATTGGATGCCAGGAGACAGAGTCCTACAAAGGGTGGAGGGTGGAGGGTCAGAGACAGGTCTCATGGACCTGATTCCAAGGGTTGAGTAATTTTCCTCCATCGCCTGCTCATTAATTCTTGGGGGGTTCCGGTTTGCACTGCAGCTCTAGGTCAGTCTTCCAGAAGCCAATTTGCTGAATTTAATGTAAACCAACTTGTTTCATATCAGCATTTTAAGAAACATCTGATTTGGCTTTATCCTTTCTGCTATTTCAGGATAAGAAGCAGTGAGAGGCGAGAGTGAAGGACATATGGAGGGGAGGAGAGGGCAAAGCTGGGGTGCTGATGAGTAGAGTGGGGAGGGGCTGAGGAAAGAAAGGAGGCAGGTGAAGGGTCTGAGGAGAGGGCAAGGGCTGAGGAGTGTGGTGTGATAGCACCCGCATTCCAGTGCCGTGAGTTCTGAGCTTTCTGACCTTTCACCCAGCGTACCCCAGTAACCCCAGCAATGAAAACACAAGGGGCTGAGTCTCTGCTTCCCTCAGTTCCTGCCCTGTGTGACGAGGGAAGGTTATCCAGTTCAGAATCAAAATGCATGGTCCTTCCCCTGCTCTCTTTGTGCCTTACTAATTTCCTTCCCTCATTATCGCAGCTGTGAAACCCTTTTCTGATATGAAGGGTGACAGGGGAGGCACCTGTCATGCTGGTGAAGAGAGGCCAGGCTGTGTGCGCCCTGATGTTCACTAGTATTGGTTAAAACTATGGCATTTCTCTAGGCTGAGTGGAGGTACTGAGTGACCTTTCGGGTTCCTGGAAGTAACAGAACAGAATCTTAGTGTCTAGGAGTCCTGCTGACTGGTGGATGAGAGAGCTAGGAAAGAAGCAGTGGATGCTGGAAAATATTTACTAATTGGCTCTCTGGTAAAAAACAAGAACAACTGTGATATGCAGTGCTACTGAGGGTCAGTTTCCAGGCTGGGACTGTTCTCACCATGGCCAATTTCTTGTGAGGTCATGAAGCACGGAGAGGGAAGAGACACAGCTTTGGCTCACGAGCTGGCTGCAGCACCCCTGTGGCAGGTGGGATGTATACAGCCAACACATCAAAATGCTGCCTTTTCTGTTTTCAGCACAACTCCGTGTGCTTAACTCTCATCCTTTTATTTTATTTCCTGTAGCAGCTCTTAAATGTAGGCTTTATCCCCTCCTCTTGCAGGGAAATAGAGCTGAAAGGGTTAACAGCATGTCTGTGGCAGAGCGGGTCTTGGCCCTTGCCTTCTCACTTCACCTCCTCTTCACTGGATTATCAAATGTCAAGAGGCAATTCTCATAAGGCACTTTTGAGTAGCAGGGAGTAACAGAGCTGGCTGCCTCAGCCCGGGCAGAATCAGAGAAGGGTTTCATGCAGGAACCCCTTTTTGCTCAAGAAATGACCTAAGAGGCCACTCAAAGAAATGATGGCAGTGGGCCACCAGGTGGACATAATGGCTAAGGGTAAATTACATCTCCTGTCTAAACCTCAGTTTTCTCACCTGTAAATTGGGATCCTGAAAGTCTGCTTCACAGGGTCATTAAGGGAACAAAATAAGTGCATAGAGTATCTTACATAATTCCTGACACATAATGGATTCAGATAAATGCTGATGCTCAGCAGGCTTTTTCTTCCTGAATTCCTCTTTGTACCAGAAGTGACTGTAGTTTGTCACACGTTACCATGCATACGAGTCACCTGTGGATCAAGTTTGCAGATTCTGATTCAGTAAATCCGGGGAGGGCCCTGAAGTTCTGCATTTCTAATGTACATGCTGCCTAAGCAAGCACAATTCTGCATCTCTAACAACCTCTCGGATGATACCGATGCACAGGCTGTGGGTCACACTCAAGTGGAAAGGGGCTGGGTACCCTGAGAGAGTGGGTTCGTGTCCTGCTGTTGCAACTCTCTGCCATCTCTCTTCCAGAACTCTGAAAACGCTCTCAAGGCAGCATCTGTGTTGGTCCAGACTAGTTCCTTCAGAGCAGCCATCTGCTCAGCCCTATAAGGGCACCCTGCTGTGGTGCCACCCTAGTTTGCTGTTGGGAACCTGGAAACTGGTTTCCTCTCCTCTTCTGTAGGAGTTTAGGTTCTTCCAGGACTTCGCCATGCAACCTTTGTTGTGTCCTTGCCTCTCTTTAGATCCATTTTCTTAATTTGCAAAGTCAGCTGGTAGGACAGAGGGACTCTGTAGTGGGAGTGTTCTGCAGCACTGTTGCAAGTCTGTTCCAGCTGGTGCATTCTCCTAACAGAGCTTCATTTATTCTGGGTTCCACGTTTCCAGTGGACTCTCTAAGGACATGTGGAGAAATTATGATGAAGGGTTAGAAAGTGCAGAAGCTAAATGCAAACCTTCAGGCTGGTGATATAGCTTAGCGGGATAAACACCTGCGTGGCAAGTGCAAGGTCCTGAATTCAAACCTTCTACAAAGATAGCAAAGTGGCTCAGAGAGATGCAAAGGGATGTTTTCTTTGGGGCCTGAACCACATCTCCAGAAATCTACTATTAACTGAGCATGTATATGACAAGTACTGTGCCAAAACCTGAAGGGGACATTTGTCATTCTTTCTGGCCATGCACCATTGAGGCTTTTTTCTTGTTTTTAAATGTTTGGGAAGTTCCCACCTTATTAAATCATGCCTCCTTAATGGGAAATCTAAGAACTCACTTTACCAGTTTCCTTTGCAGCTTGTGTACAAATGTGTAATCTGGGATCTGCCAACCCTACGTCTCCGTGCTGGACTGTGATTGGTTGCTGGTGATGATGAGAAGGCAAACACGTGACGCCTTGTGGAGAGGGAGGTGGTAGATACGCAGGAAGCCTAGACTATAGAGTTAGCTGTGCGGAGGCTCTTAGTATGCGCGTGTTGAAATTCCCCACCTCTGTGATGTGGACCCCTTCGTCTGAACACCAGTGTGGCATCAGTGGCTCCTATGGGGACCAGTTCTGTGCTGTGGTTTAGATGTCTTTCCTGGCTGCTTTGCCTCTCAGTTGGATTCTCAAGGCCTCCTAATAATTAAATGCCTTTTCCTGCTTTAGCTAGTTTAAGTGGGTTTCTGTTGCTTGCAAGTAACAATCTTGGCTGCTTTATTGCATGATCTCAATTAAATGTCAAACGGTGAATCAGTACAGTGGGTATTATTGTCTTCCTTTTACAACCAAAGAAGCGAAGGCATGAGCAGATGAACTAACTTGCCCAAGGTTACAGAACTGGTAAATGGAAGGTCCAAAATTTGAGTCCAGATCCTCTGGCCCCAAAACACATATTCTTTTTGTGTGTGTGTGTGTGTGTGTGTGTCTTTTTGAGATAGGGTCTCGCTATGCAGTTCAGGCTGGCCTTGTGCTCACTTTATAGCCCAGGCTGGTCTTGAACTCATAACGATCCTCCTGCCTCAGCCTCCCAAGTGCTGGGATTACAGGCGTGTGTCACCACACCTGGCCTACATATTCTTTTCAAAATAATGTTTGCATGTATTCATGGAATACAGTGTAATATTCCTATATATTATACTGTAATAATAATCAAATCAGTGTAATATGCAACCTCAAACATTTATGATTTGTTTTGAGAATGCTCAGAGTCCTCTCTGCTAGTTATTTTGAAATATACAATAAATTACTGTTAACTCCAGTCATCCTGACTGCCAAAGCACACAGTTGTAAACACTCACATGTTCTGCAAGAGATGGGTGGGTGTGCCAAGATCCATGTAAACCACCTGTGAGTTCAGGGTTTCACCATAGCCACAGTCGGATAGGGCACACCTATGGGCTTTTATTGACAATGCACACATTTCCCAGGAATGATAATCAAAGGCAGTTTTTCTAGTGACAGTAATTGGTGTGTAGACTTTTGGCTTTGGCCCAGAGGTTGCTCACGGATGAACATGAGAGTGTTTACATTTCTTCTTTAGTCTTCAGGTGGATGCCAGAGGAAGACGGTGAGATCGAAATTCAGAGAGGAAAGAAAGAACTGTCCTCCAGGGCCTCCTTAGAAAAGGAAGGGAAGTGAGACCTTGGCTGGGGCCCAGCTACCCACTGACAGTCTGAGTAGGAGCCCACCTGCCTCCTGATGAGCAGTGGTTGGTCCTGTCAACTGGAACAAAGCAGTTAGCACCCTGGGCGGCTCTATCTGAGGAGGTAGTTTGGAGAACTGGTCAACTGTAGTTGCTTCTCATGGTCCTGGAACATTACCCAAGATCCAACTTCCTTCTTCATTTCTTCCCTCTTCATTTAGGGTTACCTTCTTTATATTTTTCAAACACCTACTGGGTACTGAGTCAGTGAGTAGCTGCTGGGTGTAAACTGTGTGCTACACATGATTCTAGGCGCTGGGGATATAGGGAGGAACTAACAGCAGGTAAGTTTTCAGGTGAACAGGCAAGTGTTTTGGTTCCAATTTAGTGGCAGTGTCATGGGCCAGTGAGCCCCAAGCCAGAAAGGTATAACTTGGTTAGGTGGTAGTATTTCTGTCTCTGCTCCAGGTCCTAACTCTACTCCCTAGGAAGATGCCGTTCTCACCCCCATTTCACAGACAAACTGAGGCCAGAGAGCTTGAATGAACTGCCTGAGTTCTCACAATTAGGCCCATGCCTCTTCATGATTTAAGTAGCTTCCAGGAGTCCAATTAAAGCTAACTCTGTACAGGGCCTCAGCTTAGGAAGGGACCGAGGACCTCTCTTTCTTTCCTCCCTGGTCTCAGGGACTAGCCCTGGCATTGCTAATACCCAGGATACCCAGAGTCTCACTGGGGGAAGGCGGATGTGGCCTCCCCAGCTGCCCACTTCCTTGCTGCTTCTGCCAACAGTAGCATGGTCTTTCTGACTTGAAGTTTTGTTTTGTTTTTCTCTTTTGTTGATCTCTCTAGGGGAAACAGATGTGGGTGGGGAGGGTGACTGCCGTCCCCACACTCACATAAGCCCAGAAGGCTGCAGGTGCTGTGCCTCCTTGAGTGTGTCTGGGACTCCTTTCTGGGTTGCCCGGCCCCCTGGAGCCCTGAGCTGTGCTCTCGCTTTTCCTCTGGAGGAGGACCTCCTTCTGCTCCCCACCCATTTTGGGGTAGGACTTCCCTGAGAGCTGATTTCCTTGACTAGCACAGCTAAGAGCCAAGCAGTGCGATTCAGAGGAGGGGGTTTGGAGTCAGACAAATCTAAGTTCGAGTTCCAGTGCTGCTTCTGACAGACCGTGTAGCCTCAAATAAGAGACTGATGTCTCTGAGTTCTTTTGCAGAGCTACGGAGACGAGGCACCTGCAGTCTCAGCTTGGTGTTGGGCACACAGTCAGCAGTGTGTGTTGGTTTCTTCCATTACTGTGCAGAACAGATGGGGTCTCCTACTGTCTGTGGGCACCGTGGGCCCGGCAGCCCTTTCTCCAGGGCTTGGTTTTGCTTTTGGGGGCAGTGCCTCTGTATTCACTTTATCAAAAGCATGTCCTTGCTTCTGACCTCTTGGTGTTTCCTGTCTGCTCTCCATAGAAAACAATCACTCGCTAATCTCACCTTTCTCAGGCCCCTGTTGCTGTCTGTGAGGAAGGGGAATGCTTGAGGGGTTCCCGGTTTGCCTCTGGTAGGGAAAGGAGGGAGCAGAATTAGGTGAGCACTCTGGCCCCTGAGCAGTGAGCCCTGTTGGGGCTTTGTCTCGTCTCCTGCTCCCAGACCTGTTAGCCTACCTGCAGCCTTCCCCAGTATCCCAGAGGAGCCACCGGAAGTGTTTGAATAATAAAAATCCTCTGCAGCTCAGATACACAGCAGCACTGCCCCTGTTCACTCAGCTCTGCAGAGGCTGCCTCCTGACTCTGATGCAGGAAGCACAGAGGCGGAGAAGAGATGAATAACAAAAGTAATCCAGTGTCCGCTTCCTGACATCCCCTCTCACTGATTCATCGTTTCTTCAGCCCACTTGAATACCAGAGCTGGGAATGACCAATCTTTTCAATTCTTGCTAATCTCATAAGCGAAAGATACCTTGTATTAATTTGCATTTCCTGGCTATTCAGGAGGTGCAGCATATCTTCATAAGTGTTTTGGGCATTTGTATTTCTTTCTCTGGGAATTAGCTGTTTAAACTACTTTTTATATAAAGTGTGCTGTCTTTTTCTTACTGGCTGCTAGTAACTGTATGTATTTTAGATACTGATCTGTGATACAGGCTGAAAATAAATCCCCTTGATCTCTCCTGTGTCTTTCTTTTTTTTTTTTTTAAATGGAATTCTTTGTCTTACAGAAATTTCAGAGCCAGATGTACCAGTCTCTATCCAAATGACTTCTGGGCTCCTTCCGGTGCTTTGTGCACATCTTGCTGATAGCACATAGATTTCCTGGGGGCTGTCTCCCTCTCTCAACTAGACAGGGGGACCCTGAGTGCCAACCCTGCACTTCATTCTTCGCTGTTTCTTGAGGGACTCATGCAGGCTGGGCACAGAGTTTTGTGCCTGAATATTTGTGTGTGTGTGTGTTGTTTGTGTGTGGTTTGTATGTGTGTGTGAAAAACAGGGTTTGGGCCTGAATGAAAGGATGAATGAAAAGCACTATCCCGCCCTCCCTGCAGAGGTGGGCTTTGCTGCAGAGACAGCAGTGAGGCAGGGACTGAATCCCAAGCTCTTCTCAAGCCCAGCTGACATTCCAAAGGCCTCGGGCATGAAAGGCTACTCATGCCATGGGAGCCTGCTCCTCCTGGAGTATGCCCAGTTATTGTGTGTGTGTGTGTGTGTGTGTGCGCGCGTGCGTGCGCGTGCACATGCTTTCATGTATGCGTGTGTGCTTTTGCATATGGGAGGACTATCATTTAAAGCTCTTAGTGGAGTCTTGTTCTGTGTATATAAGAGCGAGGGCTGTAGAAGTCTGCATGTGTGTGTGGGAGTTGAGGGGAAGGAGGGAAGAGAGATGGGAGCTTTTAGAATCTTCGCTGTGTTCATTTGGTGTGGGGAGGAGGCGGCAACTGGAGGGCTCCATAGCTCCGGAAGCCCCCTGTGAGCCAGGCTTCCTAAAATCTCTTTAACTGTGGCAGCATGATGCTCTCGGTTGTCCCTGTGCTTTCTGATGTCCCTGCTGCTGCAGGCATATCTGTTTTTTTCCCAGAGGCTTGGTTTCTCCATTGTCATTTGCTGAAGCAGTGGAGTGCGCCAGTTATATTGTTAGACCCACGTAATCTGAAATGCGTGAAAAATAGTAAATATTTACTGTACCTTTTGTGGAGCAGGTTATTGCCATGGAAATGCTCTGTACACAAATCTGGATGATGAAGGGAAGCTGGCTCAGGAGCTTTGGATCCAATTTGGATCCAGTACCGCCTGAACTGGCAGGTTCAGGAGTGTGTGCCAGAGGTTTAGTGCGATTGCTGGAGGCCGGAAAGCCTGGTCCCCAGTCAGCCTGTGCAGAGGCATTTATTCATCCCTTCACGAGCACAGGGCGCCCCGCTGAGCGTTCTGTGCACATTGTTGCTTTTAATCCTCATGTCCGCCCGATGAGGGGCTGTTACCCTCTCAGTTTACTGGGGCACAGAGAGTTTGAGTAACTGGCTGGAAGGCGCACAGCCCTCTGGACCTCTGGTTCTGTGGAGCTTGAGCCATTTGTCCCACCATGATTTACTCTAGAGGAAGCTTTTTAGTATTGACTTTGTTGTTGACGTTTAAAAACCATAGACATTCTCCAGCGCCTCTTGAAAATGTGCATGATCTAGCTACCCTGGGAGGAAGGAAGCTACCCTTTCCTTCCTTTGCCCTCTAACAGCTGCCCCTTTTCAGCTGGGGTGTCAGCGTTGCAGTTAGCACTGGGCATGACAACCAGGGGCTCTTTGAATGAATTGAGAATTGCCCGTTGAGAGCTCCTTATCCTGTTACATTTAATTTGGCCTTTGTACTCATCTGCCGGTGAGAGCTATGGAGGTTTGTTCAATCTCCTTGCAGCCTCAAGGAATGGGTGGGTGGCTGAATGAAGATCTGCGTAGCAGGGAGGCAGAGGAAGGTTACAGCAGGAGAGGGCAAGTGTTCATATTGTACGTCCGTTTATTCACGCGTGCATTCGTGCATTCCTTTGACACATTTGTGGAACATGCTGGAAGTACAGCAGTGGATTGTAGCAGTGAATAAATCAGATGTGGCCTCTGCTCTCAACGTGGCTGCAATCCAAGGGAAGTTGGACATCAGATGCAATGAATGCTGGAAAGGGACGAAGGGAATGCTTCATCTAAGGCAGTTGAATATGGGGTAGGGGTCAGGGAAGGCCTCCGGGGTTGATTTTTGCAGCCACGGGAGCTCTGCTTGTTTCACGTGACAGAAGCCTCAGCAGCTCTTGTAGGAAGACCCCTGTGCAGAAGAGCTCTGCAGACCGTGTGTACTTCATGGCCTGTTCGGTCCTGCTGGGGGCATCTTCCATCAAGACCTGTGGCGAGTCATTTTGTCCAGTGGGAGTGAACTTACCAGCCTCACTGAGAGTCAGGTCAGCCTAGGAAATGTATTTAGAGGGAGGAATGAAGGAGTTTGAGGGTTGTTAGGGATGAGTGCCCACATTCCAAGTTAACAGTATAGCCTGGGGATGAGAGCCAGTACATCTGGGTTCAACCCAGTTGCCCTGCTTACTGTATGGCGTCGAGCTGGTTTTGTAATTGGTCCATCCCTCAGTTTCCCCAAGTGTAAGTTGTGCATAAAACATCTATATCATAAATTTATGATAAAGATGAAATGAGTTGATGTGAGTGACACAATACCAGGCACAGGGTAAAGTAAGCTCTTAATAAATGTTGGTCATTAATATGGTAGTATTGTTGTGAGATGGTCTGGTCAGCTGGTCTTGCTTGAGGCTGAATTTCCCAGTAGCTGTCTCTTTGATGGACTATAACTGTGTCCTTTATGCCCTGGTTGTGATTTCCTGCATTTCTATCTGAATTTCCACTTCAACCCACTGCCGTTCCTAGGCGGGCTCTTCAATGGCTCTGGGCCCCTGACCTTCACCTCCATCTCCAACAAATTGTTCTGTGCTTGAGGCTATGAGTGCGTGGTGGGGAGGGGAACAAGTGGAGATATTCCCTGGGTGGTTACACTGCTGATGATTAACGTTGTCCAGCATAATAGAAAAGCACTTGAGGAGATAAGACACTGTTCCCCAGCCCTCCAGTGTGGGGTACAGGGTACCAGATTTAGCCTGTCGCCTGTCCTGCCATGGGATGCTACTGATGGAGCTCATCAGGGGCCAGTGGAACATTTACTTCTCCAACCGCGGCTGAGACATTGGGAGTATTGTCCCTCTTCCTTTGTCACCTCTACCCTGGATTGCCCATGAGCACCCAGGGGCTTCTGATGGTGGGGAACGTGGTGGGTGTGGACTGGCCAAGGCTATGTTTCTGGGCTGGGTCGGAGGTGGGTTTGCTTCCTGCTGAAGGGGAGGGCATACCCTGGGTCACACTGACCTTTGTGCATGACAACCATTTTCCTTTGAATTTGAGCTTTGTCCTACACTATTGCCTGCATTCCTTTTTTAAATATCAAAGAAGCTTTTATTATAAAAGAATATAATTATGTTTAACTATGTCATCTAGAGTGACAATCTCTGCCTTACAGACCACAGACTTTACATTTAGGTGTATTATCTAGTGAAAATTTTAATTTGTGAATATAAGGATGTACTACAAATAAGCGAAAATGAGATCATATTCTAGATGTATTTTCAGCATCCTTCTACCTTTTTTTAATCTGCTATATTTTAGAACAGTGGTGGCACACCTATGGCATGCATGCTGCTGTGGGCTATTTGTTATCAGTGAAAGCTCTGAAAGGTTTGCTGTTACTGTTGTAGACTTTTTCTCACATCAGTACTTTATTTAAATTCATTTATTTGTAGAAAATGCTGCAGTGTGTTCCATAATATTATGATCATTTATAGTCTATAAATATTTATATTTCGTATTATCAAGCCAGTACTTTATTGATGTACATCTGGGATATATTAAAATTTTTTTTCTCTATAATGGGCAGTGCATCAATGAATGTTTTTGGATCCTCAGAATTTCTGTAGAATAATTCTTAGAAATGGGGATTTTTAGGGCAAAGATGTGAACATTTTCAGTCGCAACAGATACTGCTAAATTGCTTTCCAAAAGGTTCTGCCAATTTATGCACACACCAGCAGTGCATGAAAGTGCCTCTTAGAAATGTCTTTTTCAAAGATAAAACACCTATTGTTAAGCCATGAAACACATTTCAAATAATTGCTGAAATTCTTCCAGCTGTGGCATAAGAAGCTAGAGCCCCAGAGGGGTCTGAAAGGACTTGGGAAACATGGGCGCTTCATGTATTAAAAGGTGACATTTCGTATCAGTAGGAAAAGAGTAGTTTATTTAATAAATGGTGCTGGCATAATTGGCTGAGCATGTGGAAGGACGCAGGGTTTGATCCCTAACTCATATCTTACACAAAACTAAATTACAGAGGGAGTAAAATTATGGGCCGTGTAAAGATTGTAAAGTAAAAGTAATAATGAATATTAGAGGAAACTTCAGGAGCATATTCCTGGAACCTTGAGTGAAGGAAACCTAGAGCCATAAAGGAAAATATTAAATATTCTTAAGGGTGTAAAAATATTTTAATCCTTCAAAAGGTAAGTGTGTTCATGAATTGCTTGAGACAATGTAAAATGGCTTTCAGTAGGAATCACATAGAAGTTAATAAGGAAAGAGAATTTTAAGCTCACCATGTCGCAAGCTTTGGTCAAGGATTGGACCTCTGCAATTTATATTCTAAATAGAGTTGCATGATACACTAGTCAACATATAGCCCCTAGAATTTGTGAGCTTCTGGAAGGTAAAGAAAAGGGAAGGAAATGTTGTTTTCTGTTTCTTTACTTCTTTTTGTATTGTTTTGAGAAAGCTGAGTACCCACCCAAAGCCCCAGGTGTCCCAGGGGAGAGGAATTTAAAAACATCATTAACACAGGGGCTTCAGCCCCAGCTTCTGTTGCTCAGGGCGGTGTAGCTCTCCAGCACAGCACACCGCACCCCACAAGAGCCGTTCGCCTTCCTGGTCCTTCTAAAGTGTGACTCTCTTTAGCTGATCTGGAGATTTTTCGTAAAGCCCCTCCTCACCCTTCACTCTCCCTGAATCACCCCCAGGGACCTTCCTGAGTACCTTTTCCCTTCATCTGGCCATGGTCAGGGCACTGCAGACAGGGAAATTTGCCACGTCTCCTCCTTCTGCTCAAACCCAGAGCCCCGTTATTCTGTACCTTTGGGGCCTTAAATTGAGGAGTGAGGGTTTGACTTTCTAGTCACTGACCTCAGACGGGCACTAAGCTCCAGTTTCTTCATCTGTCACAACAGTAGGACATGACACTGTCTCCCAACACTGCTCTGAAGATCGTTCTTCTTAGTAGTAGTGATATTTTACACTCCTGCTGTTTAGCACACCGCTTGGCATTTAGGAAATGCTCTCATTAAATGGTAGCTATTGGCTAGTTTTTATTGGCTATTGTCATTGTTTTCCTCCTCCTACCACTCTCATTGTCGGAAATGCCTCCTTAGCTTGCTTGCAGAAACAGACTGATTTAGTGCAGCAGTCTAGGGCGGTTCATGATCATGTACTGTCAGGATCACTCATTGCCTTCTAGGTAGCAGAAGCCAGATGGTAGACCCCGTCTGCTTTCCTTCAAATCCCTGCCTGTACTGCTGTGTACCTTGGGCAAGTTCCCTAACATCTCTATGCTCCAGTGTGTTCATTTGTAAATGGGGGTGATACTAATAACTCCCCCACATGAACTTTAGGAAGATTAAATGAGTTAATATCTGTAAAATAGATCCGAGATGCCTGTCTCACTGTGTGTGCTGCAATGTAGATGTTTGTAAAAATAATCACAAAAAAACTACCTGGCTTAGATTCATCACTTAGCCCCTGTGGATTGTTTCAAGGGCATGGGAGACAGGAGGCTTGAAACCCTCACATGCTGTGTGACTCACAATTTGCGGTCATTCTCTTGGACTTTGTATTTTTCTTTTAGGGTCAGCTCTGACTAACCTTGAGCAGGGAGGCCCATGACTATTGAGAAGCTGATACTGTGGGGTACAGTTCCCTTCTTCTCTCTCTCTCTCTCTCTCTCTCTCTCTCTCTCTCTCTCTCTCTCTCGCTTGCTCGCTCTTTATTTGATCCTCCTTAATTTTTCTCTCACCCAGCTTTGGGGTAGGACCAAAGAAACCGGGTGAATTTCTGTTTGCAGTAGAATGAATTGAATGTTTTACAGCGGGGTGGGTGGAAAGGAGACACCTCTCAGGAAAGCCTTCTTGTTAAATGGAGGGTTTTGGGGCACAAATATGCACAAGGTTGCTCACGATTTAAACAGAATATTAGTGATTGTCATTTATTGAGCCAGAGCCTCCTAGGTTTGGTGCTGTCTCAGATTAACAGTCTGCACTTTTGGCAGTCTCTTCCTCACCATTTCCGCTCTGGGGGAAGTTACTCCCCCAAAGGCTGCCCAAAGCACGCACATTAGCACAAATCATTAATGATATCTCTAGGTGCCAGGCTAAGGACTGACATGTATTTATCTTCTGCAAGATCTTCACAGCTGATCTAGTGATTTCCTGTGTTTCACAGATGAGGGCATGGACGTGCAGAAAAATGAAATTGTGTGCTGCAGGACTGGAGGTGCACTCTGCCCCCATCACCCTCCATTGCATGGCATTCTGGCCTGACTTCCCATTGGCAGTACCCAGCACTGCCTGAGGGCTGGCTTTGGCCAGTGGGCTTGGTCCGTCTGTATGTGGTCAGGCTGTGGCAGGGTGGGCTCTGCCTGTGAGGGAGGATGAGTAATGCTCTTAGGGAGCAGCCCCAGGCACTGGTGATGAAGTCAGCAGATGAATACCTTGGATGCTCGGGTTTGTGTTGCTCCTTAGAGTTGCGTTAAGTTCTGTTTGCTCCGCGGTGCCATTACTTGCTTCTTTCTATCGTTTGTCTCACGTTACCGCTTCCTGCTGATCTTCCCCGGGATCACCTCTCAGACTAACTGCTTGTGCTTCAGAGAATGTCTTAGGATGCACTTCCAGGGTATCACAAACAGCACAGTTGCCTGGGGTCCTAAATTCAGTAGCTTTTATATCTTCATTCTCCTCGTGGCTCTGCTTGACTGTCCCTTCCTGGAACTTCCCCTTCTTGGTTTCTGTAACATCTCAGGATTCTTGTTCTACTTCATTCACTGGCTCTCTTCTTCTCTTTTGTGACTCCATTATAGGCACCTCCGGTACCTCGGCATTTTTTTGGAAAAATGAAAGAAAACCCAATGCAAACTGTTTTAAGTACAAAATGTAATTGAATCACCTAATTGGAAAACTTGTGCGATAGAGACCTCGGGGAAAGTGAGATCAAGGCATTCAGCAATCTGCTCTTCTCAATATCATGACTCCTGCTTGCCACTACATTGCTTACTTCTCAGGCATGGACTTTTCTAAAGAGTCGGCAGCGACTGCTAGAGCCAAGCTTGTCTTCAGGCTTAGCTACACCAGGAGAGTGGGAGCCGTTCTCTGCTGGTGGTCTCAGCAGAAGTTTGCAGAATCATTCTCATTGGCTCGTCTTGGTTTGTGTATGTATATGTCTTAATTAATTTTCTGCTGCTCTGACAAAAATACCCAAGAGTGGATAATTGATGGAGAACAAAGATTTATTTATTATAATTCCAAAGGCTGAAAAGTTCTAGAAGAGAATGCTGGTATCTGTCAGGGGTCTTCTTGCCATGCTGTGACGTGGTAGCGGCATCCTATAGGGAGGGAGCACACTCAAAGACAGGAAGAGAAATCAGGCTGGACTTGGCCTCTTGATCAAGAGCCCACTCCCTTTGTAACTAGCCTTCTTCCACAATAGTGGCCTAACCCGTTCGTTAACACAGTACCCTCATAACTTAGCCACCTCTCAGAGCCTCCGCCTCCTAATACTGTTACAGTGGCAGTTGCATTTCAACATGTTTTGAAGGGTACATGCAAACCATAGCTACCTCTAGATCTATCTATCTATCTGTCTGTCTGTCTGTCTGTTTCTCCCCCGCCCCCTGCCCCAATCTATTCCCTAAAATAATCACAATCACTTTAAGGATGTAGCACTTTCCCTGGCCAGGCTGGGTCACATAATCCCCCTTGGAGCCAAGGTCAGAGCTGGCCCCACAAGGACCAAATGAGGAGAGACGATGTCCCAAAGGAAGATAAAAGTGCTGTTTTATGAAAGTGGTAAGTGGACAAAGGAAAACAATTGATGTCCATACTCCAAGTACCCTACTTTAGTTCTCTGCTCTTCCCCGTCTCTGTGAATCATCTCATCATTTCCTGTCTGAGTCATGACTCCACCTCTGAGTCACAGTCTCAGTGTTTGCAGCCTTTAGAGTTGGCTGTTTCCACTGACTGTTCCACTCAGATCTGAAGCTTGCTGTGCCCCAGCCCCAGCCACCTCCCACTCGACTCCTCTTCCCAGTCTGTCCACCTTTGTCGGTGCTGCTACATGGGCTTCTACCTCTCCTTTCTCTCTTACCCCATGCCCCAGTTTGCAGCCCCGTCATGCTTCTTTGGGCGATTTGAATGTGCCTTTTCATGCCTCTGTCTTCTTCTGGAACGCTCTTTGCTGGGTGCTTTGCTTGGTGAATACTGACCCATATTTGAGTCAGTTCAGAAGTCTTCTTCTGGGACATTTATTCTGATCACCCCCTTTGCCACATCTAGGCTAAAGACTCTTCCCGGTGTCCCATGTAGTCTTCACGCCTACCATTGTGGTCTCTGCTCAGTGCTAAGGCTCAGGTGCATTGTGCTCCAGAGGCTCACGTGCCAGGAGCTTGGGTCCTCATGTGGTGGTGTCGACCCACCTTTAGAAGGTGGGTCTTGTGGGAGATAATTAAGTCATTGGGGACAGCACCTTCAATTGGAATTAATTCTGATCTCACTAAGTGAGGTTGTTCTTGTGAGAGCTGTTTATTAGGATATGAAGCCCTCCTGCCCCCATGTGCATGACTCTTCTGCCCATGGCTGATTCCTTCTCTGTTTCTCTGTCATATTATGATATAACCACAGGACCCTTACCTGGATGCCACCACCATGCCATTTTGAAATTAAGTTCCTAGTGTAATAATATTAAGAGATGAGACCTTTAGGAAGTGATTATGTTTTGAGGGTAATGTCCTTCTGCCACCAGATTTGGGAACCAAATAAACCTTTTAATCTTAAAAAGTGTTCAGCCTTAGGTATTTTGTTATAGCAACAGAAAACAGTCCAGTACACCCAGACTCTGCTGACACAGTCCATTGTCTGTTTCCCCATAAGGGCACGTCATATATGTCTTCTTTGCCCTTGATATCTCCAATAGTCCAGACTTAGGACTGTGTAACTGGGTTTGTGTCTGACAAATCATGGTTTGAACCCATACATCTCTTTCCTGAGTTGTGAGATCTGGGAAAATTCCACCACCTCTCTAAGCCTCAATTTTCTTGTTTTTGCAGTTGGAGACACTGATAGTCCCTTCCTCATTGGACCACTGTGAGGAATAAGTGGTAGTCATATATAAAGTGGTCAGACAGTGCCTGGTACCTGGGAAACATTTAATTAGTGCCATTTACTATTTTAATACATACTATAATTATTATAACATCCAGTGTCTAACATGTAATAAACTCACAACAAATGCTAGGTCTTCTTATTAGTATAGGGTTGGACCTCAAACGTATTAGGCTCACAGGAGAGTTGAAATTTTCTTCATGAAAGTTTGAAAAAAAAATAAAAGAGCCCTTGATGCTTCCTTTGCTGTATATGACTTAGAAGTGAGAGGTGATGATTCCTCTTGAGGGAGGGTGGATAGTTTTAGTGGGGCGCTTGTGGTTGAAGTGGTCTCCTCTGATGCCACTGGGGCCCAGGTGATGTGGGCTCCACTGGTTTCCCTATTGGATCTACTGGAGGCAGCCTTGCCCCTCCCAGAAAGAGACTCATTAGGATTGGTGAGGAGCTTATTTCTGAGAAGTGCCAGGGGCTGCCTGGAGCTGCCACATAGGTGTTCCTCTGCTCTCGCCATGTCCCAGTGAGTTCCCATTGATCTCTACATGATGTTCCTCTTTCTTGCTGGGGACAGGGACAAGGCATCCTCAGGTGTTTGCTCATAGTTTGAGCACTGCCATCATCACCATCATTACCCTATAAGGACATCATCCCTGTACGGACAGCAAACAGCATGTGCTCCAGTTCACAGGGTGTCTGCGAGTGATGGTATCTCATACACTGTAGGACTTCGGTGAGGATGAACTGAGGTATAAGCATATGCTGTATCCTCACTGTCCAAAATGGTAGCTGTTAGTGACATAAGGCTGCTTACATTAGAAGTTTAGTTAATTAATGTTAAGTACAGGAAAAAATGCATCTCTCAGTCACAGTAGCCACACTGTATGTGTTAGTACTACTGTAATAGGGATGACGCCATGGAACATCTGTGTCATCGTAGAAAGCTCTACTGGACTATGCTGACCTGGGGCTGGAGCTGGAGAGCTGTGGTTCCTGGGCCTCCAAACTGAACTTGAAGACACAATTTCATTGCACACAGCCACATCTGTGTGTTCACACTCTGTGCATGGCTGAGTTTGCCCTCAAGGATATAACTATGTAGTTATAAAAGAAACAATGGCCAGCAAATCAAAAATGCAGAAAATCCCTCATTTAAGAGGCTTTAATTTATAATTTTTTTTAACTTCAGGATGCTGTGAAAATAATATGTGTTCAGTAGAAACCATGTGTTAAATTTTGAATTTTTATTTTGCCCCCTGGGCTAGCAGTGCATGGTACGATTTTTCCTGTGATACTGGACAGCAGCTGCAAGCCACACCTCCTAGCCAGGGGACATGCCCAGTGCTCCAAAGGGCTTTGTATTGCTTAGCTCTGATGTAGTTGGTTAGGCATATTCAGCACATTTTCAACTTATGATATCTTCAACTTAAAATTGGTATATTAGGAAGTAACTAACCCCTTACCCTCAAAGAAAAATTCGCGGGCCTCTCATCTAGAATGCTGAATGACACATGGAAGTGTCAAGTAGATGATGGTACTTTTTTGATTATTAAAAGCAATGTACGCTTAGTTCTCCAGATAGCTTCAGAGTGTGTTTGTCTCCATCCCAGACTGAGAAAACTGAGACTAGAGTTTTACACAGTAACTTTAGGGAGGGGGAAGACCTCATGGAGTTTGTTCATTAACTACTCCTGTATTTAGGGCAGTACCTGGTACACAGCAGACATGGTGCTGAGTGACCAATGGATACCTAAATAACTTTATGAATAAATATAAAATTTGAGCAGTTGTATTGTATGGATGAGGAAACAAAGGTCCATGAGGATGTTTTGTCCCACCTAGCCTATAGCTGGAGTCACCTCCACAGCAGCAGCAGGGTAATTCCCCGGCAGGAGCACCCCTGATCATCCAGCGGTGAAGCAGGTTGGGATTCTAAAGAGAGAAATACCCAGTTTCAGAGTGGCCAGTCCATAGCATGGCTTCTTTTCTAAGTTAATTTTAGCTGCTATATAAAGGCATAGTGATGAGACATATTTATGAGGTGTCGTGTGATGTTTAACACGTGTGCACGTTGTGTACTGTAACAGGTGAGACCTGTCCCCTCAAACGTTCATCATTTCTCCTAGTGGAAACAGTCAAACCCCTTGCTTGCAGATTTCTGAAATATGCCATACACGGTTGTTACCTGCATTTTCCCTCTTGCGCAGTCCAAAGCATTTATTAGGGAACTGCAGGTTTTATCCTTGGAATGGATAGAGCAAAGATGTCCCACCTGGCTGTGTCTGCAGCAGGAGCATCAGGGATGGAATTTATAGGAGAGTTTGAGGAATTTTGTTTGGCTCAGGGCCACGGTCAGTTTCTTTCAGTGCTTTGGACTCGAATGTGGGCTCCTTTATCAGTGCCTGGGGACACTGAAGGCCCTGGCTTGGGCTCCAGCCTGCTGGAAAAAATTTGCAGTTGGCTGCATCCCATAGCAGTCAAGGCATTCTCTGGTTTCCTGCTCAGATCTCCTTGAACCCTGAGGGACCCTGCGGAGGGAGAGTTCCTTGTCAGAAGGGGACATAGCTGTGGAACCACAGAGCTGGTTGGTCCATGCGATTCTGAGGTCTCCTGCTCCACTTCCCTGCTCTCCTGGGAAGCGACCTAACGCAGAGTCGGTGTCTCCTCTCCCCAGTGTGGCCTGCTGTTCAGGTGGTGCTTCTCTCCAGCCATCAGCTTCCACTGTTTTGTCACACGCTTGGGCTTGAAGCTTTGAGTCTGCTGCTGTGGCGACACAAAGCTGTGCCACGGAGTATTTGGTCCAAGTAGGTCGGCCAGATCTCAGTGTGTTCTCTCTCTCTCTCTCTCTCTCTCTCTCTCTCTCTCTCTCTCTCTCTCGGCCCCTTCAGCCTGTAAGGTTTGAGGCGAGGACATTTGTGACTGTACACATTTGTTACAGAAAACCAAGAGGGCTTTGGGGCATTGTCAGCCACTGAACTGAAGGCGGCGTGGCCCTGCACTCTCCATGTGTCTTCCCAGGTGGGTCCTCGTGGAGGATCTTCACACAATCAGTGAACACACAGGTCCATGTCTGGGGGTGGGTGTGGCTACCGCGGGGCTCTAAGGACTGGAGTCCAGGGGACACTGGGACCTCACTGTTCTGTCCTTCACCATCAGAAGATTATTTTGCATGTGCTGTGGAGCCAGGTTGGATCTGAATCCTGCCTTCACCCTTGCTGGCATGCGGTTTTGGACAAGATACTCTCTCTTGGTGCCTCAATTTCCCCATCTGTACAGTAAGGTAGCACGTGTGTGGTGAGGATTAAAGGAGCCTATATAGGGGAAATATTTAGAACAGTGCATCACACTGTGATTACTTTGTGAGTGTTTATTATTATGATGACTCTCCTCTCAGATCTCCCCCATCCTCTAGCTGGTTTCAGAGGAGCAGGGGCCGTCTTGACTGCCTTTAAATCCTGCACTGTTAAGTTGGGGCCTCGAGCTCGGGAGCTTAATTTCGTGAACTGAACCAGGCGAGGAATCCTGGACAGTGGAGGATGCAAAGATGGGAAGATGGAAGCAGTCACTCATTCACACTTCACCTCTTTGTTGAACACCTACTATGTGCCAAAACCAAAATCCCTGCCCCCTTGGAGTTCACATTTTAATGGACTCAGTTCCAACTGCTCTGTCCGCATTCAAGATACAGGTCTGTTGACAAAATGTGTGATTTTTAAAAAGAAAAGAGAGAAACCTGGACCTTTAAAAGTGGCGAACGCTGCCACCATTAAGGACTGGCAGTGGCTTCTCACTGTGTTAAAGGACAGCGAGGGCTGAGCCCACAGAGAGTTTGCAGCCCTCCTGGAAGATGCTCTTCTGGTAGCTCTGGGAGGAGGCTGCCTCTGCTTGGTGACAGGCAGTTGGTTTCATGTCAAGGTCATTGGAATGGAGGCAGCCTCCTCCCTCTCCTGCATGGAGGTCCTTGTGGCTTTTTCTGCCCACAGAGTAGATTGTGCTGCTATGCCACAGACTGCAGCAGTGAGTTCAAATATTCCTTCTCCCACCCTTCCTTTGGGATGGCAGCCCTGGCCCAATTCCCAGCCCTGAGACAGGAGATGACAGGAGGGTGGCAGTGCTTCCTCGTAGTCATGGGGAAGGGGGAGCACCCCTTGAGTTAGTGGTGGCAAATGTGGAGGAAAAAAACTGTGGGTCGGAGAGGCAGCCTCTGAAGCCAGAGAATTAATTGTCTTTGTTGCCTGGATCTTTCAGAAGTGGAGAAGTGATTTAAAAGCGTGTGTAGGCAGGAAGTAGCATGAGATGGATGAGAGATGAAGTTTAGGATGCTATCAGGAGTGATTCCTCACAGCTGGGAGTTTGTGGAGAGCAAGAGGTGAAATTCCTTGGAAAACGTGAAAAATGGTTGCCAAGGTGCTTTTCGTTTGGTGAGCCTTATGATGCTTGCTTGACCTGGGGGTGCCTATAAGTGGTGTGCATCCTCTGTGGGTTGCCCCAGTGCCCGCCGCTCCCTACTGCATGGTGCAGCCTTGACTCACTTCCTCTGCTGCCTCTGTGAGGTTTTGAGTGGGGGCTGTGCTCTGAGGGAAGCTGTACGGTAGAGTGCCCGGAACAGTGGACCATAGAGTGAAACCCGCCTGTCTGCCCTTTACTAGCTGTGTGGCATTAGATGTCTCTCCACTTTAGTGTCTGTGATTGTGAGAGTCCTGCAGGAAACAGAAACTGCTTCGGCGACTGCCTAAGGGATCAGTTCTAGAAATACGGGCAAGGTGCAGGTGAGACATAGGAATGTTGCAGTGTCTCAGGATTTGCACCAAGGAGAAGCTGTTACCACCTAGGGGAGGAGGAGGCTAGTAGAGAAAACAGGATCTTTTTTTTTTTGGTACCGGGAATTGAACTCAGGACCTTGCACTTGCCAGACAGGCGCTTATGCCACTGAACTATATCTCCAGCCCAAAGTAGAGAAAATAGTATGGTGAGATTCAGAGCTAAGAAGGAAGGGACCGTGGTGTTGGAGGGATGCAGCTGCTTCCTGAAGAGGAAGAGGAGGAGGAAGAAACCCCCACAGCTTCTTTGCTTGTCTTCAATGTTATTCTTATCCATTGACTGACTGCCTGGACACCAGAAGGCCAGGAGGACTGGGTGATACATTCTGTGGGGCTCAGTGTCCTGAGGTTCAGACACAGCAGAGTCTGGTGAAGAAGGAATCAATAAGAGAAACTGAGAGAAGCTGGGGATGGGTGGGTTTGCACACCTATAATCTGAGCACTCGGGGGGGCGGTTGAAGCATGCAGATGATAAGTTCAAGGCCAACCTGAGCAACTTAATGCCCTAGCAAGACCCTGTCTCAAAATTAAAAAAAAAAAAAAAAGATTAAAGGGCTGGAGATTTAGCTCAGTGTGAAGGCCCTGGGCTCAATCCCTATATCACAAAGGGAAAAAAAAAGTAACAGTACGCTGATCTTCAGTCTCCTGACCTCAAAAGTAGATGACAATAAGACAGTCTACCCTAAAGGGCATTGGGAGCTGCTGTGCTCGGGCAGGGGAAGGCCTGCTGGATCCTAAGTGTTCAGTAAATGCTGCGTCTTAGTGTGGGTCTCAAAGCAGAGAAAAGGGTTGTGTGCCTTGTTGCTGCCTACACTTGCAATGACAAGAGACATTCTCTCCCTGTCCTGTGACGGGGCCTGGTGTCACTGCTTCTTTCATGGGGAGTGTTAGGCAGAGGTAGAGAGGGCAAGAGCACAGACTTTAGAGCGGGGGTAGCCTGGGTTCCATTGCCTGTCACCTCCTGTCAGGTTACTTCTCCTGCCTCGCTGACCTCGCGTGTAAAAAGGTGAAATTAGTATCTTCCTCACGGGGTTGTGAGAACGAGAGTGAGTTAACCCATGTAAAGCGTGAGGAGTGGTGTTTGGCATGTACTAGACAACCAGTGTGTTACTGCTCTGTGGCTGTCGTTGCCATCACAGTCACTATCACCCACGACTGTCATCACACCCCCCCACACCCATGGATCAGCTCCAAGCACCACCGAGCTGTTGTCAGTAGAAAACTCCTCACTGGATGGAGTCCGCCCCACCATTCCTCTTGGAAAGCTCCATTGATCCTACCATCTTCTGCCCGTCCTCCCACGGGTACGATATTTCAGGGAGTGATTGATAGGTGTGTGTGTGTGTACGTGGGGAGGGGTGGGCTTGTGCCTGACTCTGGGCACAGGGTGCTTTGTTATGCAGAATAGCTTGCCTGTCATCTTCTGGGGCCCCCTTCCTTGAAAAGTTCCAGGCTATTTTTGAGCCCTCATGGCCCACATGTTCCTTTCTACATCGTGTCAATGCCAGTACAGAAAAATTGGAACCTTTCGGCAGAGGAGAAAGTGAAAGAGATTTCAAAGTGCATGGGGGATGAGTGTTGCTCTGGTGAGAGGGGATGGAGACGTGATAGGAATGCTCAGTTTAGAGACTGCAGCAATCCATGTGTTTGTGTTTAGATCTCACTGATTCCTTGGGGAGCAGCGCAGACACCCAAAGTCGCTGTCATCTCCTAGGAGCTCCCAGGTGCATCTTCATTCTGGAGGACTAGGAAAGGATGCAGGGAGGAAAGTGAGAGTTTACCCCAGGGTAACACCTGGCACATGTGCAGGTCCCTCTGAGCATGGAACAAAGTGCTTTGGTACTGGCTGCCTGGGGGCCTTGGGGTTTTTGTGTGCTATGCACAGACAGGCATTAAATTGTGTGCAAAAAGGTGGAGCTAAGATAGGAGTGATGGTGCATGCCTGTAATTCCAGCACTGGAAGAGATTGAGGCTATTCGAGGGGAACTTAGTAACCTGAAAACCCTGGATTCAGTGTCTAGTAACACACACACAGAAACACACATCCACATGCACACACACAAAAGAAAAATAGCAAATGCATCTAAGAGTAAAGGCACAAGGTATATGTAAACCCTCACCTTGTGGGCAATGATTTCACTTTCCTATTCTTTCTAGAAGGACGGAGCATGGCTTTGGATACAGTCCTGTTTTCAAATCCCTCCCCTGCCTTCCACTAACTCTTTAACCTCTGGTGAGTGGCTGAATTCTTTCTGAGTCATCTTTACTTACTGAAAAGAAATCATTCAATCATGACCATCATTAACAGGGCTGTTGAGAGGTGTCGAGATCAAGGTGTTCTGGGACCCCGAGGCTCGAGACAGTTTGATAAATTTGGTGTTAAATTCTCCCTGGAGTCCCAAGGGAAGGATAAACAAGGGACACTTGCATTTCACACAGGAGACCCAGGCACAGAGAGAATTGTGCATGACTGCCCTGGGATAAGTCCCGGAAATGGACAGGACTTGAGAGGTCTGCAGGCTTCTCTGAGGGGAGTGGTGTGGAGTCGTGGTTTAGCTAACCACTACTGCAGCAAGTACCTGAGGTCATTCTGGAGATTTATTTGACTCACAGAGATTTCAGTTCATCATTGGGTGGTGGCCCTGTTGCTTTGGGTCTGTAGCTGCACCTCATGGCGTAGTGTCCAGTGAAGCAAAACTGTTCATCTCATGGCTAGAAAACAAAAGTGGGAGAAGGAAGGAGGGCCTGGGGTCTCACTAACTTTCTTAAAGGCATATTGCAAGGACCTAAAGTTTTCACTAGGCCCTACCTCTTGAAGATTCTCTTACCTCCCAGTAGCACTGCTGCAGAACAAGCCTTTTACTACATGGAACCTTGGGGGACACTTAAGATTGAAGAGACAGCAAAGTCAAGGGTTTGGCCGTTGTCTGGAGTCTTGTGGGCAGGTCTTCTAGATCCCTGGTTCAACCCCTTTCTCTCATATGTAAAGTGGGAGATCACAGTAAAGTTCCTGTCTGTGGTTGTCGTGATGGTTACATGAGATCACCCTGTAACACTTAGCATGTGCTTGGGGTATAATGAGCGCTCCGTGCTGATGTTAGATGCTGATGTTATTTTTAATACTATTAGGGTCATAACAATGACAGTTGTAGTTATTGTTGTATGGTAATAATAATAGTCAAAGTGTGCTAGTGCCATCCAAGTTTGTGTTCTGTTCTGGGGAGCATTTTGGATCTTTGCTCTTTTCTCCGCCTCAGAGGAGAGCTGGCATGCTGTCACCCTCCGCCGGACCCCTCCTTATGACACCATTCTCCACCCTGCTCTGTTTTGCTCTCAGGTACGAGAACGTAGACTTTCGGGGTTGTGTTTCCTGGGCTGCTTTAGTGTTTAAGTTCAGCCAATGGGAAATGGTAGCAAAAAGATGAAGAGGGTTGGAAAAGAGATTTAGGGTACTTTGGCCTTCAATCCCGCCCCCCACTGATAAGGGTGACCCCCTCTCCAGAACGCCAGCTCTCACTGGGCTCCGGGTGCACCACTTTTAAACCTTTAACTCTCGGTGTGGTAACAGTTTCCCACAGTTGCTGGTAATTTTAATTGAACATCCAGGGTGAATCCCATTTTCTGCCGAGAGCCCCATGGACATAAAAACCTATTAAAAGGTAATGCATTGGATTCTTTTGCTTTGAAAAAGCAGAGTGATGCAACCACTTCGGAAAACAATGGCATTTCTCATAAAGGTGAACAGTTACTGCCTGACAGCAGTCCCACTCCTGTGTATTCATCCAGGTGGAAGTAAGTTATCCGCCTTCACAAAGACTGACAAACGGGTGCCCGTTGAGGCTATACTCATAATAGCCAGGAACTGGAGGAAAGCAGCATATGTATCAATCACTGAGTGGACAAGTGAACTTTGAAATAACCATGTAACAGAAATTACTCAGCTATATGTATGAACTAACTGCTGACCCTGACAAGTACGCGGATGACTCTGAGAAACATTACTCTAAGCGAAAGCAGGCAGACACAGAGTGGCGCATATCCGTGGCTCCTTTACCCTACAGCCACGGAAAGCCGTGGTTGCCAAGGACCGGGGATAGAAAGGATTAATTGTAAAAGGGCCCCAGGGAACTTTGGGGGTGGTACCGGCACTCTGTATCTTGATTGCAGTGGTAATTACATGGATGTAATGTGTCTGCCAAAACACACTGAACTGTACATCTAAAAGAAATGTCTTTTCCTGTATTCAACTGTGCCTCATCAAGGTGAGGTATAGGAACATTTACATTTCCTTTATTTTATATCTGAAGGAGATTCAGAATTATAAAAATTAAAAAGCCCAAAACTCAAAACCCAAGATGACCACTGCCTTCCAGTTTTTTCTACTGTTAGGTTTGTTCCTCCCATCAACCAAATATATTTAAAATAAAAAGAAGGGAAGAAGTAACAACAGCAACAACAAACCTCAAGTGGGACATACCCATCATGAGGACTTTTTACTTTCATTTTACACCTGGGATGATAGTAAGAAGGTGTTGTCTTTTCTACCCAAGATGTCCTGGGAAGAAATGAAGATGTGTAGTTGCCGAAGGGGAGACCACGGAGAGAAAAAGAGCAGAATGATGTATAATCACTGGCTTAAAATCTCAACCAGTTAACCATCCAATTAAATATTATTGAGCTTTTAATTGGTGCCCATGCTGGGGGGACCGTGTTGAGCAAAATGAGTGTGGCTCTTCTGCTGTGCTGGCGGTGACAGTCTGAGAGGGAAAGGCTTTGTGGTCATGGCAAACAACAATAGTAGTAGCAAAAGTGGCCAATACTTAGGGTGATCTTGCTATGTGCCAGTTACTGTGTTAAAGTTTATTTTTCCTGTACTATTTTGAATGTGTGGTCCCACTTAATCCTAGTAATTCTGTGGGTGGGTATCCTTCTGACTCCCATTTTATTATTGAAAATAACCAAATGTGTTAGAGAAGAGAAATCAAGTGGGAATAGACAGCAAGGAGACTCTACGTGGATGGTGGGTTGGAGAAGATTCCCTGAGGAAATTATACCAAATCTAAGATCTAGAGGATGGCAGGAGATAAACAGAAAGCAAACTTCAGACCGCAGGCAGGGATTGGCTTGTTGGTTTTTGCTTTTGCTTCTGGTGAGGGCAGGGGCCTGGTTTTGAGTGGTGGCTTTGGGTGGGACTGCACAGGATTAGTGTTTAGGGGCGAGTTCTGAAGTCTAATGGACGGGTGAATGGGCTTGGGAGCAGATGTGCTTGGGGAAGGGCAGCACCGAGGACAGAGTGTTGAGCACCACTAGTGAGCGAGGCCCTGGAGAGCAGAGGCAGGAGGATGAGCCAGTGAGAGGAGGAGGCCATGGAGATTAGAATTGGGACCTTCTAGGAAGCCTGACTTCAGGGCAGATGAAATCTCTCTAATATTAAAGGCATACTTAGGAAGTGAAAGGTTCCTGTCCTGGAACTGTGCAGTGAAAAGTTTGGCAGCCCTTGCAAGGGGATATGGACAGGATGCTGGCATCAGTGCAGGATGTGAGCAGGTGTCTGAATTGGTCCGGACTCTTTGATCATTTGTAAACTAGAACAATGGGCTCCCACTGTTGAAAGCACAAAACCCAAAAGGAAGGGGGTGGGGTACACATACATACAATTCTAGTCTTTAAGAAGCACAGAATCCAGAATAGCTATGGGGATGTCTGTGTCAGGAACTGATGGCTGACACACACGTGGGAATCCTTGCATCTCCCTGCCCAAGAGTCAAATTCCAGGGACAAAGAGTGTGATTTCCTGATGTTGGGCTGTTGGGTCACGTGCAAGGGGAGAGCTGGGTGTCTCGGCTAAAAGTGGTACAAGCATGATGTACAATGGAAAACTCAACATCCCAGCTACTAGAACAAGGAGCGAATGCTGGGCAGGGAAAACCAGCAGACGCTCTCTGTAATCTCTGTGACTTTGTCTTTGATTTGGTGGTTATTTTTCCCTGCAATATTTGTTCAGGAAATTTTCAGTATTTGCTTAGCTACATACCTTGCAGTTGTGGCTAGTGTTTCACTTCTACTTGCTTCTCTGAAGTGAGGTGAGTACCTGAGATTGGCACAAATTTATCTCCGGGCTTTAAGCCACCTACCTTTGGAGGCACAATTTGGTGGGTGTAACAAATTGTGTCAAGAAGCAGCGTGGGCTTGTGGTCATAGGACTCTCATCTTCAAGAGTAGGAGGCTAGTGGTGTCAGATGGCATAAATCACTGTTGCATCAGTGAGGTGGATGTGCCCATCCTAAAGGCATGTGCTGAAGAGAAACGTAACAGGCACCTATGGGTATAGGATACCTGTCGAATCTCTTTTCTCCTGGCACTTTCTTGCACCTGAGCAATCTCCTACACACAGGCGGGCTCAATATCTAGAGCAAAAGGACACATTAAACACCAAATTCTTAGTTCATCAACATGGATTGATCCGGTTGAGTGTTCTTCAAACCAAGTTCTTAAGTTAAAAAGGTTGACTTATAGGAATGCTCAAGATGCAGGAAAAAATAGAAGCCTCCACTGCTCATCCTCCAGTTTCTTCCATCTGACTAGTTAATGAGAATTTTGTTGGTTACAAGAGACAAAACACAATCCAGATTGGTTTAGGGTAAGAAAAATTTTGGAGCTTATATAGGAAGGTTGAGTTCTTCAGGTGTGGTTTGATCTAGGTGCTCATATGTGGTTATCAGGCACCTGTTGACAACCTTAGCTCACTCACACAAGCTGCGAGTCAGGCGATTTCCTGAAGGGCAAGCTCAGAGGATGGATGCTGTCAAGCAGGACTAAGAGATGTACACCACACTTTGGCTTTGGGCCAGGCCTTCTCCTGGTCTCAGTGCTCTAGAGCTGGAGATGGCTGGTGAGTGAAAGGAGGCTGATGAACCCTCTTAAGGCAGTGGCACTGTGTCCTGCTGCCGCCATTCTCATGGCCCGATAGAAAAGGAGAAGCCTCGGGGCCAGGACCAGTCTGCCTGGGTTGTCAGGTGCTGCGCGGGGGTCTGGCTCCCCCAGACTTGTATCAGCAGAAAGTGAAGGGGACTGAACAACTTTCTTTACAAGGATTTATTTTCTTCCGGATGCCTATACTTTACCTGTTCCTGGTTCAACTACTTCACCACGCTTAGTTTAGTAGATCTGGTAACATTCTAGATGAAGACAAACCTTCCCTGGGGTTGCTGATCACAAATGGTGACTGTTTCCCTTCTTAGTGCTTGGCTGATGCTAAGCAATGAAAGTTTGCTCTCTTGTCCTCTTTTCCAGGAGAAAATAATCATAAGAACTTTAAGAGTTCCTTATGAAATAGGGCAAGCAGAACTAGCTTACCCATATGGTGGTGTATGGAACCGGTTCTCGGATGTATTCATTTGAGCAAAAGCAAGGGGTGGGGGCATGTGCAGAGCAGCGATGCTCAACCCACCTAGCACATTTGAATCATCTGGGGAGCTTTTCAAATGTCCCGGCCCTTGTCCCCTCTTCCCACAGGTACCACGAAATCAGAGCCTCAGGGAATAAGACCTGATCATTCTCCCCCTCAAAAGCTCTCCAGGTAGCTGTAGCCAGGGCTGATGACCAGTGGTGTAGAACGGTATCAGATGGCTACAACACAAGAGAAATGGAAAACAAAAAGAGAATGGAGCTATCTCACTCCTTACACAGCGGTCCTTGGTGTCCACAGGGCGCCGTTTCAAGGAGCTGCCCCCTCTTGAATACCGCGACGATACTCAAGTCCCCTGTGTGAAGTGGCATAGTGTTTGCATGTAGCCTGCATGCAGATATGCCTGCAGAATACTTTAAATCATCTCTAGATTACTTAGAACACCCGGTGCAATGCAGGTGCTCTGTGAATGGTTGTTCCTTTGTATCGATGAGGGAATAATGGCAAGAACAAAAAGTCTGCACAGGTTTGATCCAGGTGCAGTGTTTTTCTCAATAATTTTGATGATTGACTCCTAAGATGTGGAACCCTTTGGTATGTAAAGCTTACTGTATACATGTAGACATGCATTGTTCACATACGAAGGGAATATCCCTAGATTTTACAAAAGAATTACACAAGGACTTGTTCCCTCTGGGAAGGAATAGAACCATGATTCCCAACTGCATACTCAACTGTAATGTTTGAATTTTTAAACTGTATGTATGCTACACTCTTTTAAAAAGAAATTTACACTGCATAGTGAAAGCTGGCCAAGCACGCTAAGTATGAGCCTGAACTCATGCAGCTGGTTCGTGGTGGGGCAGCTGCCTACAGATTCACAGCCATGGACCCACTGCCCGTGGTCTTAGCTGCCTTCTGCTTCACTCAGCTGTGATGAGCTATTTCTGAGTACAGGAGTGACCACTGATCCATTCATTCATTCATTCATATTCTTGTTAAGAATTAGAAATGAGCCAGACATATTTTATTTTCACAACCACACGGGAAGCAAGTGGTCTTATTCTCATCCTGTGGTTGGGGACATAGGATATACTGTATTAGCTACAAGAACATGAGTAACTGAGGTGGAACTATTTGAGATGGCATGGCCATCTAACGTAGAAACATTTGAGGTAGCATGGCCATCTGAGATAGAGCTTGTAAATTGGTGACATGCAGATATGTTTGGATGGCCTCCACACACCTTTGACAAAATACTCTCTGGCTATGCTGGACCCACGGACCTAGGACCACCGTTGGCTGGAGCTAAGTACCCCTTGGAAGGGCATAAGTTCTTCAGTTCAACCCAATCACCACTCTGCTTTTTCTAATGCATCATAGGCTTGCTTCACTTGGTCAAAAGGGCTGCTTCTGGGGTATTAGGGTTTGTAGCCCCTGCACTAGGGTAGGAAGATGAGTAAACTGTCATCCGTCTCACAGGGATACTGCCCTGAATCATCTTGTGGAATGTGCTTCCTCTGTTCTGATCTAGTCTTCAGTCCTTTGGTGGGAGAACTGAGCTTCTCTGCTTTAAATTTTAGCTGGGACTCTATGTGAGGGACTGTTGGCCTTGATAAGTGTGTGGAGCAGATTTGCAGAATAGAGAATGTACAAGATGCATAAGAGGAAGGGACAGTCATCTGGCCTGGCAGGAGTGAGGGGCTGTGGAGGGACAGGATAGAGGAGAAAAGTTACAGTGATTGTACCATGGATAGATGACAGTCTGAGGTATTTGAACCTTATCCTTTGGGCTGGTCCTGTTCATTTAGATTTCCACAGTAATGGAAAAATCGTATTTCTACACTGGTAGCTTCTGGCCCCATGGGGGTTTTAAACACTTCAAATGTAGTGAGCAAGAACATAGAAATGCATTTTAAATTTTATTTAATTAACTTAGATTGACATAGCCCCATGTGGCAAGTAGTGGCCATGTGGGACAGCACACGTTTAGGCGAAAGGCAGCCAGTGAATGTGTTGGAGTAGGGGATGATACAGCAAAGCTGGATCTTCAGAGGATCAAATATCTAGGACTGTGTGGTGGGGTAGGGGAAGCAGGAAGGAGTAGCACTGACGTCTGTTAGGCCTGTACTGTGTCCGTGTACCGTGCTAAGAAAAACCCAGTGAATCCTTGTAACACCTCTGTGAGCGAAATACTGTCAGTGTCTCGGTTTTATACACTAGGCAGTTGAGACGTGGCAGGGTTAATGGGCCTTTTCAAGGTCACATGACTAAGAAATAGTAGCTGCTGCTTCAGGCAGTTTGGCTGTAGCACTTGTTCTAGGAAGTTCTCCCCAGTGGGAAAAAAAAGAAATGAACCTGGAGTGATAGTTTTCTTTGTGCTGAACCCCTGGCGATGGATTCGCAGATGATATCTCCTTTGGATTTCTTTGTTATTATTATTATTATTTTTGATGGTACTGGGGATCGAACTCAGGACCTTGCGCTTGCCAGGCACGGGCTTATTCCACTGAGCTGTATCCCCAGCCCCTCCTTTGGATTTCTTAATGATTCTGTGATGTTGCGAGTGTTATCTCCTTTATGGTTATGGAAACTTTGGCTCACAGAGATGAGATACTGAGGCAGGCCAATCAGTCTCCAGGAAGATCAGTTAAGGCTTCGGTACAACAAATTCCATCTCTACGTTGCTGAGGGGAGCTGAGGTGGAATTGGTGGGGAGTATGCGGGAGGGTGCGGCATACAAGCTGCTGCGCAGGAAGCATCAGTGGGACCTGGCAAGTAACTGGATGGTGGGGGTGAGGAAAAGCAGGGTAGGGTTTCTGCAGGAACAGTGAGATGAATGACAAATCCGAGCGCACTGTGCAAGTGCAGAACGTGGGCCCCGCAGGAAGCCAGGCCTGGTTTCACACGGAAGCGTCACCACTGACTAGCTGTGGACCTCAGGCAAATGCTGCCTTCCCAAGCATCGTCGTCCCTGTTGATAAAATGAGGATCGTTGCCCCTTCCTTAGAGGATCATGAAGAGGCTCCGGTTAAATCTCCAGTGGAAAAGCCCTCTGCAGACTCCAGTAGCACGGCTGTGTAACTCACTCCTAATGCCAGTGAAGCCAGGGCTTGGAAGTGACCAGACCTTTCTGCGTTTCATGGTGGAGACAGTCCCCCAAAGCAGGGAGGGAGTTGCACATCATCCTGGGCACTAAAGCGGGTGAAAAGTATAGTTTTATCTTATTCTAGGGCCTAGACCTAGGAGGGAAGAAAGCTCCTCTCCATCCATGGCAAGGCAAGATCTCTTGCTTGTGGCTCCAATGCACATGCATCTTCCCAGTGCACATGCCCCTTCCCAGCGAGCATTTTTCTTTTTTTTGTCTGATCTTCATAGCATCCTTGTAAGAACTAAATGCTGTTATTTTCATTTTGCAGGAAGAAGGTTAGGCTCAGAGAGGTGCAGTAACTGGATTATATCTTTCATCTTATTTAAGGTGTGATTAAAAATGACAGCAAAGGATACACTGTTATTAACCCCTCAAAATACCCCCCAGCTGCAAACACACTTATCCCATCATCTTGCCCCTTTCTGAAGCAGGTCTGGAAGGCCTTCTCGTGAGTGTCTGTAGTTCCACTGTTGTGGCTGCTTTGATCTCGTGAATCAATTTCGACGTTTACTTTTCATCATTGTTAGGCCTTTAGGGAAGAGCCAGAAGTTTTAGAGTGCCAGATCTGGCGGGTAATGTAGGGGAGAACACCATAATGTTTTTAATGAGCCTGCCTTTCCACTGAATGGCACTCAGCAGCAGCATTGATGCCCTTTTTAAAAACAACTTTTGAATAAATTCTTGAAAGACGACTTCCAGAACTGCTTTAGAAAGTGTCGGGAACAGTGGAGTAGGTGTGTTTGAAGAGAGGAAGAATATTTTGAGGGGGATTAGTGGCAATGTGTGTTTTAGTATAATACATTTTTAAAAATTTACCCTTGTAAGTGCTTAAAAAAAAGGTTCAAAACAAGCTCCATCTGATTGCAGATCGTTAACCAGTAACTTCTGCAGATGATGGCCCTCTCCCAGGAAGGCTGGAAGGTTTATGATTTCCAAAGAGAGGTGCGAGTCTAGGACAATGCGAGGGCGCTTCTCTTTTATTTCTTCCACCAAAGATATCTATAGCTACTTCTGGAATTTCTGTGTCAGGTTGACATGGATTCAGGGGCAAAAAGTGCTCCCCAAGGATGTCAGTGTTCCAGAAAAAATGTAACTGGACAACTTTATTTACTTCTCTTTGGAATGTAATGAATGTATATTTTGGTTAAGAGTTGAGAGTTTGGAGCTGGGGTGCAGTGTGAAGCAGAATTGGGGTCTCAGGTCTTTCTTGGGACAGATACCCCGGGGAAGTTCCCCAAAATTGTTCCCTGGCCTTTTTACTACCAAAATACTGCTTCTGTAATATCTGGTATTCTGATCCTTGATTGGTATATTAGTTTCCTAATGCTGCTACAAAAATTAAAACAAGTATAGGCGCCAGTAATGGTACAAACTTACTATCTTACAGTTCTGGGGAGCTAAATTCTGAGAATGGGTCTTCTAGGGCTAAAATCAAAGATGTCAGCAAGACTGCGGTTCTTATGGGGATTGTAGGGAACAAACTGACCCTTGCCTTTCCCAGCTTCTAGGGGCCACGTGCATTCCTTGGCTCTTGTTCCCTTCCAGTATTAGCATCTCTCATGCTCTGAGGCTGACTCTCCTGCCTCCCTCCCATAAGGATCTGAATGGCTACACTGCATCTACACCAGTAGTTCAACCTAATTCACCAAATTCACCATCACAGCAGCCTTAATCACATCTGCAAAGTGCATTTTGCCATGCAAAGTAACACATTCACAGATTCCATGAATTACGACATGGCTATCGTTGGGGTGGTAGGCATGATTCTGCCTATGCAGCTGGTATGTGACCTTCATGAGCTTGTATATAGTGAGGGAGGTGAGAAGAGGGACAGAGCTTGGGGCCTCTTTCTCATTCTTGGTGGGGCTGAATAGCATTTCAGCCTTTTGAACCAGGCCGTGTGTCTATCTCCCTACCTACTCCTGACATTTTCCTTTCTTACTTGGCCCCTTGGCATTTGAGTGGGAGACCCTGTTGTGTGGCCCCAATAAAACATGTTTATAGAGGGGTTCAGAGGACTGTAGGTTGCAGGTGTGCAAACCCTGGCAAGAAGGAGTAATTAAATAAGCCATGAAAAGTCTAGGGATTGTTGGCTCTCAAGGCACCTGTGTGAAAACAGGACCCGGTAGTTTTCAGCAGCTCAGTAAATGTTGCCTCTTCTTTCAGTAAAGCTAATCTTACCCTGAATTGCCAAACAGAAATGAGGGGGTGTTTATTTGTATCACAAAAGGATGTAGTTTGTTTCTTAAAATAGCCAGGCCTACTTCTTTCTTTGAAGTGTTTTAGTTAATGGGGAATTTGATTTGCACAACTTTTCAGAAACATGCTGTGTGGGGGAAATTACCTGCACCAGAATCTCATCAGTTTCCAAAGTGTGTTCCCAGCTGCTCTGTGGAGTACACACAGGGCCTACACACTTGGCCTACAGACTCCTCATCAGTGGGAATGGATTATTTATGTCTGTGGTTTATTAGAAAGCTGCCTCAAGAGATCTTATCAGTGGTCCAGGTACTATGACCATGGATAGCAGAAGGCAGGAGGACCACTGGGGAGGGACATCTGGCTCAAAGTTGGTAATGTTTTCTTCTCTTTCTAATATTTTCTGTAAAGGTGATATTCAGTCTTCCATTCACTCATCCACCACGCATTTATTTACTATCAGTTGGGTACCCTGCTTTTCTGCATAGTTGTGGGTCAAGGAAAGAATGTAAGCCTAAATAATGGACCACGCAGAAACTTACCAGTGACTCTCAATGTAACACACAAAATGTAAGTAAAGTTGTACTTAAAGGTTTTTAGCTTTAAAATCTTTAAATTTTTAATGGAGAGGAATAGGAATAAATTAATGGCACTGTGAACCCGAGCAGCTTTAACAATGGCCGTCTGTGACAGCAGCAGACGTTTGTTAGTTCCTCACGGCAGGGCAGGCACCGTTCTGCGCAAGGGTTTAATTCTAACGACACCACCACTGTTTGGGACCATTATTATCGCTCGTTTTTCAGGGAGGAAATCGAAGCGGAGGGAGAGAAGATAACGTATGCAAATATTATAGTTTGCAATTATGAATGCAAAATCAAAACTTGGCCGCCTGACTCTAGAATTCATATTCCTAACCAGTAAGTAATGCTAATGCACATATGTCAGGGGACAGGCAGCAAAAAGAGCAGTTAATAAAGTAGGCAAGAACCGGGTGGAATTGATAAACACACCCATGATCTGGCTCTTTGAAATTACAGAGTAATAACAGACAATAAAGGGATGAACTTCTGAAAAATCAGTGAAGAGACCACCTAGCAATATCGGACAGAAAAAGAACAAAACTTAGCATCACCCTCGATATGATGTGCGGCGTGAGTATGTTGGGGAGAACACTGCACAGGGTTCCAAGGAAAATATAAGTTACAAAAGTTGGTTTGAGAAGAGAGAGAAAACCATCTGTGAGGGCAAAATGTAGAGAAAGGAAGAGACCCAGCTGGGGAAAGCTGAGCAATGGAGCAGGTCTCCATTGCCCCCCCTTTATTCCACACTGCCCTGAAGGTTCGCAGTGCGGAAGCAAGGTAAGGGGAAGAGAGGCCTCGCCGTCAGAAAGGAAGAAGAAAACATTCGGGACAATGGATGTTTTATCTGGAAAACTCCCAAAAAACTATTATGGGTTGATCTTGTGTTGTTAGGGTTCTCTACAGGAACAGATTCAATAGGATTTATTTATATATAAAGGGATTTATTAGGTAGGCTTACAGAATGAGAGAGGTGGCGGCGTCCATCATGGCCATCTGCATGCCCAAAAACCAGAGGGTCCAGTAGCTGCTCAGTCCGAGAAACTGGAAACCTCAGAACAAGAGAAATCAAGGGTACAGGAACATTTCAAGGTCAAAGGCCTGGAAACTCCCTGGGAGCTGCTTGTACAATTCTGTAGGAAGCCTGAAGAAATTGGAGTCTGATGTCCACAGGTAACGGGCAAAAGACGCACCCACTCAAGCAGGACAGAGGTCTCCAAAATGCGCCGACCTCCTCTTTCGCTTTTATCCCATCCCTCAGCCGGGGTGGGTCTTGCCTCCTCGGTTTGCTGACTCTGGAATCAGCCCGCAGACGTACTCGTAGCTGTTTCAGCTCTCTGCTAGGTGTTGTAATCCAGTCAAGTTGACCCACCAGGCTGAAAAGAATGCTTACAAAATAAATACACAGAAATTCCACTGCTTTCTGATTTATAAACAACAAGGAAAACAGTAGGAAAAATAGCAGGTTCACAGCAGCATAAAAAAAGAATCCCTTAGATTGTACTAAATGAGGAATACACAGGAACCTAGAAAAGAGTACTGACCCTAATGAGGGGTATAAAATAAGATTTTTAACAAGGGAACAGTCAATTTCCAATGGACTTGCCCATTGTTGTAAAAATATCAGTTATCTTGAGTTTTATTTCTACATTTAAGACAGCTTTAATCAAGATTCTAGTGCTGTTTGGAGGGTAGGGGTGGGTTAAATACAATTCAAATAAAAATTCCATTAGTATTTTTGAAATCTTGATAAACCGATTCTGAAGTTCACTTGGAAGAATAAACATGGAGAGATAGCCAAGAAAAGGTTTGACAGTGAGGAGAATGAGGGAGGATGGGCCCTGCCAAGATGGAACATGTTATGAAGCTACTGTAATTATGACCTTGATTGCCATACCCTGAGGCAGGTCAGTGGGACAACACGGAAGGCCCAAAGACAAACTCCAGTGTATATAATTACTGAACATATAATAAAGTTTGCATTTGCAATCCGCGGGAAAGGGATAAATTATTCAGTCAAGAATGCTGGGACAACCCATTTGAAAAAAAATGGCAAGTTAGATCGTCATCTCACATCAGATTCCAAGAAACTACATATGAATTAAAGAGGAAGTTCTTCCATATAAATGTAAAAGTTCAATATTTATATTATTTATGTGACTTTGGGACATGAAGGCCTTTTGAAGTATAGTTGGAGTAAGTTTTCTCTGTGTAGTTTTTTTCATATAAGTGATCTAAAAATTATATATAGTGTTTCTGTTCTGTTTTTACTCTTAACTGTTAACACGCATTTTAACATATGATACCTTACATGTAGTTTTTAACAGTCTATAATCTCTTGAGGAATATGACTCAGTGCATTTCAATTTTATAGTCCTTTTCCAGCTCACATCTTATGATGCAAATTTTTTCTTTTAGTTTCTCCCTCCCTCCTTCCCTCCACCCCCTTCTTCCTTGCTTCCTTCCTTCCTTCCTTCCTTCCTTCCTTCCTTCCTTTCTTCCTTCCTTCCTTCCTTCCTTCCTTCATCTCTTTTAAAATTTTATATTTATGGGAAATATTGAACATGTATAAAAATAGATTTGTATAATGAACCCACATGCTTCCATTGCTCAGGTTCAATAATGATCTATCCTGATCAAAGTTGTTCATTAACACCCCTCCCTAGTGTACTGAATTATTCTGACTTGAATTCTTTTATTCATAAAGTTGTAGGTGGATCCTCAGTGATAAGGATTCTATTTTTAAAACCACAGTGCCATTTTCATGCCAAAAAGTCTATTTTGCCTAACATCAATAATTTCTGAATGTCATAAAAACTGAGCATATCCATTTCCCTGATACATAGCCTCATTTAAAAAAAATTATCTTTAAATTTTTAATTGGTATGTATTTATAGGACACAATGATTATTTTCCTTTTGGGGAATTGATATGTGTACATAGCACATTTTAATTTATTTCTCATCCTCTTCCTTCCCCTCCTTCCCCCTTCACTCCCTCTCCTGATCCCCTTTCCATTTGAAAAAGATCTCTCTACATTCTATTATCTGTCTTTTATTTCGCTCTTTAGATTCTGGGTTTCTCGTATAGGAGAGATCATGTGCTGTTTAAGTTTGTGTGTCTGATTGATTTCGCGGAAGCTTATAGTCCCAAGGTGCATCCATTTTCCTAAAAATGACTCAAGTTTATTTCTCGTTGTGACAGAGTAGAGCCCCACTGCGTGTAAACGGCACGCTCCCTGTCCATTCGTGTTGGTGGACATATAAAATCTCATGTTTTCATTTACTGGCTTATTCAAATTAGGGTTCAAGCAAGATCCACATGTTGCATTTGTTGACGTGTCTCTAAGGTTCACTGAACGTATGTTCCTCCTCTCATTCTCACCCTCTTGCAGTTGATTTGTTGAAGTCACGTTGGTTGCTTTAGCAGTGTCTATATTCTGAGGTTTTGGGGGTGAGCGTGTTTGGTGACCCCCCCATGATGACATTTTAGCATATTCCTTTGCCACGTGCATTTTCTGTACATTCATAGTTGTATGGAGAGGCCTGAGCCAGCTGAGACTGGGTTATCTGGCAGGAGTACTTCCTAGATGGTGGTGTGAGCTTAGGCAAAGGGCTGCAGCATGATTTGTTCCTAACGATTGTGGTTCTAATCCATTGCATCCCTAAGGGTGGCCTTGAGGTTTCCTGTTCTATTTTAGTTTACTGAACATGTTTTAGATAGGCTCTGAGGTGGTCCCCAAACCATGGTGTCTGTTCTCTAATAACCAATAGTCAGTCTAAAGGTTGCAAAAGGAAGTTTCAACTACAATAACTGTATATGAAGATTGAACAACAAAAATAATTTTATTTCTATATTTTCTCCAGTTGTACCTTCTTCCCACTGACAAAATCTTCCAGTAGTGGAGCTATACCACCAATGCACTAAACCCCCTTGAACACAAATACATGTTGCTCTGTGTTGGGTTGCGAATGACTGTTGTAACAAGATAAACATGGTAGCCCGCTTCTTTCATTCTTCCACTTAACTGACACCTTCCCCCAGGAGATGGTGCGCACACACTTACTGTTCCTACTGACTGTGTTTCTACATTCATTCATCTCATGCTGTGAAGTACGACTCTAACATTTCAAGATACATATTTCTTGCACGTCATGAACCTAAACATAAACCAGCTATTTCGTCTGGTGCCTGATCTAAGAAAGGACATTCTATTTCCAAGCTGATAGAAGACCAGGGATCTTCAAGGAAGTGTATTTTGGAGTGTATGTGATCTTTTGAACCTGGTTTAACTTTAGAAATTTAACACCTGTGCAAAGACAACATAGCTGTACCCAAGAGTGTGTCTTCAGCACAGGACAGGAGGCAGAAGCTGAAGCTGCTGTTCATCGTGGCACAAAGCCTTGATTCGGTGAAGCCCAAGTTTACTCATCTTTTCCTTCCTTTTCTCTCTGCCTGTTCCCTTCTTCCCTCTCTCCTAACCTTATTTTCTCTTTTGCAGTTTGCTGCTTTGTTGTGCACAAACGGTGCCATGAATTTGTCACATTCTCCTGCCCTGGAGCTGACAAGGGGCCCGCCTCTGATGTAAGTAATGGGCAGTGGTCAGTCTCCTCTGTCCACAGTGAATGCATCCTTCTGGATAGTGAGAGTGAGCCTGCTTAGACAAAATTATTTTGTTCCTGCTTTGGTCTACCTTCCTGGAATTTTCCCTGTTGTCTCTGTTACTGGCCCTCCTGCCCACTTAGAATTGATCGCTCACCTCGGCTTTTGCTTGACTAAAAGCCGTGGTGATGCTTTCTATGACTGAGTTTCTTTGACCCCTATGAGGCTTCTACAGGTGGTCATTTGCCATTTTATTGCAGATCAAGGTGGGAGGTCTGTTACTGTAACAATGCTAACACTCTGGAGATTGTCCTGGAGAATTTGGCACTTGGAGTTAAGTGCTTCAAGCACTGTGGGATACTTGAAGCTTTTGTAGGTCTGTTTGCTGAGATGAGGGTGGGGACTATCTGCCGTGTTCCTTCCAATCCTACTGTCTGGTCCTTTTAGTACAGTTCCTTCCCTCATCTTCAGGAAACAGGCAGGCAAGTTTTTTGGTAACTGCCTCACTCACTCCCTTATGCAGCTCTAAATGTTTTTGCAGATCAACACTTGGTTCTCAAGTGCAACCTGGAAGATGCTGTTTCCTAGGTTCTGTCTTTACCTGTCACATTTCTCTGTGGCTAAGTCAGAAACTGAGTTCAAGTCAGATTATCTGGGAAGAGAAATTGTTGCTGTTTGAAATTGAAAGGCCCAGGGATAGGCCTGGCTTCAGGTAGAATAATTCAAAGTGCTTAAATAAGGTCCTGGGGATCCTCCTCCTGCATTTCTCTGCTCAGCTTTCCTCTATGTTAGTTTCATTTTCCAGAGGAGCATCGTGGTGGCACCTTTCATTTTACATCTTCTCATTACTCTAACCCCAGTGAAAAGAACTGAGGTCTCCTTGGGACAAGGTCACAGGTGACTAAGGGGAGTTATGCTGGTAACACGGGTCCTCATTGATAAGAGCTGACCTGGCTGGCCATTCCACGGCCTTCTGTGGTCTGGATGTTTGGTGGTCTGCCCTCTCTACCATGTCTTCAAGTCCTAACTTTTGGGAGATGGGGCTGATGGAGACCACAACAAAGCAGCCCTGAGTAGGACTTAAATTAACCAATTGGCTTTTCATGTTCACTTGTGAATCTGTCCAAGGCCCAGGCTCCTTGTCTGGAAATGGCGGACTCCTAGTAAGTGAACCTCTGTGAGTCACTGATCCCTACTAAACCTGTAGTGGTGGATGAAGCCAGAAAGCCTCAAAGGATAAGACAAGATCACAGCCAAGGACACCAGTCTCAACTAGATGAAGACTATAGCCTCAGGCATATCACTCCTGGGTGGATTAATTTAATACTTTACTTAGAGAAGTCCTTGAATGATTCTGCCCTTCTTGAGTATTCCTCTCCCTTCTTCTGATAACCAAATAAATATGGGCCACCCAGAGGTCTTGGTCTTAGCCCTAAGAGAATCTCCAATTCTGTGAGAGGGCTTTGGTCCTCCTGCAGCCCTGAAATCATCCCACTCACCTCTTTTATTTAGCCTTCACTGTATACTTTTTCAAGAGATTGTGGACCTGTTCGGTCCTGCAATAACTAAGGGATATTGTTAGCCTGATCTGGGGCCCCTGGGATATGATCAGCTCCTGAGGGAGGAACTTCATCAATAAGATTAGTGTCCTTATAAAAAAGACCCCTGAGCCCTTCCACCACATGAGATTATACCGAGAAAACAGCTGTGGAGGAGGAAGTGGGCCCTCAGCAGATGCTGAGTCTTCTAGTCTCTCAGTCTGGACTTCTCAACTTCCAGAACTGTAAGAAATAAATTTCTGCTATTTAAAAGCCATGCAACTTTTGGCATTTTATTATAGGAGCCAAAATGGAATACAACAGGAAATTTTGGTATCAGCAGTAGTTCTCTCTAGCGCCAGGATTTTAAGGATTAGCTTTCTAAGTTGGTTCTGGGTGTCTGGACTTGACGCGAGGTGCTCAGGAGGCAGTCTGTGTCCCCTGAACCAGCATCCAGGAAATGGTGCTGATTCTCTGATGAGCAGGGTTGCCAGGCCCAGGAATCAAGGGCAGAGGTGGAGTGGTGGTACCTACAGTTTCCCCTACCTGCACATTTATTTTGGCTTCCTTTCCCTATGACTTTATGTTCCACTTACCTAGAGGTTTTAGTGTTAGAGGGAGAAATTCCTCTGCCGGGAAATGTAACAGTGGTTCTGTTGAACTGGAAGTTGAGACTGCCCACAGGTCACTTTGGGCCTTCATTCCTCTGAGCTCAAGAGGCAAGAAGGGGCTGATGGGCTTTGTTGAGGTGACTGATCTGGACCACCGAGGGAAATGAACTGCTTCACAATGTTGGAAATGAAGAGACTGTCTTGAACACAGGAGATCCCTTAGGGCATCTCTTGGTATTACCGTGACCTATTATTAAGGTCAGTGGAAAACTGCAGCAACCCAGTGCAGGTCAGGACTACTCATGGGCCAGACCCTTTAAGAATGAAGGTTTGGGTCACCTTGGCAGGTAAAGAACCACCACTAGCCAAGGTGCCGGCTCATGGCAGAGGGAATACAGAATGGGCAGTAGAAGGTAGTGTTAAGTCCAGCTGTGACCTTGTGACCAGTTGTAAAAATAAAGACCGTTATTGCCATGAGTATGTCCTAATTTTGTTATAAATATTTTTTGTATATTCAGTATACATATATTGTATATCTTTGTTTTCCTTCCTCTTTTAATATTTTGTCATATAACGTCAGATGCATTGACTTTATATCAGCATTTTAGCATTGTTAATTTTACATCTTGCTATTTAGGTTACACAATATCAGGAGAAGAGTAATCGATACTTAACTTTATCTCTTTCTCCAGGGCAGAGATTAGCGTGCTTTTGCTTGTTCAAGGCCTAGTTATATCATATCAGATGGAATTAGTATGAGCTTGTTTTTTCTTTGTCTGGAAATTTAGTCTAAGGAGAGGTAAGTGTGTAGGTGCCAAGCTGGAAAAGAGTAAATGTGATACGGTTAATTTCATGCATCAACTTGCCTGGACTAAGAAATGCCCAGATAGCTCCTAAGACATTATTTCTGGCTGTGTCTCTGATGGTATTTCAAGAAACAAACAATAGTATTTCAGTTGATAGACTGAGTGGGGAAGATGATATATCATATATATATTATATATATCACATATATATCATATATATCATATATATATGTATAAATATTAGGCATGATGTAGCCCAGTGAGGGCCTCCACATAACCAAAAGGCAAAGGAAGGGTAAATTCGTTCCCTCTGTTGGATTCCATCATGGGAATTGGTGTCCTCAGGTTGAAGCCTTCAGACCTGGACCAGGACTTACAACATTGACTACTCTACTTCCCAGGCCTCTGGGCTCAGCTGTGGACTAAATTATACGACAGGCTCTCTTGGTTCTCCAGCCTGCAGATGGCAGATCATGGGATTTCTCAGTCTGCATGATCATGTGAGCCAGACCATGAGATACATTTATCCGTCTCTACCTGTCTCTATCCTGTTAGCTTTGTTTTCCTAGAGAATCCTGAGCAGTACCCATGCCTAGTCCTGGAGGTGAAGGTCTGTGTGCTTGCCCCGCAATGTGAGTGTGTGGAAGAGCCAGCTCCTCAGAGGAAAACCAGCAAAGCAGGGTTGTGTTTTAATTAAAATCTCAGACTACGGAGGCCAGTTTCCTAGTTTTAAACCTGTGTGATTTTTGGCAAATTATTTAAATTTCTTTATGCCTTAGATGCTTCAGATGAAAAGTGGGGAAATAGTCTCCACCTTACCCTATAGCACTGTTATGAGTGTCAAATGCATAAATACTTAGGAAACCACGCAGGGCAGTGTCTGGTACAGTGAACGAGCTAGATACACCTGATGGTGATGCCAGCGGTAAGCATAGCTGTGAACACATGGGGCAGGCAGCAGGATGGACCAGCGATGTCTGAAGGGTAAACAGGCTCTCCGTCTGCCACCTGGCAGCCCTTCCTAGGAGTGTGCAGGCTTCATCAGTCGTATGAGACCCCTCTCTGTATGAATGCAGGCGGGCAGCCATTAATGGTTCCAGGCGTGGGGAGAGCAGGAAGTACTCCCTGCAGCCAGCATGCATAGGATTTGGCAGCCTACCCGGTATGAGTCTGTCTCTGGATACCATTCTGAGAAGGTCAGTTGGCACTAAGGGTGATGGATTGGTCCAGACTCCTGAACCAGCTTGACTCAGTTCATTGACCTTTTTCTGCCCATATTTGGAAGCATGATTAAAGACCTGGCCACACCTGCTTGTCAGCTGGCCAGGCTCTCTCTTGGCTGAAACTCATGCAGGCACTGTGTAACCTCGGCGGGACCTGTGCACAGCAAGTCCGTGCAGCAGAGGTGCTCAGCTTTGTCTGTGGACAAGGAAGCACTGAGCTCCACCCTCTTCTCTGCTGTTCCGAGTCCAATCTGAGCCAGGACGTATCCTGAGTATTAGCAGGGCTTGGTGTTGACATCATCCTCCAGACAAGTCATCATGATATGCTGAAGGGACTTGCTGAACGGGGCTGTCCTGTGAACCTAGCTGCTGACCCAACCATTTAATGCGGGAGGGAACAGACAGTATAATTGGCGCTCATCACTGGAAGGCCTCGACCCATGGCAGCATTTGTGGAGGATACTTCTGATCAGTTGGAGGCATTTTTCTCGTTCTTGGTCTCGTGAGGATGAAAAGCATCAGTTCTGTTTCTCAGACCTTGCAGAAAGACTTGTCTGGAACTGCTGTAAGCATTACGTATGGTCATTAGAGGTTACCTAGCACTCAGGGTATGGACCACATATGTAACCTTCTGAGACATCTCAGAATAAGAAGGAGAAAAATTGTCCTGAGGGCTGGGACTAGGAGAAGGCAGAGTGGAGAGGGTTCTTGTCTGTGTCAGTGGTTCCTCGTAGGTTGACTGGTGATGAGATGATCTGGGGTGGTGTCACTCACATGACTGGCAGACAGTAGATTGGTGGCCTGGTGCTTTGCTTTTCCTCCATGTGTGGCCTCATCTTCTATGCAGCTAGCAAGCTTTGGCTTGTTCACGTGGAAGTTTCAGGGCGCCAAGGAGAGCATCCCCCAATGCATGAGAGCTTTAAAAATCTGTGCACTGTGTTCGCCAGGGTCCAAGCAAAGCTAGTCTGATGGCCAAGTCCAGATTCAAGTGGTAGAGAAATAGACTTCACCTATTGGAAAGGGGAAAGCCTGTATGGTCAAGCTGCTGCCCATCCTGTTAACTGGGTGGGCCACTGAAGAATGCAGTCCCTGGAGACAATCACACTGCCACAGGCATTACACGGGCTTCATAAAAGACCTGCAGGTCTCAATGTGGCTTAAAAACATAGAAGACCACACCCAAAAATGCACCCCACTTAGTCCTTGACCTGGCATCTCAGTGGACTTAGCCACTTCTGTGTACGAGTGAGTAGTCTGGTAGTTTATCGATCATGCCGGTGGTAGTGAAGGGCAGGCTCTGAAGTCAGACAGATGAGAATTTGGGGCCTAATTCCACCTTGATACTCACTGGGGAAATACGGGCATTGCAGTTTATTTCTTGATGCCTTAGTCTCCTTATGTAAAAACAGGACATTAATACCAACCATACAGTGTAAGTTAAAAGATACTTAAAATGAGAAAGAGTTAAAAAAAAAAAAAGGATTAACACTCAAAAGCTGTATATCCTGGCACAAAGTCCCTGGCGTAGTGCTTGGTGAGTGCAGGGTGCTGTGGGTAAGAACATTTCTGTTGCTCTTGAGTCTCCTTGATCACGAATGCACCCGTCACTCTCCACATTGCTGCGCCCACAGTGTGTCCACATGAGGTCATTGCTGTTCCCATTTCCATTGCTTTATACAGATTCTGTGATGAAATGCTGAGGAAACAACTCAGACTTTGAAGCCAGAGAACCTTGTAGGTCAAATTCTTCCTGTTACTGATTGCTCTGGTGATCTTGGGAAAATAAAATTTAAGTTTTCTGGCTTTACCTCATATCTTTACAAGGGGGGAAATAATACAGAACTGAGTTTTTTGGGTGAGCATTCAGTGAGATTCCTTGCTTCACAGCCAGAGTTGTATTTAGCGTGAAAAAGGCAACCCATAAACACTTTAAAGTGATTATTAATATCAAGAGACATCTCTCTTTCCCGAGAAAGGATGCAGAGGTTACCCTCTGGCCTGCCAAGGAATAATAGCTTGCATCAGAGTGAACTCTATGCAACAGGGGCTCTGTGCCAGACAATACAGAGGGGCAAAAGGGCACTTCAGCTAGTTCGTCTAAAGATACTTTCTTTAATATTTTATGGTTTTAGAAATAATTTGCGTTCTAAAAATTACAAAGTCTCATCCTTTATGACCTAAGAGTGACATAGGAATATCTGCTAAGAAATTATTTAAGGTTATGCACATCCACTTATTTAGGGTAGTGCTCACTGCATCAGTATTTATAGTAACAAAACATTGGAAAGGACTCAGGTGACTGTTAATTAAGGTTTATGCAGTGATGGAAATATTCTGTGCTTGATTGGGATGGTCAAGGTAGACAGGTAGATGCATTTTCCAAAACTCACCAAAGGTATACTTAAAATCTGCAAATTTTATTGTATGGAAATTGTACTTCAATAAAAAGTCATGGTGATTAAAATGTTGTTGGCTTGGGAATATTGTTAACACATAATGTTAAATGAAAAAGAATAAGCCAGGCGTGGTGGAGCATACCTATAGTCTTAGCTACTCAGGAGGCTGAGGCAGGAGGGCCACAAGCTCAAAGCTAGTTTAGGTCACATAGTGACACTCTGTCAATAATAAATAAATAAATTAATTAATTAATGGAAATGAACATAAGGCAAAACATTAGGTATAGTATGATATAGCAAAAGCATATAATTACATATTCATATTTAAAATATTTTTGCATGTAACATTTAATATTAAATATATAACACCTTGTATGTAATATGTAGCCTTTTTAATATTTAATATGTAGTCTTTTACACATGTAAGGAACCACGGTCGTGTTTTCCAAGCACAGCATTCACAGCAGAAGTGTTCTCACGTTGGTGGCTCCTTACTAATTCTGCCCTTATGAGCACTTTAGAGGTTCTGTGGGCCTCTCTAGTTTTCTTTACTTTGGATCTGTTTCACTGCTTGGGTGGACTCAAGTTTGCCACCTAATTTAGGGAAGATCAAACATGCATGAAGGCTCACGTACAGCAGAAATGCCATGAAGATTCACTTACAGCTGCTTTCAGATGTGGCTGCTTGTGAGGGCCTCCAGCTTCATCCCCCCAGTGAGAAACTGCACATGCTCCTGAGCAGATTTTGGCCTCTGATCTCCCTCTGTCCCTGTCCCTGTCCCTGGCTCTCTGTCTCTCTGTCTCTCTCTGTCTCTGTCTCTCTCTATGGTCTTCTGGTAGCCCTGGAGATTGAACTCGGGGCCTTCACACTGAGCTAGCCCCCCGCCCCTGCACCACTGGGACAGGGTATTGTCCAGACTCCTTGGCTTAGAACAGAGCCAACAACTTACTCACAGTCAAGTGTGCTGCTTCTAAGGCCTGGGTTGTTCTCACTTAACTCCAAGTGGGAAACCTGTGGTTCACTTCTTTTTTTTATTTTAAAGATAATTTGAAAAAATAACAATATAGACAAAAACAAAACAGCACAAAAACAATAAAAATGATACAGGGTTTCAGAATAAAATGATAGGAATTAACAGTGGATGTTATATTACTTACTGTTATCTTCAACGAAGTTGCTCAGATTACCGGATTTAAGAATGCAAGACTGATCAAATAAAAAAAAAATTAGAAACCATACAGAGCTGCACTAGAGAGGATGGAAGGAATTCACCAATGGTTGTTATATTGCATGTCATTGTCCTCAGATGGCTTTACTTCTAATATGAATGCCCCGCTCCTGCCTACCTCCTTCCAGGAGTGAAGCAACAATTAGGGTGAACGTTTCTCCTAACTCACTGCCACCTTGAGTGAAAAACCCATCCATCTCTCTCAACAGGAGCAATTCAGTCTAAACAGTACACCCTAGTGCCCTTTTCCTACTCCTTTACGTATCCAGTATCTACCTAAATCTGAGAATGCACCATCTTCCTGAAATTATATCCTGTTTATGACACTGCGGTGTATGGTTTTTGCAGGCACAGCAAAAGTATCCAGTAACCAAAGTGTACGTTATCCATTTCCAAAAGGATATCTGGAGGGGTCAGGATGGGTGGACTGAGAACATTTTGAGGGTTGACCTGTCTACCCAGAGAGTGCTACTGTGGAATATCCAAAGGGCTGTTGTACAGCTGTGTGTGTGTGTGTGTGTGTGTGTGTGTGTGTGTGTAATTCCAAAGGACAGAGTTAGGACTGAGGACCATCTGAACAGGATAAGGGAAAACTGCCCAAACTGATGAACTGATTTCCATATAATAAGACTGACTCTCCATCTTAGTAGAGCAAAGATCAGTTGCCAAGCATGGTATAAGGGGTTGCCTCAGAATCGCGCTGGTGATTCTGGTAATTAGCACTGTTCGATTGCATGCAACAGAAACTGCTGTTGGCTACTTTAGGCTAGAAAGGGATTCATTGGAAAGGGCAAGGTGCACTGGAGAGGCTTAAGAGCAAACTTGATAAAGGAGTCAAGCTCTGTCTTATTTTAGTTCTTCTACCACTTGGCCCTAAACTCAAACCCTAAAAGGACAGAAGTTACATGGCCAAGTCCAGGTACCTAACCAACCCTCCATGTCCAAACAGTAGGAGGCTGCTCAAAGGAGAATCGAGGACAGAAGGAAGCGTGGATGTTAGGCAGAGTAAGGCAACACGTGTCCACTGTAGTTTGTGAATGCTGCTTTGCCGGTTACAGACAGGTTGATCGCCAGTGGATCATTTGGGCTAAAAACAGGCTTCACCTGAACATGTACAGGTAAGGCCTAGAATCTGTATTTTAAAAAGTTACCAGGTAATTCTGGTGGGTAGCAAAGTTTAGAGAGCAATGCAAGACAATATCCTAGGATGGGTCTGAAAACATGCTGGTTAGATTTGAATTCCAGGGTTGCCATTAGCTACCATGGTAATCTTGGACTAGTTATCTAGCCTTTCAGCCTTGGTTGCCTCATCTTGAAAAAATAGGGTAAAATAACATCTACCTTACATGGTCCAGGTGAAGATTAAAGAACTTATTCTAAAAGTGCTTCACTCTACGCCTTGCAAAAATGCATGTTAGTGCTGCCATCAATAGTCCTTTCAAACCTGGGGTTGTGAGTTTCAAAAACAGAGTCTTTTTGGCATGGCCTGCGTCCATCTCGCTCTGCACAAAATGAGCATATAAAGCCCGAGCCCCTGGGCTGAACGAGAGAAGGGTCTGATGAAGTGACGGAAATGTGCTCATACGATTCCTTTGAGCAGCCAGTGAATTCTGCATGATTCTTCGGCTCCCGTTTGCCATGGGGCAGCCATGACTTCTGCAATACAGAACCAGCTTATAAAGGTCAGAGTGAATTGCTTCTAAACAGCTCTTTGTCTCTCACTCACTGTCACAAAGACACAGAGCTTCGTGCTGTGGAGGAAGAAGCTCATCTGTGATGCCAGCTCCTCTGAGTGAAGAGGAGCACTGCTGAGATCTGGATGAGCTCAGACACCCTTTCTTAGGAATTATTTTGGCTTCTCTTGGCTAGGGCAGGGAGTCCTTGGAGGCAGCACCAGTTCCTCAGTCTGACAAAATGAATTTCCCAGAAGACCTCAGCTCTGAGCCTACAGACCTATGGGGAGATGGAGCGATCAGAGGTTAGATGACTCTCAAGAGAGGCAGCCCGAGGGGTATGGAAGGCCCTGGATCTGGTGTCAAAAGACCTCCTTTCTAGTCTTCTGTCTCTGTTTTCTTGTATTCTCAAGGGCTCCCCCACCTCCAGGAGTCGATAATTCTAGGATTTCCAAGTATTCTTTTTTCTAAATAAGAGCTAACATTCAGAAATATAATTCTATTCTAAGCACATTAGAGATAATAACTCTTCATTCTTCATTATATCCTGGAGGTGGGATCATTGGCATTATCATCCTCATTTCACAGATGAGGAAACTGAGGCACTCAGCCACTAAGTGACTTGTCCAAGGTCATACAACCAGGACTTAATTTGCATTCAAACCTAGGAAGTCTGGTTTTCAGGTCTATGTTCTTACCTCGTACCCCAAACTGCCTGTTAGCTCCGCCCTGTATACCTAGGCAGCGCTAGCTGAAAGTTTGTGTGAGTTGATCAGTCTGGCTTCAGGGGAAACCTTTTCTCCAAAAACTACCTTCCCATATATGCATCCCCAAAACTCTGTGACCCTCCAGCCAGAGGTCCATGTGGTCCAGGTATACATGAGCACCTCGTCCTAGCTGGACCAATCAGATTCCTTCTTTAGAAATTTAGAACTTGGCATCGGAAAGGCTGGTTTTTGTCTGCACTGGTTACATGGTGTTTGAAAACTATGTATTATACATGAAGAGTATCCAAGTTGATTAATTGCCACACTGGGAACTTTTCTTTGTGATCAGCCCTCTGGTCCCGATACCATCTATCAAGCCAGGAGTTTGCCTGTTTTTCTCCTAGAGAACCATTCTGTTTTAGTTTGGAAAGAGCATGTCAGGGGAAACCTACCCTCCTAATAAATCTTTAAGGGTACAAGATAGCAGTACGTAGTGTGGGTGCACTGTTGTACAGCAGGTCTGTGGAGCGTGTGTGTCTGGCTTCACTGGAACCTTGTCATGCCCGTTACTAGAAACTCTCTATTTCTTGGCCTGTCCAGCCTCGGCAACCATCCCTGTATCCTCTCTGAGTGTATGCATTTGGCTATTTCAGATACTTCCTATAAATGGGATTATGCAGTGTCTGACTTCCTACGGCTGGCTTATTGCACTTAGCGTAATACCCTCAGTGTTCATCTGTATTGTCCAGGCTTACGGACCTGCCTGCTTTCTTAAGGCCGAACAGAATTCATTGCACAAGTTCCTTTTCCCACTCGTCCATCGGTGGATGTTTGTTGTTTACACATCTTAGCTACTGTGGACAGTGCTGCAATGAACATAGAAGGGCTGGTGTCTCTTCAAGATCCTAATTTCAGTTCATTTGAGAAAATGCCAAGAAGCGAGATGACTAGCCAGCACAGCAGTTGCATTCTTAATGTTTTGTGGCACCTCCTCGTGGTTGTGAGCTAAGGAACTGACTACACGTCTCCAAAGAAAACATACAGATGACCAACAGGTATAGCAAAATAAAAAGGCTCAGCATCATTAACCCTCAGGCAGTGCAAATCCAAACCACAGCGAAACATCACCTCATACCTAGTCGGATAAATAGTATTTAAAAAAACACCCCAAAGTCCAAGGTGTTGGGCCAGATGTAGAGCAATCGGAACACTTTGCACACTGTGGGTGGGAATACCAAACGGTGCAGCCTCCGTGGAAAAGTTTCCTGTGTTTGAACTCTATAAAATGAAATATGCAGTAGGTTTTTTTTTTTGAACCTTGTTGCTTAATGCTTTGTTAGTGGACATGTGACTTTGAAAGGACACATAGCATGCAATTAATCAGGATGTCCAACTGCAAGGCCAGCAGGCAGGGAGTGCACAAGCCAAGGGTGTGAGGACTGGAGTCTCTAGTGGCCCATGCACACCCTGTATGAAAGCTGTCACCCACCTCCACTTTTTTATTCAAGGTCCAGGTTTTCCATTTTTTTCCAGAAAAATTTGAGATCCCCTAAATTTAGATGTTGGCAAATAATTTCAGAATTGCACCTGTAATGTATTTTTTAAACACTTTGCTGGACTGGATTCACTCTGTCAATCTCCAATGCACAATTTCTGCACTTAACAGTGGGGGTTGTCAGTGGCAGGTCTCCCCTTATTCAGGGGTAGGGGACAATGCAAATTTAATCAAATCAGCCTTCTTTGAGAGGTGGAGAGAGAACAGCAGTTTAAGACAGGGAGCTTTTTAAAAATATGGAGAATCTTCCCTCTCCTGATAGTGTTGAGGTCTTCTTTGGCCAGGGCACACCGATTTCCCCAGACTTTGCACATAGCCCCTGCCGGGAACCAACCGCTACAGCGCCCCCTGCTGCCACGAGCACCTTCCTGTGTCCAGTGGGGTCTGCAAGTGGGTCTGGTGTCCCCTTGGTTCTCCTGAAGGCATCGAGAGGGGCTATTCATCATTCCTGATCTTTATTAAGTACCTGCTACCTGCACAGTCGCCTACCTGCAAGGGCTCACCTTTGCTTCCTGTATGCGGTCAGTTACCTCTCTCCCCATGAGACTTCCCAACTTCACCATTAATGCTGCGGATGGAGCTAGGTGTAGTAGGCCTAGCTACCCTTGCCTCAACCCCGGGCTCATCATTTTTATATAATGAAAAATAGCTCAAGAGTTTGGCATGTGTTTGGCACCTTTCCCCAATTCCTGGGCTAAAATAGTTTTTCTCCTATTTTTAAATAACACCTTCTGGGCTTCCAGGATAGTTCAGGGAAGGGCAGAGTGAAATGCCCGAGCTCGGGGTTGTGGTATTGCATGTTAATGAAGAGCACAGCAGCCTGCTGCCTGCGTTCGGATCTTGGCCGTGCAACCCACTGTCATGTCTTCAGAGGAGTTGCTTAACCTTTCTGTCCCTTTGTTTCTTCATTTGTAAGACGGGGCTTAGAATATACCTACTTCTTAGAAATTTTGGGAGCATTAAATAAGTTAATATATGCAAGATGTAAGATATGTCTAGCACATAAGTTGCTGCTTTGCTCAGATACTCAAACTTGCTTTTGCCTTAAATCTTGTCCTACAGGTCCTGGTTCTACTCCTTGTTTTGTATCTGAGCGTCCCTCAAGAAACTTCCTGTATTTGGTCTTTTCTACTACTTAACTGTGAATCTTCTAGAGCCCAGTGAGCAGTGGTTTGGGGGTCTCCCCTCCCCCAAGTGCCCCGGCTTGCCCTCCCCCTCTATTCTCCCCATCACCCAATCCTACTGTATTTCCTAAATAACAATTACAGCCAAAACCCTTACATGGCTCCTATTGCATGGCAGGATAAAACCCTTAGGACCAGAATGGTTTCAGATTTCTGATTATTTTGGAGTTTAGAATATTTACATGTACATTATGGGATATCCTGGGTGCAGGAGCTGGGCCTAAACATGCAACCCACTGACATTTCATATATACTTGATACAAATAGCCTGGAGGTAATTTAACAGTCTTTTGAGTGTTACTGTGTTTTAACTGTGACCTGTCACCGGAGGTCAGATGTGGAATTTTCCATTTGTGGTGTCTTCTTGGCACTGAGCGAATTTTGTATTTTGGAAACATTTTGGATTCTGAGATTAAGAATGCTCTTAATCTGTGTCAACTGATTTTTTTTTAATGCCTGTTTCATAGAGGGAGAAACTGAGGCACAGAGACGTGAACTGAATTGCCAGGCTAGGAAGAGGGAGTCTGGATTATACTTGGCCCAGCTCTAGAGCCTGCTGTTAACCACTTCCATCCATCACTGCCTCCCTCTCCTTGGGCCCACTGAGAGAATCTGGTCCGTATCCACTGCCCCACCCTGGACCAGTGTCCTGTTTCCTTGCTTCCTCTCTGTTTCTAAGACACAGATGTGATGATGTTCTCCTCACTGCTGAAAGCATGTGTCTGGCTTCCCATTGCTCTGGGACAGAAAGGCAGTACTCTCTATGAGCAGGTATGAAAAGGCAGTACTGTTTGGCACGGCTTATGAGCAGCATGATGACACATTTATCCTCCTTTGCCAGGCTTAATCCATTGACATCCCAAATGGCTCATGTCCAGACATTCTCACGAGTGTCCTTTGGATGATACATGCTCTGGTCTCACGAGTCGTTCCAGCCTTTGCTTGGCCTTCTCTTTCCCACTCTTGGAGCAGCTTCTCTTACTATTCTGCTAGTCACAGGGCATTTGCACATGCTGTTCCCTCTGCTGGAACATTCTTCTCTTCCTTCTTCACCATGAATTTAGTCCAGATTTAGCCACCTCCAGAAATTTTAAAGCCAGTCCTGGCTCCTGGGACCATTTCATATAAATGAAGTCAGAGTCTCTGACTGAGTCGAAGCCCCAGTTGATTCGGTGTGCACCAATGCTAAAAATCATGGTTGACTCATGCCAGCCCTCTAGGCCACAGCTCTAGTACAACTGCCTCCTCAGGGAAGCCCCCCCTGAGCAGGTCATTTCCTGATGTCTTTGGGTCTCAGGAGAGCACCACATACCCGTCCTTGCTGACCCTCATCAGAGGAATGACTTTACATGTACAGTCTGTATTGCAGTGCTTCGCATTTGTGATTTCAGGGAACTGCAAATTGAAAACATTTGGAAAATATTTCATATGTACTGAACGTGTACAAAATTTTCCTTGTCATTGTCCCTTAAATGATAGAGTTTAACACTGATTTACATAGCACTTACAGTAACCTAGTGGTGATTTAAGAAAGATGTACCTAGGTTACATGCAAACACTGTGTTATAAAGGGACTTGAGCACTTTCTCATCCACCAGGGTCCTGGAACCATGTGGGACAGTTGTATTTACAGAGTTACAGAGAGCTCAGAGTCTGGGCCCAAATTACTCACTCTGTACTCTTGGGATAATAATGAACATATTTCTCATGGCTGGTGAGTCTCAAAGGAGTTAATGATATGCAAATCCTGTGGAACTGTGCCTGGTGTGTGGCAAAAGTGCTGTGTTAGGTGTTACTGTCATAATAATGTTTATGTCACAATAATATTTATTGCCTTCCATGGGCACCTGTAAGTCCCTGCAGGCGGAGTTGGTGCCTGCTGTTTGGTAACTACCCACTGAGGAGAGGGTAGGGTCAGGCACGGAACAGCTCTGTTTGGTGCCCTAGTGAGGTTCCAGGTAGCGTGTGCGGAGTGCGTGAGGGCTTGCAGAGAGCACAGCGTGAGAGGCAGCATGCACAGAGCCCGCCTCGCTCAGACAGAGCCCTCGTGTGCATGGACGTGACGGTCCTTCGTTCTGAGTGGCCAGGGCCATGGGATCAGAGCCAGCATGGGTGGCTGTGTCCAGGGTCCCAAGCGCAGATGGCAACCCAGCAGGCATTTGCCTCAGCAGTCTCCTTGGCAGTAGCAGGAAGCGCCTGTCTAATCCACAGATTTGCAGTGTCCGCTACAGAAAGGTGCCTCTTATCCTTCTGGGCGTGCCAAGCGCTTCCATGGCCAGGGGTGTCATACAGAAGCCAGGCATTTTGTACTGTGCTGACAGGGTCTTTGCAAGTGGGGTCACCTTGGGTCAGGGTTTTAGGTTTAGGTGGCCCCCACTTACCTTGGAGAACGGAGTTCTCAGACAGTGTCTTGACTGGCCCATGCACTGTCTGAGAAAGAGGGGCCCGGAGTGGAGAGGATGGGCATGCGTGCTTGTGGGTGATGGTGGATTTATTTATAACTGGAGAGTGTGATGTGCCGCAGTGTAAATCCCTGAAAGAGCTGCTGTGCACCCTGAACGGGGATGGCACCGTGCAGCCTCCACAGGAAGAGCCAGGCGCTCTGCCAGCAGCCTCCACCCTGTGGGCATCAGAATTTGAGGCCCCAGGGAATACCAGGCCCAGCCCCTTTGTCTTCTCAAGGAGGAACTGAGACCAGACCACGGAGGTGACTTGCCCAAGATCACAGGTGTCGTTTCTATTTTAAACTAACATGGATCAAGTACATACTGCACACCAGTTACCACACCGGCACAATGTAAGCGCCTTGTCATGAAGCCTCACAAGTGGAAAAGCAGGACAATTTGCTTCTTATACTTAACACTCACCTTTTAGAGTGTGTACTGTGTGCTAGACCACTGGGCCGAGCCCTTTAGGAATGTATACCTGTCTTGGTTACTTTTTTCTTGTTGCTGAGACAGAACTCCTAACGCCCAAAATGAAGGAAGGAAAGGTTTATTTAGCTTACAGTTTTTGGAGGCTTCAGTCCATACTTGGCTGGCTCTGAGGCAGAGTGGCACATGGCAGAGGGCAACTGTTTGTGGGGGCAGTACATAGCAAAAACAGCAACAGCTTGCAGCCTCTTTCTCTCCCTTACATACACAAACTATCCGCCCTAGGGTAAATATAGCTCTCAAACCCATAATCCCAGCAAGCTATCTGCTCTAGGGCAGGTATAACTCTTACACCCATAATCCCAGCATTGGATCATGGATCAGTCATGAACTCTAAAAGCCACCCCATAACTGCATGAGGATTTGGGGGGACATGCAGACACAACCATAACAATACCCATTAAATGATCAAAAGCCCATGAGGATTTAGTGCTATTTTTATTACTTCCATTTTAAAGATAAGAGAACTAGAGCACAGAGAGATTGGGAAATCTCCCCACAGTCACAAAGTTGGGAAGCCATTGAGTTGAGGTGATAAAGTCTGGCCTCAGTGCGTGCTGCTATGCTATAGTGCCTTTCTACAGAATGGCCCTTCTGCCCACTTTACAGGTGAGAAAATCAAGGCTCATGAAGTCACTTGCCCAAGCCTTCACAAGTGGGAAGTAACAGAGCTGTGAATGAATTCCAGCTCTGCTCTCAGAGTCTCATTCATGATCTCTGTACAAAACTCCCTGTCACAGTGTCTCAGGTCTCCTGGGTGGGGAGTCCAAACCAGTAGTAGTACCCAGGATGAGACAGAGGCTAAAGCCAGGCAGGTGGCAGGAGGGTTGGGTCATACAGATCTGCCTGGGCTGAAGCAGAACTCCATGCCTGCATTCACTTCCTCAGCCCTCCGATCTCAGCTCAAAGCCCTCTGACTGCCTGGGCCGGCGGAACTCCTCGTCATCCCCTCTTGGGTTCCTAAGCTTTTCCTTTGCAGCAGCTGAAGTGTGGGTTTGCTTGTACTTTGTTGTCATCTTTTTCTAGTGAGACTGGCAGATCCTGAGGGCAGCCGCTGAGTCTGATTCTGCCCATCACTCCTGACCCATGGCTTGTAGCGTTCATGGAGGGAATCAGCACAGGGAATCAAGACTGAGGTCCAAGAAGTGGGAGTGTACGTGGAGTTCATAGGGAAAGGTTGCAGCATAACAGACACGGGGATGCCCTAGATGAGGGGCAGCCTGTGGCACACGTACTCCAGCAGGCTGTTCAACGTCATTGAAATTCCAAAGGGTTCACCATCCCTGCCCCAGACAGTGATAATTAACAATCAATCATAGCGGATATTTATTGTGTGCTTGCATCAGGCAGTTATTTTAAAGGTTGCTAATCCTACCCCATAACAACCCCAAGAAACAATATTGTCATGCTTAGTTACAGTAAGAAAATGGAAGTAGGAGAGGTTAATGACATGGCCAAAGGACACAGCTAGGAAGCTCGAAGCTGGCTGTGGATCCAGGCATCCTCCCCAGATGCTCGCCTTTCGAATACCCTGAGAACATTTCTCTGTGGTCCCGAACCTTATGCCAAACAGAGGGTCGCCTAACCCTGTTGATGCAGGCACAAAAATTAGAGGTGAATCTTCAGGCCTGGGCTTCTGAAGTGCTCTGAAGTGACTTAGGGCTGGGGCTGGCTTGTGCCACTCAGACTTCCAGAAGAAGGCAGATAGCGCTTGCATGCTGTGAAGAGGACTCCTGGCTGATGGGAGGGCGAATCCCCATTGCTGCCTGAGGTTCAGGGAAGGATGCAGCTGCAGCTTCACTGGCTGTTCTCAGTTTCCCTAGACAGCGCCCCCTACAACCCCAAGCAGGACGCAGAAACTCAGAGGCAGGGACTGAACAGCAGCAAGCACACTGGGTGAAGACATGCAGAGTGCAGGTTGAGTATCCACTACCTGAAAAGCTTGCAACCAGAGGTGTTTAGGATTTCAGATATTTTCCGATTTTGCAGTATTTGTGTATGTAGGAAGATGTCTTGGGGATGGGACCCAAGTCAAACTGAAAATTTATTTATGTTTGCTATATGTACCCTAGACACATTGTCTGATGGTAATTTCACACAGTATTTTTAGTGTGTGGTCAGAGATCAGAGGTGGGGAATTTTCCATTGTGACATCATGTTGGTGCTCAAAAGTTTCAGAGTTGGGAGCATTTTGGATTTGGGGTTTTTGAGTTAGGAGAGTTTGATGTGTTGATGCTTCACATGGAGGGCATGGGTCCAGGTCAGCTCTGGCCCCTGAGTGCCGTCAGGAGAGCTGACCGCATCTCACGGCTCTTCCCAGCCTTTAACTAGTATTCTGAGTGTAGAGCACTTTTCGTTAGAATCATGGCTGGGTGTGGTGGTGGGCCTCACACTGGGACCTGGTGGCTATGGCAGGTTGGACATGCATCCCTGGAAGAGACTGTCCAGAGGCCCCAGGTGGTACAGCCAGGGAGGAACCGCCGGCCTTGCTCACTAATCCAGATCACTCCCTGGAAGGGCAGATGTAAACTAGATCATAAAAGACTAGCCTCACGCACGGCTGCTGTCTGCCAGGAGCACCTGGGAAAATCCCTCCGCACCGCTCTCAAGGATGGTACGTACTACTTGCCTACACAATAAGTACGTACATAACTTATGTATTAGTAATCACCAGTTAAAGTAAAATGACCAAAAACTCAAATGAAATAGCATTAAGTTAGAGAATAAAATATAGAGAAGTAAATAGTTAAGAAGTGGGGTTTTCTGGAAGGACATAGGGAAAGCTTTGAATTATTTGTGAACTGATTCTCTCCTTTCTCCGTTTTCTTTCTGCTTTCTCCCTGTCTCCCTTGCTGTCTCTGCTTTTTCTCCCTCTGCTCTCTGTCTCCCTCTGTCTCTGTCCCTCTGTCTCTGTCCCTCCCACCCCATTCTTCATCACCTCCAGCTTCCACCCTTGCCTCAGCTGCAGCCGGCTCTGCACAGCTCCCTACTCTAAATTCTGATCAGCTCAGCTCGGTTCTTTCTTCATAAACTGCATATTACTCACGGTCCATCCAGCACTGGCTGGAAGGGTGAGGTTGGATGCCTTACTGCCCCTACCTCTGGGGCTGCAGGCTGGAATTGCCCTAGAAGGAGCAGTTAGCACAGCAGGCAGAGCATGCCCTTCTCAGTGCAGTCTGGAAGAATACGTGTGTGTATATTGGAATGTCACACTGGGCCCCACAAATATGTAGAGTTATCATGTGATAATGAAAAAGTAAAGGAAACATTTAGGGAGGAAAAAAAAGCAAAAAAAGAAGTAAATGCAGACAGTAATGTAGAGGGAGGGGTGGGCGGGTATAACATGCATTCTTTTAGATACTAAGGCATCACTAACCCATAATATGTGAAAATAGTATGGCACAGTAGTAGCAGGAATAAATCAGTGGAGCATAAGAGAAAATTTAAAAATGAACAAAGGGTACTTAAGAACTTAGCATGGGATAAAAGAGGTATTTCAAATCAGCAGGGAAAAATATGTATCCCATACATTTGCTGTTCCGACTGGCTAAACATTAAGAAAAGAAATAAACAACTTTTCTCAGCGCTCAATGAATTCCAAGGGAAATAATGGTGAAAGAGTGAGATGGTGGAAAGACTGGAAAAAAATATTGACAAGGAATTTCTAAATATGACAATGGAGACAGAGACCATAAAGGAATGAATAAAAAATTGTACCACACGCACGCATGCAAACACACACACACACACACACACACACACACACACACTTACTTGCATTACACACTGAAAATGATCATCAATGATGTTAAAAGATAATAAAAACTGGGAAAACACTTACTGCATATTATTATGGATGAATAGTGATTACCCTTAATTATGTACAGGAAAAATGATGGCAAATAATTAGAAGGAAATGAACTTGAATTTTAAAAAGTACAAAGGATTTTGAAAGAAAATTGATTAACAGTGAACAATTATGAGATGCTTATTTTTACCAATGACTGATAGGCAGTTTCCATACAGTATCTCACCAAAGCCTCTGATTAACCTCAGAATTAAAATATTATTATCATCATCTCATTTTCAGATTAAGAAACAAACATTTAAAAGAATTGAATACCTTGCACCAGGGTTAGAGCGCTAATAACTGCCAGACCCAGGAGTGAAGCTGGAATGTGGCTATTAATTAACTCCTAATATTGACACTGACTGCAGCACACTCTTACCCCAGGAAATCATATCTAACATCCTACTGAGTCTACACAATAGAAGCTTGTTCTGCAATTGAACAATTACTTATTTGCCAAGGAGGCCAGGGTGAGAAGAAGGCATGGTGTTTTAAGCCACTTAATCACACCATTACCAGGCTCATGTACATTTACAAAGTGTTATCAGTTCTATTCATTATCTTCAGCAAGAACAAAATGAAAGATCTTCACCAAATTATAGTGTCTCCTTTCATCTGTGGTGTGTGTGTGTAATTACAGCTTCCAGCATTATACACATTTCGAGTTTGCAGAAATCACAGTCCACCCAGGCTCAATTAAGGTTTCCCTACTTTTTTGTCTCCTGAGGATTTTTGGCCTTCTGTTTATAGCTGAGGGCTGCGCAGTACCGGTGTGTCCCAGAGTGTGGTGGCACAAGCTGTGATGAGATTTTTGTGATACACCCTGACATGTTCTACATTGCAGCGAAACTGTAGAAAGGCATCCATGGAGCAGGCTTCTCTTCCCTACTTCCTTCTCGCCTCACTCTAGGTGTCGTAGTTTGAGGTTTTGCAAGGGGAACAATATAATACAGGACACATGTTTTAGGAGATTATTTATAATAGTCACCCAAAGAATGATATACAAAACAGTGCAGGAAATCTGTCCACACTAAACGCCAAAGAATCCAGCTGAGGGCCTGGACCCATGGTAGTGTCCTGCAGGAGTCCAGCTGAAGACCTAGAGCCCATTATAGTGCCTCCCACAAGTCCAGCTGGAGGCCCAGAGTGCACCACAATGTCTCATGCAGGCCTGTTTCACGGATCTGCACTGGGAAGGACCAAAGCTCAGTGGTGAAAGATAGAAAGTCTATGCCAGCGGGATGAAGGATCTGTGCCAGCAGGCTGAGGGGTCTGCACTGGAGCCAGGAAGCGATGCTCAAAGTAAGGATGAGAGCCCCTCTGAAGAGAACCACAACCGTCCTGAGCAACAGTGAGGTCTTGAGCTCCTCCAGTGATGAGGACAGCTGAGTTCCCCTGAGGAAAGCCACTGTGACAAGCTTTACCAAAAGACTGAGCCATGCACCATCTTGCCCTATGGAGCCAGGAAGTGATGCTAACAGTGAGGACCAGAGCTCCCCCAGTGAACCATGAGGTCCCGAGCTCCTCCTCCAATGAGAACAGCCAAGTTCATCAGGAAAGCCATCATGAATATTACAGCACAGTAGCCCAAGAGAGCCAGCAGCTCTCTAGCAGCTTCTACCAGCTCCTGACTGCCTCTCTCAGCTCCCAACAGCCTCTTGTGCTGCCAGCAACAACCCAGGTGGGCCTCCCACTCCCAGCACCATGCTGGTTCAGTTCAGGGGGGTGTTACAAGTTGACACCAGTTGCCAATCCACCACAATAGGGAAACACTTTTATGAGATTTTCTTGTGCACGTCCTTGCAGCATTTAGCAAGGTGTGAATGGTGAATCATACACAGTACTTTCTGGTTTTGTTCTCACATAAAAGGTAGCATGAAGCACAGGCAATTCAGCACCTTGGCTTGTTTCATTGTTTCAGATTCGCTCACAAAATACATCCTTGCTGGGCATATACTTTACTGTAGAGCATGTGCTTAGCATGTGCAAAGCCCTGGGTTCATTCCAGCACCCTCCCCCTCCCATACCTATACATCTATGTATCATCTATATGTCTGTATATTTATATATTTATATATCAGCTATATATCTATACATACATACATATATATACATACATGCATATACACACACACACATACTGTATATATGGCCTTTTTGAAAATTTTTATTAGTGTATGTTCATGACATATCATAGTTACATTCATTTTGGGGACTTGGTAGGTATTTATCATATTCTGAACATTTTGATCCCTTTATTCCCATCATTCCCCTCTCTCCTTCCCATGATCCCCTTTTCCCATGATCTCCAAAATGTCTGCCTCCTTGTCGCTACCATCTCTCCTTTGCTGCACTCCTGCATTTCTATTTTGAGTTTCTCATATAAGAGAGACCATGTGATGTTTAACTTGTTTTGCTTAAAATTATGGTCTCAAAATCCATCTGTCTCCCTGCAAATGACATGATTTCATTTGTATTTGTGTCTATATAAAATCCCATTATGTATATATCTGTACATCTATATCATATTTTCTTTATCCATTCATCTGTTTATGGACATGTAGGCTGTTTTCAGAGCTTAGGTACTGTTAATTTCCCTGTGATTAGTATGCACATATCACTGTAATGTGTTGCCTTTAACTCTTTCAGGGCTATAGCTGAGTCAAAAGGAATTTCTGATTTTAGTTTTTCTGAGGAATCTCTGTGCTGACTTCCATTACATGTTTACATCACCAGTAAGAGTGTAGAAAGGTTTCTTCCCTCTTCTTGATTTACCCCAATATAAACATCATACAATGTATACATGTATCAAAATATCACATGACACCCCACAATATGCACAGTGTATCAAATAAATGATTTGAATCATTTAAAATCATTAAGTAATTAAAAATAAAATAATATGTATCCTTGAGGTTTTTCCATAGTAGTACAAAAGTAATAACTGGGTCAAAGCAGAAAAACATTGTGATTTTTGAAAGCGTTTATACTTTTAGTAGACAGTGCTTAAAGTGCCTCCCACCTCCAGGGTAATGCTAGTTGGCCCATCCACCCGGCATGTACAGCGGTGACACCCTGGTTGTCCAGCGGCTCCAAGCTCAAACTTTCTCCTACTTGAGCAGCAAAGTTCAAAACAATCTGCTTGGTGTTCATAATTTTGCTCTTTAGTCAAACCAAAAATCTGACTTGAAAAATCCTGTGAGTGTTGAGTTCCATCTCATGCAGGACACGACGGGGGTGATGCGTCCACCCAAGCACCGCACTTGCCCAGACACTGTTTAGTGCCTGTGTTAGTGCATTATGACATTCGTCATTGTACTTGTTTTGCATAAACTATTGTAACTATGGCTCCAAAGAAAGTCAGTGACACCAGCAGTAGAGCCAAGAGGAAAACCTGGAGACCCACGACAGAGTCAAAGAGATCACTGTGAAATTTGTTAAAGTCCTGGAGCAATGAACTTTAAGTGTGACTTTTGGGCCTCAGAACCAGTTATTTGGCTTTCCATTATTTCTTATGGAAAAATATGTTCAGTTCTCAAACTTTGAAGGGTGTGGACACAAACTCGGAGTGGGCTGAGTTCTACATCTGAGGAATCGCTGTAGTTATCCGCTCTTGGAGCTCCCCAAGAGAATTTTTTGGGATGGACACTTTACAGTTTCATTTTAACAGTTGTTTATTTCATTTTAGGATGTATTATAAAAAATACATGGATCCTACAACTTCACACTCTTAAAGAGTCCTATTTAAAAATACTGTGACTGAGGTAAAAATGACATGCTGAGGTGGAGGCGCCAAGTAAGCGGTATTGTATGTGGTGTGTAGATGTGCACAATTATGGCGGCTCATGGCTGAAGTTTGGGGTGTTGCTGTGGCTCCAGTTCTTTGGAATGATAAAACTGGGAACTTGTACCCCTGAGGACGTCGTTGTGATCACCAGTCTATCTATGAAATAGACTGGACAAGGAACTAGAGCCTTGGTGACGTTGCCTGCCTCTGGCCACACAGCTAACCCCAGAGCCTATCCTGGCCAGTCTTTCTTTGCCTTACATATTGCCAAGTGGGTTCTCCAGCTGGGTTTAGCTCTGCCAACCTACGCCATGAAGAAGGTGCCTTCAGGGGCCTTGGTGGCTGTCAGTGTCCAGGGAGGACGCAGCGTGAGCTTGCAGCATGCTCCAGTTCAGCCTTTGACGGCCCTCTGAGGGGCGCTGTCTTTACCCCTGGGCTTCACTGCAGCTTCTCTGTACCTGCCACTTAGCCGCAGCCTGACCAGATCTCAGCCCCTGTGAAACGAGTCACACAGCCCATGCACACTGAGAAGGGAGACTTTAAAATTTGGACTTGGAGGTTCACATTTTTTTTTCCTTTCACCCTTCCCCTTCCCTCCCCATCTCCTCCCTCCCCTTTTCTCCCCCTCCTTCTCTGTTTCACCCACTTACTTTCATCTTGATGTAGCCTCCTTCCTCCTTAGCTGCCCCGTCTGCTGTTAGGTCCAGGACTAATGATGCTGAGCTGGGGTCGGCCCAGGCTTTGGTGCTGGCAACAGCGTTCATTGTGCAGGTGGTGGTTTGGGGGAACCCTGAGCGAGCTGTCTCCGGCTGGTGCTACATGTATATGAGACCAAGGGTGTCGTCTCTGAGACGGATGGAGAGCAGTGAGACAGCCGGTGGTGCTGGGCGAGCTGTACCTCTGGATTTGGACACACTTGGATTCCAATCCTGGCTCCCCCTTACTCGCTTTGTGACCTTTGACAAGTTACTTCTCTAAGGCTCAGCTTGCTCATCTGCAACACCAGGGCAGTAATGACTTCTCCTGTTATGAGATCATTATGAGCATTTGATGACATGATACAGAATCCTTAGTGCAGTGCCTGGCAGGTACTACGTGTTTAAGTCATAGTCACAGTGAAAGCCACAGCTGTTTTTTTTGTTGTTACTCAGCAATCTCTTAAGTCAAGATTAGAAGGGAAAGGAGACTTGGAGATCTAAGTTTAGTACTGCCTTGTACCAAGCAGAGGGAAGTAGCGCCTCAATGGTGTGACATCATGGGGAGAGGGTCGCAGGATCCTGTACAAATCTGACTCCTTGGGGTGGGAGAGGTGGCGAGACATTGGGCATGCAGGGTGATGCGGGAGTAGGATGCAGTAATTTCCAACTCGTTGGTGAAGGCATTTGATACAGAGCTGGTGAACTCATTGGGATGTTTAGGGGGTGTGTTCATGTGGGATTGAACCCTATCCAAAGGTCTGCAGAGAAGAGGGTGGCATCAAACTCAAGTCCTATGAGGGCCGGGTGAGAAGGAAGCAGTGAATGAAGCAGGCCTGGTAGGAGAAAACGGGATTGGGGAGAGTGTGGAGAAGTGGAAAGTTTGTGTCTTCTCTCAGCAGGAGGACTGCTGGTCAGTCCCAGGAATGTGTCTGTGGTGTCTCAACTTAACGATTTCTTAAAGGAAGCGAGAAATGTACAATTTGAATCTGACATTTCATGACTTTTAAAGACAATCAACTAAAGCAGATTTTTAAAAAAAAATCTATGAAACAATCACAGCTTCTTTGCAGGCCTCCTATGACCTTGGGCTCCAGATCATAACCTCTGGGCCTGAAGGGGGAGCCAGTGATAGGACAGACAGGAAGTGGTCTGGACGAGTCCAGCCAGTGTGACTTGGGATGGGGTAATCTGTCCAGTGAAAGCCATGGTGGAGGGTTTGGGACAGAGGGAAGCTGGATATTTGAATAACAACACCAGGTCCTAGGAAGAGGGATGATTTCAAGGCTTCCTAGGTTCCTAGGCTCATCTTGTGGCTGGTGAGCAGCTGTACCCTTACATGCTGGTTAGGACACATATTTTCGATTAAGGCCAGGGCTGATATTTAAACTGTGTACCAGCATGTCTGTACCAGCTATAAAAATACTGAAATATTTTTAAACCAAGTAGTAAATAGCCACAGAGCCTGTGAACCTCCTCTTCTACCTTCCACTCATGCACACCTGCTTCTCCCAGCTCCTTCCCATGCTCCCTTTCCATGACCAGCAACTAAAGGGTTAACTCCCAGCACACCTGATTGCTTCAGCTGATTGGTCCACATCTTTCTTCCTGATTGGTCAGTGGGTGAAACCTGAGCCAAAGCCAATACTAGGACTGTATCTTGACTATCAGTCCTGGTTGCAGCACCTTGCCTCCTTGGATTGGCTGAAGCACAGAAGAGAACTTTTAGAGGACGCAGAGTGGCAGATAGCACAGGAAATGAAGTCACTAAGCCTCTGAGGAATGGGAACCAGGGGCTCTAACTCTGGGCTCCTGTGAACTTTGTCTTTGCTTTTTTCTGGGCCTTGGAGCTTACTCTAAAAACCAGACACCTTAAGCTGGAGCTGCATCTCCTGGCTTCTGCCTGCACTCCAGCAGCTCAGCAATCAGGATTCTTTCTTATTTATTTATTTGCGATGCTGGGGATCAAACTGTGCATGCTGGTCCAGCTCTGTGGAATTGAACTACATGCACAGCCTCAAACGTGGTTGCTCAAGCCAAGTGTCCACTTCCGCTCCCACCAGCCATGTTGTGGGGGCTGGGGGAGTGTGTGGATACCCAAAGCGCAAGCGTGGCTGTTGGGACCTGCTGTCTCAGAGCGGACCCTGGGCCCACGCATGCAGGGACAGCACCCTGGAAGGTTCTCTGGGAGAATCGTGGGCTCATGAGGGCTTTAGGTGTGGGGATGTGACCGTCCCAGGAGGCAGGAAGCAGGAGGTGGTCAGAACAGATCGAGGTTCATTTGGATGCTCTGAGGAGCTGGGGAGTTGGTACTGACAAGCGTGAACCCTGGTGAAAGTGAGGCAGGGAAATACGGTTGGAGGAGCCTCCGCCAGCCTGTACATAATAAACCACAGAAAAGTACACTTTTCATTAGTTTTCCTAATTAGCCCCCCTCTCTCCTGCTTGGCTTTAATCTGTCTTGTACAGCTCTGTGTAAGTCTTTCTCCTAAAGCCACAAATGTGTGACTCAAGGGCTCTGGTGGTTCACAGTGATGACTGTGATGCTGTAGCTGCCACCACAGCTCATTACCCTCTGCTATGTGTCAATTATTGTGTGAAATTCTGTACTTCTGAAGTCTGGGAAGCCCTGGGCAAGCCACTTCTTGTTTTAGTTCCCGGGTTCCTGCATTTGTAAAATGGGGGTAGTAGATTGTACCTACTTTGTAGGGAAATTATGAGGAGCAAATGAATCAGTGGGTGACAAATCCCTTAAAATAGTTCCTGGCATAAATAATTGCTCAGTAAATGATCACACTAAATCGTTAAGTATTTACTGAACCCCGTCCACACGTCAAGCACAGTATAAGCCCCGGGAACACTGAGGTTAGCCAAGTCGTCTCCCCTTGCGTGCAGTTCAGAGATGCAATTAAACATGCAGTGGTCACTCAGTGGTTTAAATGCCTTCATGGGGAAGATGTGAGGGGCAGGACAGCGTTTACGTCATTTGTTTCTCCCTGTGGTTGGAGTGTCAGCTCTCCGAGAGGAGGCGCTCTGCCCTTTTGGTCACTTCTATGTTCCCCCGTGCCCAGGAAGGACCTGGCCCTGTGTTAATATTTGCTGGGTGAGGGAATGAGCGACGTGAGTTCTTAGTTGCACCTGAAGAATAATGGGCTAACAGGGTGGAGTTGGGGAGCGAGGAGAGAGTGGAGTGATGGGGTGTGAGCCTATCTCCGTGAGGCGTCAGCTGGTGACCTTGATGAAGCTGTGTCCAGTCTGGGTCACCGCTGCCACCTGGGAGTGAGCAGCACGTTCCATCCACATGGCACGGGGTGAGGGCTGGAGGGTGTGTGGTGGGACCCCAGGGTGTACAGGTGCCTCTACAATGAATGTGTTCTTGTCTCCCCTCCCAGTTGTCATGCCACTTGATATTCCCTATTATTAAAGAGCTACGCTGAGACGGAGAAGGTTCTTCATCATATTCGGCCATAGATCTTTCTTCTGAAACTCTCCCACAGGCATATTAATGAAGGATGCTTGAAAAATGCAGCAAATGTTTAAATAAAACATTCTATTACAGTAAAAGACACATTACCGTTGCTCTCCCTCAGAAGCTCCCCACTTGCTTTGGGCACACTTATCCCATTGTTGCCATTTTCTGAAGCAGTTCTGGAAGTGCTCTTCCACGAGTGTCTTCGCCAGGTGTGGTAAAAAAAGGTATGGTGAATGTTGCTGTTGAGTGCAAGACTTGTAGGGACATTATGGTCTGTCCTCATCCACCCAGTCACTGCATCTGCACTGTGAACTTCTGGCTCTGCCTCAAAGTAAACGATCAGAAAAGGTAAAAGTTTCCAGTGGTTTGGGTAATTGAGGCAGCCATGATCGTGTGGCTGAAGACACTTACGAAAGAGGACTTCCAGAACTGCTTCAGAAAGCAGAAAGAATGGTGGGATAAGTGTGTTTGAAACAGGGGGAGTAAGGGTGGGGGATTAATGGCAATGTGTCCTTTATTGTGATAAATTATTTTAAATTTGGACACTCGCTGAATTTTCCACTCATACCGGTACATTAAGCTCAGTACAGTTGGTGTGCAGATCACTCAGATATTAAAATAAGTTCCCAAATGCAGCCCCTGTCTTGCTAAGTCCCTTTCCCTTTTAAACCAAGGGTCTATGTTCTGTCCCCATAGTTTTGCCTTCTCCTGAGCATCACACAGATGGAACCACACTGGGCGGATCCCTTGGCGATTGACGCCCTTCTTTCCATGTAACGCTTCCGAGACTCCCACCTGCTGTCACATGCATCAGCACCTCCTCTCTTCTTATTCTGAGAAGTATTCCTTGGGTAGAGGCATCACTTTTTATCCCTGTACTTGCTAGAGGATATTTGAGTTGTTTCCAGTTTGGGGCTGTTATGAATAGACTGGCTATTGACCTTCATATACAGCTTTTGGATAGACCTAGGGCTAGGTCCCAGGTCATGTATCCCTAGGGGATGTTTAAACTCAACAAGAAGTTGCGAACTATATTCCAACGTGCTTGTAACGTGTTGTACCCCTCCCCTAATGGTACCGAAATTCAGATTGTATTCTCTCACCAGCACCACCAGATGTCTTGACACTGTCAGTTTCCATTTTCTGAAATTTTAATAATTTTACTGAGTGTGGATTTTTCATAAAATCTTAAAATAGCAGTTTTCTTAGGAGAAACACTCATAACTTTGTAGTGTACAAAATAACGTCATGCAGTGTGTCAATTTATTTCCTCGCCTGTTTGTTTTCTGTCTCTGTACCCAGCACATACATGTGAAGCAGATGCCAGCACCTGTGTTGGTGAACATGTGTCCGTGCTGACTTAATGGAGGAGGAGAGGTTGGAGTGTGGGGAGCTCCGGGTTGGAATCTGAAGCTGTGGCGTTGACTTTGGCAGTGTACTATGTCACAGAGAAAACGACCTCTGTGCTGGGTTGGGGAAGAGAAGGAGTTTTGTAGCTAGAACAGAGAAGGGACATGTAGAACCAGAGGCCAGCGAAGGATGTAGCATGTGCGGGGAGTGAGTTCTCTGTGCAGAGGGCACTGTGTACACAGGAGCGCACAGCCTTGGGGGCTGGATCACGCTAGAGATCAGAGTAATGGAAGCATGGAATTTTGTACTTACTGTGTGCCAGGTGTTCTCGGATCTCTACATAGGTTAATCCGTTTATTCTTCCCAACAGTCTTATACTCTAATGATAGTCTTGGCACGTCATTATCTCTGTTTTACAGACAAGGAAACTGAAGCAGAAAAAGATTAAATAACTTGCCCAAAGTCATTCAGCAAGGAAGAATCCAGGCAGTTTATGCTTTGAAGTCTGTAGCTTCAGTCCCTGTGCTGCATAACCGGGTCCAGAGGGGCGTGTTTATTACATAGAGAATAGGGTGAGCTGCTGTAACAGATAATGCCCCAAGTATGACTTAAAGAAGACAGAAGTGAGAGCGTCTCTCAGGGCAAAGCCCAAGGCCGATAGGGTGCGTTCGTCCTTTCCACACTTGGCTCAAGTTCGGGTTCAAGTGGTCACTTTCAGCTGTCACCCTCCTGCAGCTAGGAGAAAAAGGGAAGGGCCCAGGGAGCTAATGCCCATTCCTTTCAAGGGAGTGACCCAGAAGAACACCCATCCCCTGGCCAGATCCCAGTCATACGGTCACCCCGTGCTGCAAGGGAGAATGGGAAATGTGATCTCCAGTGGGGCAGCATGCTTGCTGCTAAAGCCCACAGGTTCTGTTAGTTAGGGGAAGGGCAGGCGTTAGCGGGAGCCTAGCGGTCTGTAGCACTGCTCGAATGCTATTCAGTGGACTTGGAACTTTCTGCTGCTGGTGATGAGGAGCTGGCGAATGGGAATGAGTGGGAATGTTTCATGTCTAGAGTTGGGTTTTAGACCAGTCCGGAAGCTTGTGTGGGGAATAAAAGAGATACAGGAACGGGGGGGGGGGGGTCTATCAAAGTCACGTGACTGTCACTTTGTTTTGCTGCCTCTGGAGTCATTGTTGCAGGTGGGGGCCAGAAGGTTGAATTCTCAGGTGGCCCTGAAGGAAGCTTTACAGGCTGATGTGTGCTTGTAGGGGACAGAGTTGGAGCAGTCAGCTGTCTTACTCATTAACCTGTTCCACACCATTTGCCCAGCACAGTGTCAGGCTCAGGGCTCCAGTGCTGAGTGCTGGGGCCAGGTCTCGCTGGTGGTGAGTTCTGCAGTGACAGTGCAGTGTGAGGCTTTTTGCATGCCTGATGCTGACCTATCTCATTTGTTTCTCTTGGCCTCAGGACCCCCGGAGCAAGCACAAGTTTAAGATCCACACCTACTCCAGCCCCACCTTTTGTGACCACTGTGGGTCACTGCTGTATGGACTCATCCACCAGGGGATGAAATGTGACAGTAAGTAGCACCGCCTCAGCCTCTTCTGCCAGTGGGTGGCACTGAGGGGATGGGGGGCTGCTTCCTCAGGGTGTGGAGTCCGGTCTGCAGCGTAGGTGCCTGAGCCCTGGGTGGGGCTGGGACCCCAGTTACCTATTACTGTGTAGCAACCCTGCACCCCAGAGCTGTGGGTGCAAAGGTTCAGGGAGGCCCCTTGTGCTGCTGGCTGCCCAGTCTGTGGGCCTGCAGCAGGCTGAGCAGTTGTGGGGTCAGTGCTCTGGCACGTGTGGAGAGACAGAGAGACAGACAAGCGAGGGACGGAGTCGGAGAGCAGAATGAGGCCCACAGTGGAGCAGAGCTGTCCGGATGTGGAGAAGGCAGCGAAGTGCCCACAGCAACCTGCAGAGTTGGGGCGGGGACACAGTGACGGGCACGGGATAAAAGGGGGAGCGCTCTGTGGGCGACACCACAAGGCTGGCGCTTTCTGCCTGTGGAATTTGGACTCCTTGAGCCACACTGAGCCCCGAATGTGGGGCCAGGACCCCTGCCTGCGGGCAAGGCTGAGTGGTGAGCAGCCGCCCAGCCTGGCGTGCAGGTCCTGGGCTCGTCCTTCCTCCCCTGCTGTCTCTCTCCAGGCACCTTCTTTCCCACTTTGTAGTCTGTCTGCGGTGTCTTGGAGCTGGGGCTGGCTGAGGAGCTGCTTAGCATCCCCTCCCTGGGCGCCTTCAGGTCTCCCGAATGCAGGCCCAGGGGCCCAGCCGCTCTTCCTGGCTTCTCACAGTGGACCGCGCATTCTGCTAGAGAGTGCTGCACTTCTGGTCAGCTTCCTGTAACTGCATTGCTGCCCAGGACTTCTGGAGGTCAGCCCCTGTGTGGAAGCAAACACACACACACAGAGCATGGGGCGGGGGTTTTTAAGTACAAAAGATGCATGGGACAGGGTAAGCCCAGCCCTTTGCAGGTGAGTTCGTTCCTTTCGCCTTGGTCACATTTATTCACAGGTGGACTCTGTGGTCTCTAGACATCCTTCTTTTTTTTTTTTTTTTTTTTTTTTGCAGTACTAGGGATCGAACTCAGGACCCTGCGCTTGCTAGGCAAGCGCTTATTCCACTGAGATATATCCCCAGCCCATAGACCTCCTTCTTCAGTTCTTCCCCTTCCCTCAGCTGCTGTGGGGTCACAGTGGCACCTCCTCCTGGGAACTGCCCCAACAATTCAACATGATGTCAGGTTGGGGTGGGGTGGGAGCGTTCCCTATAAACCACAATTCTGGTTCATTCACTTCTCAGAGAACCCAGCCTACTCTCTGTCCATATTTAAAAATAGGAAGATGTCACACACACACATCCCAGTTCCTAGTGATCTTAATTAAATTAAATTAAATGATGTACACCTTGACACTGTGGGGCAGACATTCCTGCTGGATTCTGTGGGTGGGTGGGGCTTGCTCTCGGCCCCATCCACCTTCCCTCACCCAGCCGGTGGAGTCTGAGCATTCAGCTTGGTATCCCTGGCATAGAGCCACGGGGGGGGGTGGGGTGGCGGATGGAGAGTCCTTCCCTTTTGTCCACTAGGGATGGGGAACCCAGCTGTGAGTCCTTCTGATGAGACGGTAGGAAGCTCGTCTGTTCTCAGCTAGGCTCAGGGGACACGAACAGAGGGGCCCCGCCGGCAGGGGGCGCAAACACCTGTGCCCCTGCCCGAGCCAGCCCGCACCTCACCGCCCCCCTCTCTGTCCCGCAGCCTGCATGATGAACGTCCACAAGCGCTGCGTGATGAACGTGCCCAGCCTCTGCGGCACCGACCACACGGAGCGCCGCGGCCGCATCTACATCCAGGCCCACATCGATAGGGAGATCCTCGTTGTTGTCGGTAGGTGGCCCTTGACCCCTGCGCCGGCTGCGTGGGTTCTTTGCCCTGCTTGACCCAGATGTTTGAGGAGAGGAGGAAGGTGTAGGGATGCAGGGTGGCTCTTGGGGCAGGGAGGGGATCCTGGCACAGCCTGTCTCTGCAGTGGGCTCCCTCAGAAAACATCCACCTGCAAAGCCAAGTGCTCAGTTCCACAGGCTGCCCGGAACTCAAGAGAGATGACCTGAGGCCCCTCGACTTCTGCTTTCCTTTTAAAAACATCTCTGACGTATAATTACTGTGCATATTCAGGGGGCCGAGTGTACTATTTTGACACATGTGTACAATGTGTCATGGTCAAATGCAGGTACTTAATATATCCGTTGCCTCAAATGTTGATAATTTCTTTGTGTGGGGAGCATTCAGGAGACTCCTGACTTTCACAGGATCCTCCCCTCCCCTTCCTGCCCTATTTCCTCTTCTTCTGCAGTGTGTGATTCTCTCTCCTATACTCAGCTAGCAGAGAGGTGATCCTGGCTCTTCCCTAAACAGTTCCAGTGTGGAAATGTAACCTTGACGATCAATACTAGATTTAGGAGAATACAGTGTAGTGTTTTAGAGGAGGGAATCAGGGTACCATCCAGGGTGTACCCTGGGGTCTTGAAGGCATTCAAAATAGTTTTCCTTAACCTACACCATTGCCTTACATGTCCTGTGCACTTTTTCCATATCTGAAATATTCTGTCATGTGGGCTAGAGCAGAGGTGCGACGAGATGAGGGAAAAGAAAAGAAGGTGTTGGCTGTTGCTCAAATAATAAGCAGGCAGCACATGCGCGGCTCAGGCAGAGCTGGAATTCAGCAGTGCCAGACAGGTGGATACACAGTCTTAAGCTGTGGTAAAATCTGCACTAGGCTGGACATGAATGGAACTAGAACTGTGAAAGAATTCTTTTGCACAGGTGTGTGACACAAGCTGTTGATTCATGTGAACAAGGTTTTATGACTTGCAAAAACACGTCTGATTTTGAGGCCCCAGCCCGGTCTAGTAGCTCTGATGTGCTGAGCCCAGGGTTGGGAGGGGCTTTCATTAAACCATCTAAAAGTTGAAAATAGATCCCTGTAAAATAGAATTCCTCTTTTAAATTGCAGCATGTAAAGCTCAGTGGGCTGTTAGAGAATGTACGTTTCACCGCTTTATTTTATTCTCCAAGAAGAAGGCAAAAGGCTGCTTGCTTCTCGGTGGGAGGCTTGGGGTTTCCTGGGGGAGCCCCTGCAGGCCCAGGTTCAAGGAAAGCAGCTTCCTCTAGGTGGTGTTAGCTTTGTAGCGCCCAAAGAGCAAAAATGAGACTCTGCTACCATCTAGTGTTCCTCTTTGGGAACTACACTCAAAACGTTACTGCAGAGAGCCACACACTACATGCATGGTACACCCTGGGTTCTCCGTGTTCAAAATCTTACGTGTTACCTCTTTCGGTTCTCACAACAGTTCTGCAAGGTCACTACTATATTCATTTTGTAAATGAAGCCGCTGAGGCTCAGAGCAGTATGTTTCTAAGAAGTATGCTTCCGTTATTAATAATAAAGCAGTAGCTAACGTTTAATAAAATTTTGAACGTGTCAATCACTTAATGTGTCAAGCAGTAAAGGCAATATCTCGTTTAATTTTTCAGGCGAGTATCATTCTGCCCATCAGGAAATGGGCTTGGGGGGTCACTCACATCCTCATCTAGATTTTTTGGACTCTTCAGTGCTGTGTTACAGATTTGGTTATTTTCTTTTCTTTTTTTTTTTTTTTAGCTTAGTTTTACTCCTCTCCACCCCCCACCCCACTATTTATTTACTCCTTTCAGGATTCAGTTCGAGGAGCTGTTTGGGATCTCCTTTGGGGAGTCTTTGTTCTGATGGGGACACACATCCCATCAAGGTTAAGGTCAGCTTCTTCCTTTTAATCATACATGTGCCCCGGCCTGTGAGTGTTTGGGTTCTCTGGCAATCCCAGGGCGCATTGATAAACAGGAGGCATATTCGTCTTCTAGTGCCACAAGCCAGGTGGCTTAACGCCAGACATCGGTCACCGTGGTGCTAAGGAGGCTGGAGGCCTGGGGTTAAGGTGTCAGCAGGGTTCGTCTCTTCTGAGGCCCTGAGAGAGCCTGTTCTGCACTTCCGTTGGTGGCTGGCAGTCTTTGGTGACCCTTGGCCTGTGGTGATGTCACTCCACTCTCTGACTTTGTCCTCACATGAGTTCTTCCCTGGGTGTCTCTGTGCCCAGATTTCTTCTTCTGTGGAACACCAGTCTTTGGATCCCACCCTGACTAGCATGACCCCACCTTCACTTGGTTACATCTGCAAAGACGCTGGATCCAGGTAAGGTTACCTTCACAGGAAGTTGAACACATCTTTATGGGGCCCACAGTTCAACCCATAATGGAAGGCACGAAACTTGGGGCTCCCTTGAAGTTAGGGGTAGAATTCCTGCGTGCTTAGGGCTCTGGACGCATTGATTAAACAGCTCCCAGTGACTCAGTGGCACTTTGTGGTGGGCTAAGTGCTTTGCTGTCAGGTTGCCCGGGGAGGTAGTATTGCTGGCATCAGAGGGAGGGGAAGCTAAGACTCAGCAAAGCCGAATGCCTTGAGCAAGGTCACAGGCAGGAGAGGGACATGGGCTGGGCCACAGCGTCACTGAGCCCTGCTGTTTGCGGCCCCTTTGCCGGGCTGAGCACAGCCCGTGCTTAGCATGGTTTTGTTGCTTGATCAGTGACACAAGAATCCTGATGCTTTGGGTGTTTCTGGAACAGAGACAGATGGGATTTTTGGCTCAAATGACTGATTTGGCTGCTTACAGGAAAGAGCCTGAGAGAGTCTCACGGAGAGTGTGGCTCCATCCGGGCTGTGTGGTCCTGGTCCCATGGAGGAGCTCTGGACCAGCCCTTGAAGCACTGGTGAAGGCCTACCTGCAGCCAAGGGAGTTGGCCGGTCCTGCTCTGGGTCAGGCCATGGTAGGAGATGACAGTGTCTCTCAAAAAATATGTATGTCAAGGCCATAATGCCAGTGTGAGAGTTTTTGGAGACTGAGCCTTGGGAGGTTCTTAGGAGCAGGCAAGGCATGGAAGCAGGGACCTACCTCCAGATGAGATTAATGGCCTTAAAGAAGAGAAGGAGCTAGGTGTGGTGGCACACATCTGTAATCCTAGCACTCTGGGAGGCTGAGGCAGGAGGATCTCAAGTTCAAGTCCAGCCCGAGTAACTTAGTGACTTAGCAAGACTGTGTCTCAAAATAAAAGATATAAAGGGGGCTGGGGATGCAGCTCACTGGTAAGGCCCTGGGATCAATCTCCACACCACAAAGGGGGAAAAAAGGATGTGGGGAGAGATCTGTGTCTCACTAGCACATGAGGACACAGGAAGAAGGTGGCCAAGCTAGGAAGTGGGTCCTTCCCAGGATCTGAATCTGCCTGCACCTTGGCCTTGGACTTCCCCACCTCTGTAACTGTGACAAATACACTGGGGTGTTCAAGCCATTCAGTCTGTGGCATTTTGGCACAGCAGCCTAGGCTGACTAAAATAGGCTCCACCTTCGGCTGCTGGGGTTGGGGCTGGACAGTACTGGGCCTCCCAGTTCGGGTGGCTTCTGCACAGCTGAGGGCATTCATCTGGACATGGCAACCATGTGCCATTGGCACCAGCACCCACACAAGCCGGGGGCGTGCGTGCTGGCAAATGTGGAGGAGAGCTGGGCAGGGTCTGAGCATGTCCGGGACACTGGGTCCTCTAATCTCCCAGATTTCCTGGTTCTGTTGTTGGGACTCTAGGTCCCCTCTTCTTGATCTTGGCCTACAGATCAGAGAGGAGAGAGCTAAGTGTTGCTTGGGGACCCAGCAGTCCCACATAGAAGTGGCCCTGTGGGAGCTGTTGAGCTGTCCCGCTTCATGCAGACCCTCTGAGCATGTGCAATGTTAGGACCTTTCACTTCCTGCCAGCCCAGGACAAGGCCACTAGCCCTGAAAGTCACCAGCCCCTTGGAAAGTCCGACGTCACCAGAGGTGGCAGGTTTTCTTTTTCCCCTGGCTCCTGAATCGTGGTTGTGCATCTGCTCTCTGGGTTCCTGCAGGTCAGGATGAGAGTGGAAATCTGCTTAGGCCTTCTTTCAAACACCCGCCAGCGGTGTCCCGTCATCCTCAGGACAGGCCCGGCCTACCACGATGCTCTCTCCTCTGTCCCACGGCCTCCCCGGGCCTCCTGCCCGGCCTGCCGCCATCTGCATATTGTTCCCCTTTTCCCTCTCAGCACTAAGTCTTCTTCTAGAGCTCAGTTGATATTTGCTCCTGCCCAGCCTCTGTCATTGCTGCTCATGACGTCCTGAGCTCCCGTCATAGTTCTGTACTGTCTGATTAGTTTCTGCGTCTCCCGCAAAGCATTAGCTCTGTGAGGGCAGGCCGTGCCTGCTTTTGGTTTGCAGCTGTGTCTCTAGTCTTTGGCATGGTGAGGATCACTAACTGTGTGGAGTCAGTGGGCGAGAATACCCCTGGAGAATCCTGATGGGTACCAGGTCATCGCAGATAGTCCCCGAATTAATGTCTCCCGAAGTCAGTAGCTGAAGATTAGCAGATAATCTAACTCACACCATTGTTTATGTAGGAATCACAACACAGAAAATCTTCAGTAGCAGGTCCAAGGTCAACAGCGAGTAATAATGGGACCTACTGTTTGGAGTCACGGCCACCTTGCTCCTCAGGTAATGTAGGAAAGACATAGACTAATAATGCTTGTAAAATCATAAAAACCACATTGACCTCAAAAGGCCCAGTGGTGTCACAGGAGCAGCCAATGCAATGTCAGAAAACCACATCAAAATTGTAAAATGCTCCTGACATTTATGAAGCCCATGTCACTATCCGTGCAACAGTCATCCTTTTTGCTGCATTAATGTGATTTCTTAATCACGTCTAACTTTGCATTCATGATTAAGTCCAAAGTTGGAGCTGTTCTTCAAACCAGGAAAGGGAGAAATGTTTTTTGATGTTCTTCTTTGGCATTCCCAGTCCGTGTTCTTACCTTTATCAGTGTCTAATACTGTGCAGAACCTTCTTAGATTGAAACATCTCTCAGACAGGCATTTCTAAAATGCTGGGATTTAAAACCGTCCCAAGATCTGACATGCACACATCAAAAGCAGCAGAGCACCAGAGGAATAGCTGAGCATCTTGCAGAAGTCACAGCATTAGTGAGTGGTGGGTCTCAGATCTGAGCTCAGGCAGTTGGGCTCTGTGGTCCACAGTCTTGCCATGAACCTGCGTTTTCAGCAGAGGAAATAAATTATGCAGAGACATGGAGACCAGAAACAGCCAAAGGATGTGGATGCTGCCGTCTGCTGCGTGTGGTTCCCCTGCCCTGTGTTTGGTGTGCAAGCCCCTCTAGAATACATTCGTGCACTCTCCAAGTTATTAATTAAATCTTCCATCCAGTAGTCCATATTGAGTTGGTACTGTTTTTCAAGCACATTCTAGACCCTCGGGATATGACAGGAGACCAGCTAAGTCTTTTTACCTGGACATGTGTCACAGCTGGGGGCCTTGCCAATTCCTTGGGACCTCTCGAGGACTTTTTCATCTTTGTTTTATTATCCATGGACATGCTCTGTGTTTTTGTGAGGCTAAAATTAACTGCCACGTGTATTTTTAAAGACACCTGATAGCCATAAATCTCTTCTTAAAAATGTGATCTGTTTTTAAACACGCAAGCTTCGAATGTTTGGAATGCAGAGCCAGAGAGGATGCAGAGGTGGTATTTACTCTCTGCTCTGCCGTGTGTTTCCTCTGGGCCAGTTCTGCACTTGAAGTGGAAAGAGAAGAGGAATAAAGGGAAACATAATGAAGAAAATGCTCGGGTATATTAACATTGCCTCCAATACTAATATTACCTCAAAATATGACCCTGCCTTGCATCACACGCAGGGCACAGTGTGATTGTAAACTGGAGCTGGACATAGTGTTGTGCACAGTAATTCCAACACTCTGGGAGGCTGAGGCAGAAGAGCTCAGTGTGGGCCATTTAAGAGGTTAGTAAGACCCTGTCTCAAAATGAAAAGTGAAAGTTGAGGATGTTGCTTAGTTCGATGGCTCAATGTCTAGTACCCGGTACCAGGAAAAGAAAGATGGTAAGTGAACCACTAGGGCCCACTAGAGGGCAGTCTCCGCCTTCGGAGCCGTCCCTCCAAGAGGATCTGTTCTGCGGTCATTGTTCATTATGGCAGGTGCTGCAGAGAAGAGCCACACGGAGGGTGAGGGCAGGATACCGCTCGGATGGCTCTGTGCCTCCCGTGTACAGTTGAGGTTGAGTCTCCCTTATGCAAAATGCCCGGGACCAAACATGTTTTGGGTCTCACTTTTTTCTGACCTTGCAGTACTTACATATACTTTTATAAAGAGATGTATTTGCGGTGGGATAAAAGTCTCACATGGAATTTATTTATGTTTCTAGTACACCTTATACTCATCCTCTTAAGGCTATTTTATACATTATTTCTTTTTTCTTTCTTTTTTGTACTGGGAATCGAACTCATGACCTTGCACTTGCCAGGCAGGCGTTGTGCTACTGAACTTTATCCCTGGCCCTGTACAATATTTCTAATAATTTAGTGCATGAAACAAAGTTTCACAGTGTGAAATTTTTCACTTGTAGCCTCATATTGGTGCTCAAAAACCATTGGGTTTGGGGCAGTTTAGATTTTGAATTTTGAAACGAAAAACACTCAACTGTCCTGGTGTATAACCGTGTTCCTTTTTATTATGAAAAGTTTCCCACGTACAGCAAAGCTAAAAGAACTTTGACAGTGAACATCCATTTGTCCATCACTTAAATTCTGTTGCTATGTACTGTGTAGTACTCATGTGAGCAGATACCTGTCCACCTCACATCCCATCAGGGCATCTTATTTTTGACATATTTCGAAGTAAATTATAGACATCGGTTTTCCCTGGACACTGCAGCATGCATACAGCTAGAATTTGAAATTTATCAACCATTTTTAAATGTTTGAGTTAAAATTTACCTACAGTGTCATACACATATCTGAAATGAATAGTAGTTGAGTTTTGAAAAAAGGCATACAATGCTGTCACTCTAACCCCTAACAAATGAATCCTCTTTTCTGATGTCAAAGCTGCTATCAAGGATCTGATGAAATTTGTCAGCATTGCCCTTGGAGAAGTCTCCTTGCATGGACAGACTTGCTGCTGTCACGCTCCACACATACCCGTGGGCTCTGGGGTTGGGGCTCTGATGGTCCTTAAGAATCTTTGGCCTTAATAGTTGTTAAATACTTAAAGGAACTCCTGGTGCAGCGAAGCAGATTCCTTGGAAGCTCTTTGTTGTGTCGTCTTTGGAGAGCAAATACCCATAAAACAGAGTCAGCAAGACCTCAGTATCACCATGCTTTTCTTCAATGTTACTGTAATGAAGTGAAGTTAAATCATGTAATGAAAAGTCTCCACGTGTAAGCACTGACCATCATCTTCCATATGTTGTAGACAGCTGTCTGCACACTCTGGTCCCTTATCCGTCCTCCCTTTGGAGCTGGTGGCTTTGGAAGCTCTAGGTAGCGTTTTGGATACTGAAATCTGGGGTACTGGATGTGAGGAGATGGAGGCAAGCTTTCGCCTTCTTACTCAGTGCTCTTTCTCATCCTTCCTGAAGATCTTCCTGTGAGGAGTCAAGACCAGGCCACTGTCTGAGGCCCCCAAACCTCCGGATGGGCTGGGTGCACAGTCATTGTTCCCGGATGTTTACAGAATTACACTGCAGGAGACATTGCCCAGACCTCCAAGGCTGTGACTTACTACTGTCTTTGGAGAAATTGGCCCAGTAATATCTATTAAAATATGTACATACATGCACATTTTGACTCTCACACTTCCCTTTTGGGAATCTATCCTTCTGGACTAAAATACCACCATGCAAAGAAATATAGTACAAAACAAGCATGTTTATTCATGTTTGCTTTGCAGTGGCAAAAGCTGGAATCGACCTGATTAGTATTTATCCAATTTAATGGTATATCACGCAGTTGTTGAGAACAACGAATTACAATAAGCCTAAGGGGATTCTGTGGAGCTTGCTGTGCTCTTCTTTTTGAAAGGGAAGCTGGTTGCACAAGTGTATTCATTCTGTGAAAATTCACCAAGCAGCGCAATTATAATTTGTGTACTATATATCACACTGTATTTTATTATAGTCAAAGCTTAATTAATAAAACCTCTAAATCATTAGAACAAAAAAACCAATGGTTTAGGACTACAGCTATTTATGAGGATCAGGAGCTTGCAAACGGTGATCTGTGGGCCAAATCTAACCTTCTGCCTGTTTTATAAATAAAGTTTTATCAGCACATAGTCACGTGCATTCATTTACATATTTTCTATGGCTGCTTTTGTGAGACAGTGGCAGAGTTCATGGAATAGTTGCAGTAGTGCCTGTATGACTTGCAAAGCCTAGAGTATTTACTCTCTGGCTCTCACAGCAAACAATTGCCAATCCCTAACCCAGAGGGACATTTATTCTGTATTAAATGAGATTAAGTTGCATAAATTTATATTTTATATGATATCTTTTAAAAAAGTAAACGTACAACAGGTGCTTACTGTGTATGAAGTCATGTTTGCATGTTTTTATAAGCGTAGGAAGAGAAGTGAGGAAAGACACAGACCAGGTTGTAAACATGAGAAGTGGGCCTGGAGAGGGCATGGTGACGCAGAAGGAGGCCGGTGTCATCTCACTGTACCCCTTTGTGAGTGTTCCTCTGGTGGCGATAAATGCATTTCACTTGGTAATTGTAGGAAAAAATATTCTAAATAAGAAAAACCTTTAAATAAACCATCCTGATGACCATAGCATTAAAAATTGGAGAACGCATGTGGTGATGAGTCCAGGCATTGACGAGGTTTGTTTCTGTTGCATGGTCCTCAGCATGGGCAGAGCTGGGAGCAAGTCCTGTCTGGGGATTTTCTGAATTTTCATCACTGGCGTCCAGCTTGTCTAGTATCCATCTATCTTGTGAGCTGGACCCCTTCTCTGAGCCTTGCAGTGTTTGTGTGTGTTGCAGCCTGTTCTCCAATGTCACTTTTCCTGAGTCTCATAGGTCATAGGGACCCCTTCTTCACTGAGTTCTTGCCTGGCAGTGCCCCCCACCCCCAGTCAGACACACACCCTGTCCAATTTGCAGACCCAAGTGCTTTGTCCTGAACCAACTTTAGACAGTCTTTCCAATTCTATGTTTTGTGGGCTGGCTTTCCAAGCCTCAGAATTTTGCTTGGGGCTCTTTATATTTCCAAACTGCCACAGGCTCTGGCTGCTAAGTAGAAGGTGTGATCAAAATATATGGTGTATGTTTAACTTTGACAAACACAGTTACAGTAAAGGATGCATTGCAGTTAATCCCTCAGAGGGGACCCCATCGCCTCACACATGGCCCATTGTGCTTGCTGTTGTTTTCTTTTTTTCTTTTTGTTGTTACCTGTATTTTCTTCAATTGAAGAATTACTCAGTGAATTGTAAGTATATGAAATACACCAATTTTAATGTATTTAAAAATGTATGTCTCTATGTTAGCTTACCACAGTAAAAGTACCACTCACATCAAGCTACTGAACAAAAATCATACATATGAATGCTACATAAAGTCTCTCAAAAGTGAAATGCCTGGTGATATCTTTGTCTCATAAAAATGTTGCGCTCCATCTCTGTGACTTACCGAGGTTCTATTATGTTAAACACTTTTAGCCTTTGTTTTAGACAAATGTGAGTACTTTGGATCAAAGATTGATTTTTTTACTCAATTAGGATCTTATTAATTGGGAATTTAACCAGTTTATGAGTATACTTTGTCTCTATCAATATCTTTTATGCAAATTTTAATGCCTCCTTGGTGTTTTTCTTGGTTTTGCACTTCATTCCAAATCCAGAAACTTGGAATTCGTATATTCTATTATTGTCCACAACTCAAGGACAAATCGACTTATAACTGCATGTGGTAATTACTGGTTTTCCCAATTCAGTATTTCACACATATCCGCCCCTTTCCAACCAGTGCTTTGGAAATTTTCTCCTTACATTATCAGTATTCACATTATGAACTTGCTAGTTTATTTTTTAGGGGAAATAAAATTGTACCATGTTCCAGTTTTGTCAGATTAACATTCAGAATGTCTCTATTGTGTTTGTCCCACCCACACTGACAATGCACCTTTACCTAACGTTTGGCTTAAGCATATGCATATTTATCTGTAATATTGTATGACAAAAATCAAAGTTTATTTGCCCAGTACACTGAATATTTGGCATGTCCTTTGACAGTTTAAAACTATCAGTTTATTAACTGAACAGTTTATTAAGCTGAACAGTTTATTAAATTAAAAACAGTTTAATTATTAAATTAAAAACAGTTTATTAAACAGTTTATTAAACTGAACAGTTTATTAAACTGTCAGTTTATTAACTGAACATTTTAGATCTAGCTTACAAATCTATTTTGCGTTTGGGTTTATTACCCTGTATGTAACAATTTTAGACTTCATGCTTCTTAACTAATTTCAGTGATTACCATCACATCTTTCATATACTTGTCTCCTTACTCTTCTTAATTTTTCTCTTGGTTGCAGCCAACCATTCAGCAAATTTTTCAGGGAATGTTCTGATCCGATCCACTTCCTTAGCCCCTTGGTATCTGAGAATGTCTTCCAATTGCCTTCCTACAGAAATAATAACTTGGCATGGTGTGTCAGTATTGGTTCAAAATTACTTTCTCTTAAAAATCTGTAGATGTTGTTTCAGGTCTTCTGGCATTTAGAACTGCAAGAGAAAAATCTGACTTTTGCCCCTTTGCAGAAAACCAGCTTTCTCTGGATACTTGCAAAAATTTTTTTCTTTATTCTTGAAATTTAAAAAAATCACCAGGATGTGTCTAGGTGTTGCTTCCTTTTCCTTAAACTTTAAAGGTGCCCTGTGCACCTTCTTCGTTTGTGGGCCTACTTTGTTCTTCAACTCTGGAAACTTTTCCTCAGTTAGTTTCTTAATTATTATGTCAGCCTCATTTGGTTTGTCGCTCGATCTCAGTACTCCTGTCATGCTGAGATTGCACTGCCTGCACAGGTCCACTACGTCTCAACTTTTTCTCCTCTTTTCATATCGTAATTACCTTGCCTTCGTCCTCAGCATCCTGTGAGAGTTTTTACTGTTTTGCATTCACTTGAGTAGTTTTATGCTGTGACCCACCCCACTTGTATGCTTCCTTTAGGCCCAAGAAATCTTCCATGTTATCAAACAGCAGCTGTTTTATAATTAAGTTCACGTGGCTAATGAACTCTTAAGATATTCAGCACATTCCCGATCATCTCTGGGGACCAGCACATCAGTTTCAAGTGGAGGCATTTTCTCCATTGCTTAGCTGTAGTCTTTTTTTTTTCCTGATTTCTGACCCTTTCCATGGCTCTTCTTTGCAATGGGACCCAACATGCTGTTTTCCCAAGTGCGAAGCTGAAGACCCTTCCCACTTCCCGAAGCAGTTCCGCTCTCCTGTCTTTATGCAGTGTGATCCACGTAAGTGCTGTTCGGGCCGCTGTCCCACGGAGAGGCAGGTTTGTAAAACGGGACAGCATTTCCCCTGCCACCTTCCTCACTGCATATGGCACCATGTGACTCTTCCTCAAAGCAAAGTGTCCACGAAAGGTAAACATTTTTAATGGATCCAGGACGCTGAGGGGCCACAAGATTATAACTAAGGACTCTCCTGAAAGAGGACTTCCAGGACTGCTTCAGAAAACAGCAAGAATGATGTGTCCTGCTGCAGACGAGGGGGACGACAAGTGCTTTGAGGAGTTAACAGAAACGTGCCTTTTACTCTGATACATTTTTAAAACCTAAACGCTGTTCGTTTCGATCACACCTGCTATGGCCTGCAGAGCAGCCATGTGGCCTTTGCCTGGGAACTGGTTAGAAATGCAGAATCTCACTTTCCACGCCATGCCTGCTGAATCAAAATCTGCATTTTAACAGAACCTGCAGGTAAACAAACGTCTGCAGGCCTGGCCGTCCTCCCCGAACAGGAAGAGTACACTGTGTCCACTAGGTGGCAGCATTACCCGTGCTCTGCTTCCACTTGGGTGGCCACAGATGGACGGGCCCCAGTGGTGCCAGGAGTGTGCCGCCAGCCCCGCCTTGAACAGCTTTAGGGCCAGAGCTGCTTGGTCCTGAGTCCGAAGCCCCTCTTCTCAGTGACCTGACAGTCCTGTGTGTCCCGCTGTGTGTTCTGGCATGGGCTGCATGTTGCATGTGTGCCTGGCTTCAATCTTCTGTGGCAAATCACCCAGAGCCTTTCTCCCCTGCTTGGCCTGTCACTTGCTGCCTAGAGCGAGAAGGGGCACCTCCAGGTGAGCAGACCAGTCATTAGCTTGCAGCTGGCTTTTGTCACCTCCTGCCAGTCTACCCTAATTCTAGGCCGCAGCCGACCGTGACCATAGAGGTGGAGCCTGGGCTTTGAGGGCAGGCCTGTGTTCAACTTGTGTCTCCCTCACTTCTGCAGCAAATAGGATTCAGGTGCTAGATAGGTGAGGCCTCCTCTCCTGTTCCCTCCATTCTTCCTGATGATGACAACGAACAGGAAGCAGACAGTGTGCTTACAGAGTCCAAGGAGGCTATCGAGGAAATATAAAGGAGTCAGCTGTTTTTTTGTTTTGTTTTGTTTTGTGTTGTTTTGGAGCTAGGGTCTTGCTATGCAGCCCAGGCTGGCCTTGAGCTCACTTTGTAGTCCAGGATGGTCCCGAACTTACAACGATCCTCCTGCCTCAGCCTCCCGAGTGCTGGGATTATAAACATGCGCCAGCACGCCCAGCTTAAAGGAGAGTGAAGTTTTAGAGGGAGTCTGGTGGCCTGTGTGTCCCTAGCACAGATCATGGCATATAGTTGAGTCTTGCATGACAGGCAGGAGGGAATCAGCCTCCTGGGGACTCTGCGGATGAGCATGGCAGGCAGAGGGAACAGCAGAGGCAAAGGCCCTGAGGTAGGATGTTGCAGGAAGTGGCAGAACATGGATGTGGTGGCACCCAGTGTGGGGGAAGGGGAAAAGATCTGCTGAGCTTCGGCCTGCTGTCCCAGCAACTGCAGGGTCAGAATTGTCTTTGCTAGTGGAGTTTAGCTAAAGGAGGTAGCAGAACCCCATGGGGGCGGTGAGAGGCAGGATGGGGCTGGGTGGAAGGGGGAGGAGAGGAGGGTCCCTGACTGCAGCTTACGGGTGCTCACTGTGACCCAGGCACTGTGCAGAAGAAGCTGTGTAAGGTGTGGCTCCAGTCCTGGCACAGATGCTCCATCCATCTGGGGGTCTCTTCTACCTCCACCAGGAAAAGGAAGGACACTCATGGTTGATAAGAGCCAGGCACTGGGCTCAGCACTGTCCGAAATCTTCTCGCATAACCCTAACCCATGACCAGCCCCTCGAAATAGGTGCTAACGTTGTCTCCATTGTAGAGATGCGGAGACAGATGGGGCAGGGAGATAGAGACACAGGGAGGGAGGGAGACAGAAAAACAGCAGGGAGGAAGTGGAAGAAGGAGGAGGAGGAGGAGGAAGAGCAAGAGGAAGAGAAGGCGTGAGGAAGAACATTAAATAAGCAGAGAAGCAGCAGACGGAGGAGACAATGGTTCAGTGAGCTGCCCAGGCCGCACTGCTAAGATTTACTTCTAGATCATTGCACTTGCAAGCTCTGTCTGGCCTCAAAGGCGTGGCGCAGAGGTGATGGTGCATCGCGCTGGCCGTGGTTTCCTTTCCTAAAGTCCTTTCCGCGTGCCTGGCTTCTGCTGTGGGCTTGACCAGCGCACTCTTACCCAGCCTTCCGAACAACTGCAGTTCCGAGGAGACCGAGGCGGAGGACCCACTGATTTGTACTAGCGGGGACTTTGGCACTGGGCTCCGCATTCGCCACTGCTCCCGCTAACCCACCTTGCTGCTTTGGGAGTGGGGGAGGCAGTGTGTGCAGAACCGTAAGACTAAGATGATTCCTTCAGCTCAGCCTGCTTTTCTATAGAAAGCTAGGTTTCCTTGGCAGACACCTGAGCAAGAGGCCATCTCAGTGGACAGACGGACAGGCCTTCCTTCTGAACTGCACTACAGTTAAGCCAGAGGGTGGGTTATTTGATGCTGGGAACCCTCCCTGCTTGGAAGGACTAGAATACCAGGGTAACCCAGAGGACAAAATGAGGGTAGTGAGAGAGCCCACCTCACAGGGTTGTTGAGAGAACCCCTGGGTAGCGCACGTCAGAGGTTTAGAAAAACACCTGCATCCATGAGGAGCACCCTATTGTATTTGCTGCCATTTTAATTGGCATGGCTTACCCAATCCTTTCTGGGTTTTCTGGCTGACTTTTGCCTGTAGAATGTGGAGTTTCCTGTTTAGTGACATTTTTATTTCTTCCCCAACTGGCTATATCTATCCGGATGTAGAGAGAAGTCCAGCTTCTGGGAGCCCATGCCTGTAACAGGCAAGCGGATAGAGATACCCAGCCCTTGGTTATTTCTGCACTGCTGTCTTTGGCGTGGTGTACACTGGGAAACTTCCAACACCTAAGCCAAGTCTCTCACGAGGAAGCGAGACGTTTGGTGCTGCTCGTGGTAGCCACAACACTCTTAGCCACAGTGGCCTGAGCGGTGGAATCTGAAGAGCTGAGGTATTCAGAGCACTTGTCTTGTAAACCTGTCATTTTGGGACACTTTTCCAATCATGAATCAGATACTTTCCAGAGACTATCTCTTGGAATTCTCGCCTCAAAATTTTGAGGTTGTATCGTCCTTCGGGTGAAGAAGTTGCAATTTGGAGAGGTTCTTCAACAAACAGTACATTTGTGTGGTTCTGGACTGACTCCAGATCCTGCACCCTAACCATCCCTTGTCCTGCTTCCCGTATGTGCACGAGCATCTCCATGTAGTAGAGTTGCAGGCATCAAGAAGCTGAGAGGAAGAGGGAGAGATCACATTCACAGCAGTACTGGGAAGTTGTTTGCACTTAGAAATAAAAAAGGTGCTCACTTTGCAGTTGGATTACCTTGGAAAGCGTCTGGATACAAAGCGGTACTTGAGCACGGGGGAGGTGGTACCTGAGCACAGGTCTTCATGGCAGAACCAACTTCCCACCTTAGCACTATGGATTCTGAGCCTTGTGCGGCCCCGTATCATTCAGGGACACACAACCTGTGAGTATAATAGAATAAAGTATTTACTGCGGGAACTGGACCATATACAGACTTGGATCAGGGGTGGGAAAGGTGGAGAGTCAGATGAAGCGGCATGGCCCGGGAACCCCTGCGAGCACTTTGTGCTGCAAAGCGGATATTAATTAATTTCATGAAGCTTCTAGTAGCCCCATCCCCCGGGCCATCCAGTACAGATGCACTGACAGACTTCATTTACTCGGAGACAGTCCTTGGTTGCCTTAGAATCTTCTAGCTCCCAAGTGAGGCTGCCTCAGCTCCTTCAGTCATTTGCTCAGGATCTGGAACACCCCTCACAACAAATATCCCATCAACAACACCGATAGCACTTAAGTTGCAGCAGTTCCCTTAGGGAGCATAGTGCCCAGAGTCAGAGACCCTTCCAGGGGTTGCATAGCAGAGAGAGGTTATCACTTTTGCCATTCTAGATCAGTAGCTTTTAAAAGTTTCAGACTTCAGCTTGCTTTGTGAGACAGGCCTTATATATTGGTACACATGCACAGTGCAAAGCAACCACATACTCATAAATGAGACAACCTATCAAGGAGTATTAGTGCCTACCTCTACTTCTGCTAGCTAGGCACTCTGATACAGTCTCTGCTCCTGCTCCTGCTGCTCCTGCTGCTCCTGCTCCTCCTGCTCTTGCTGCTCCGGCTCCTGCTCCTGCTCCTCCACACCTTCTCCTTCTCCTTCCTCGGTAGCCATCTATTCTGTTTTGTTCTGTTTCCTTTAAGAAAAATAGCCAAAGCTAAATTGATTTCACTAACCATTCATAAGTGTGTCTTCATTCACCGCTGGCAAAACAGTATTCTAATCTAATTGCCTCATGCCTGGCCCTGGGGCGCTCAAGGCAGGGGAGTCAGTTATAGCCTGGAGTGTAGGAGCCAGAGGGTGTTCTTGGTTGGGTGTGGGCTTTGGGTGGGCTGGTTTGCTTTGGAGATGCATGTTTGCAAGATAGCCCTTTGCTGTCTCTAGAAATCAGCTATCTCTGGGAGGGGCAGCCTCTTCAGGGTCACCAACTCTTTGAGATGACAAAGCATCAGAAATATAGAGACCAAAAGGTACAGTTAATACATTTGAAAGGCGTGATAGACACATTTTAAACAGAGAGTTACATGGATATGCACCGCAGAACTTGATGGTGGGAGACAAAGTTCCCGGCCCCATCCCCAGTCCTCTAGAACTTTCCCCGCACCAGCAGCAGTGAGAGAGTGCCCCACACCCTGAGTTTCTGGTTCAGTAGGTCTGGGAAAGTCTGAATGTCTCGGTTCCCAGGCGATGTCCTATGGGATCATACCCTGAGAGACACCTCATTGGAGGACACCACCTGTCCCTCTTTCCCCGGCACCTGAGCTCTGTGTGGTTTAATGATATGCTCTAGCTCTGTTTCATTTCCTGAACCCATGGCTCTGCCTTGCTGAAGGGTTTCAGGTCTCAGATGAAGGTTCTTGACACCAGTCTTGGGTGGGTTTGTGCCACTTCCGCCGCCCTCCCAGCCTCTGTTTACTCCCTGATGCGTCTGCAGCACAGGTACTGCCATTTTTAGCTTATCCATTCATTGGAAAGTTCTCACTGAGCATCTTTCATGTGTCCAGGGCTGGCTTAGTCACTGAGGATTTGTCAGAAAGTAAGGCCCAGTCTTGCTCTTGTGGAACTAATATTCTAGTGCAGGGCTGGGCACATGTTCTTTCTTTTCTGTCAAGGGCCAAATGGGGTTGGAGCCATCTGGTCATTGTCACACATATTTAACTGTGCCATTGTTGCACCGAAGTGATCACAGATAGCGCGTGGCTGGGTCCTGATAACATTTTATTTACAAAAACGGGGCAGCCTGGGTTTGGCTGTAGTTTGAGAGTCTCTATTGCAATGTGTGAGACAGACAGTAAAGAAGATTAATAAAATACAACCCGCCTCCCTGTATTCATTGGTTTCCTGTTCACTGATTCAAGTAACCTCAGATCAAAAATATTCAAAGAAGAAATTACATCCGTGCTAAACACTACAGGCTTTTTTCTTGTGCTGGTTCCTTGAACAACACAGCATAACATCTATTTACTTTGCATTTACATGTTATTAGGTGTTATAAATAATCTATAGAGATGAAGTGAAGTACATGGGAGAGTATGTGTAAGTTATGAAAATACTCTGCCCTTTTATGTAAGGGAGTTGAGAATCCATCTCTTTGGGTGTCTGCAGGGGTCCTGGAGCCAATTTCTCTTGGATATCAAGGGCCGTCAGGTTGTAAGCGCTAGGGAGAAAAATATAGCAAAAAAGGAGGACTTGCTGATGTGGGTATGGAATGGAAGGAATCACTGAGATGGGGACGTTTTAGTAAAGACTTGAAAGAGGTAAAGGAAGGGTCAGGTAGCTCCCTGAGGAAGAGTGTTCCAGGCAGCAGCTCCAAGGCCCTGTGGTGGGGACATGCTGGCATGCCTAGAAACAGCAAGGGCTGGAGCACCCTAGTGCAGTAGGCAGAGAGAAGGGAGGAAGAGAGGGAGTCAGAGGCCACAGGTTGCTGAAAGCTTTGTAGTCCACTCTAAAAGACTGGTCGTTTTTCCCTGAGTACAATGTGACTCCATCATTATGGAGCTGTATATTTATAGCTCTCTCTCCTTAACTAGAATCAGTATCTCTGGACTTTCTATGTTGCAAGAGACCCTGGACCCTGGCTGTTGGACATACATGGTATCATCTAATCCCTGTAGGAGATGCTGATCTCACCTTCCTTCTGTGGAGGAGGATATGGAGGCTCAGCAAGGTTCTGTGACTTGGCCAAGGTCATCTAGCTGCTAAGTACCAGGGCTGGAATGTGAACCAGTTTTGTCTGAATGTGGAGATCCTAGCACCTAGTTACACTGAGAGACAATGCTGTAATTCTTTGTGGGTATTGGGGGAACCTGTGGCTTTTGGTTAATAAAATTGAAAATGCTTTGCTAAAGAAGGGTGTGTGTGCATCAGTCAAGCAAAACGAGGACTGTTCTGAGGGGGAGAGGAAGGCGCTATTCTGTAGGAACTCTGACCACACTGCTGACAGCTCATTTATGTGATGCTTCTGCAGTTTGACATTCGTAGTACAAGACTTGCATGCAATTAGCCCGAATTGCTCTCACACAGACTCTTGAAAATCGTTGGAATTTTCCCTCTGTCTGGCCTCATGCATGATGTAACCACAGCTTTATTTAGTTGGTCATCTATCCCGGAATTGTGTGGCCTGTCTCCTTTGGCATCACTGTGGTCTGATGGAGGGCTTGTTTTCCTGGAGGGCAGACACTGTTTTGCAGACCTGCTTTGCAGATCTCCTCCGCAGGATCATTTGCAAACACGGATGGCAGTGTCTTTGGTGCATGACAATGATTTCTCCAAGCTGAAGAGGAAGTCCTGTTAAGTATGCAATGCAAATGAGGGGCTGCCTTGGCATAGGTCAGGGGGTCAGAACTCTGGGGCTTTCTGCACCCCTTCTCATCAGCTGGCTGATGAACCTGACAGTTGCGTTTACAATCATCTTTTCTGCCCACCAAAGGGCTCTTAATGAGGGCAGAAGCTGACTGCTTCTATAACCCCTTCAGAAACCTGGTGATTGGAAGCTAGAGAGACAGTGGGTTTTGGACGCACTGTCAGATGCTGCTGAGTATTCATCAGCTGCCTACTGGGCTCTGGGAAGCGCCGGGAAGGCAGCGAGATGCGGGTAACTGACTGCTCTTGTCTGCTCCTTCCTCTGCCCTGATGAGCCGCATGGGGCAGCCATGGATGGCTGGACTAGGATCTTGTCTGCCTCCTCTGCCCTTGCTGGGTTCCTGCCTTGGCTCTCAGAGAAAGGGTCTCCACAGGGAGTTGGAATGAGAATGGAAAGCGTGTTCCCTGGGCTGGGGATCAATGATCCTTTGATTTGATTTCTTCTTCCACCGTCTTTGCCTACAGCTTTGAGAAACCACAGCCCAAGAGACCTTTCAAACTGGAGCAAGAAAACTGAAGAAACTGTAGGACATGGTGGAACAGTTAGTGGAGAAAGACAAGGGGGCATAGTCACAAAGAGCCAGCAGGCCCCGCACAGCCTCCACGCCACTCTCTGTGTCCTCCTTGCTTTGCTGGGATGAGAGCGGTGTAGTTTCCTTAACAGACTCGATAGTCTCGCTACATAAATGGAAAAAACAGTGCTAAGCGATGGACCCAGTGCTCTGTGCCTGTATTAACAAGTTGTATCTCCATTCACAGACAGAGAAACTGCAGCTCAGAGAGGTTGACTGACTTGCCCAAGGTCGTTTAGCTTGTCGCTGGGCCCAGGCCCAGGCTCGGGCCCAGCCCTCCCCCACCAGAAGGTTAAATGGGACTTTTTTTGGTGGTACTGGGGGATCGAATTCAGAACTTCCTCACTAAGCTACACCCTCAGTCCTTCTTATTTTTTATGCTGAGACAAAGTCTTGCTAAGTTGCCCAGTTAGGTTTCAAGCTTGAGATCCTCTTGACTCAGTCTCCCACAGTGCTGGGGTTACAAGCATGCACCACCATCCCGGCTGACATGTGTCTTTTCCCGGTGTGCATGGTGGGCACAAGTGGAGAGTTACAGCTGCAGTAATGTCCGTGGTTGGGGCTGAAGCATATGTCTGTGTATTTGTTTTTGAAACAAAAATGTAAACAAGAAGGCAAGAGCTTGTTCCTAAGTATTGCATAGTCTGCCCTTCTCCAGCCAGTGCACTTTTGGGGATGGGAAAAAAAAATCAACAGAGCTGTTTTGGTTTCCTTAGAGCCCCGTGTGGACTCCGTGAGATAATTCTCCTCTCATGCCTGTTTTTTTCCCAGAGAATGTGGTACAGAGCAATGCGTTCACTTGCCCAAAGCCCCAGAGCTTGGGAGAAGTGGTGCTGGGATTAGAACGCAGATGGGGCGGCATCTAAACCAAGGCTGTTCATGCGTTACTTTCCCATGAATTTCACAGGTGTTTCCCCTGGCTTCATTCATTCATTCATTCATTCGGTGGTTCTTTGAAACCCTGGCGGGTGGGAGGCAGCTTGCTGGACGTGTGAGGGCTCTAGGTGTGAGTGTGGTACTTCACACACAGAGACTTCCGCAGCCTACTGAGAGAAGGACAATGAGAGCTCGCAGGGAGGGGACTGCGGGGAAGTGATCGCGCAGCTCCGCTCAGCCAGCGTGCTGTGGAAGGTGCGCAATGGTGAGAAATCAACTCCCGCCGTCGGGAGAGGCCCCTCTGCGTCAAAGGCAGTGGACCGAGCTCGGCACAGGGAGGAGGACAAACGCTGATTGAAGGCCTGCCCTTCACCGGGACTGAGCGAGGCGCTTTGTCTGTTTTAGACTTTGAAAGATGAATGGGAACTTTTATGAGCTTTTGCCCTCTGAAATCCACTCTTCTCACCCAGCCAGGGGGATTTTTCTAGAATGCAAATCAGACCTCGAGGCTCTACTGCCTAACCCACTCGGAGGCTTCTCAGTGCTTTCAGCTGACGTCTAAACTCCTCAACCCCGTGCCCAGCGTCTGACACGTGCGGTTCTCTCAGCCTCTCTCTGACCTCCGCTCGTACCATTTGCCCTCTTTCCATGATTGTCTTATCTCTGAGTCCAGCCGGTGTTTTTCCTTCCTTTTTGTTCAGACTTCTCCCTTGGCCTGCCTGCTTTTTCTTGAGTTCTGTGGGTTACCTCCTCCTTACTCCCCTTGAGTTGCATGCCAGATGTCCACCTCGGTGGAAAAATGTCACTGGCTGGGCTGTGTTGTGTCTAAACAAATCCTCCCAGGCCAGCAGTGGTGATGCACACCGTAACCCTAGCACTTGGGCAAGCTGAGGAGGAGGACTGGAAATTTGAACCCAGACTGGGTAGCTTAGTGAGACTCTGTCTTAAAGTAAAACAATAAATTTTTTAAAAGGGCTGAGGATATAGGTTAGCGCAAAGGTTCCATTCCCAGTAACACACACACACACACACACACACACACACACACACACATACACGCACGCACATGCACACCTCCCAGTCACTCTCCACCCCGTTACTCCCTCTAATACCTACTTTGTATTTCTCACAGTCGGTCACTGTGTTGTTTGTTTATTTGCTTCCTGCTGGTTTTCTTCCACCCGAAGCGGGGCAAGGACTTACCCTAATTTTTTATGTCCCTATACACTGATGTGGCATGCAGCTGACAAGCACAGATGCACAATAAGCATTTGTGGGATACATGACTCAGCAACCATATGTTTGAGGCCCTGGGAGCAGGAGTGTGCACTGTGTTTCCTGTGTGTTTGGACCGTAGAGTGAGGCCTTGAAGGCAACTGATGGCAGCTTGGTCAGACCTTCTACGGAGTTTGGATGGTACTGTACTCAGTAGTTGGTACTCAGATCGGTGTCAGTGACCTGATCCCAATAGCACTGGTGGTGATGAAGAAGGATGAGAGATTCCAGGGAGGTTTAGAGACCTGCCAGGGAGCTGTAGATGCCAGTGGGACCGGTGAAATGAGGCGTACCTGCATTAAGGAAATGATAGTGGAAATGGGTGGTTGAGAACAAATGGATGTGGAGGATCAGGAAGAGGGTGGGAAAGCCAAGAATTGAGGTTCACAGTGCGAATAGAAGAAAGCATGGCAGCGGAGGCTGGACGTGTGTGATGGAAGAAACAGGAAGTAGATGGGAGGCAGAGATTTTGGCATCAGTTTGATAGGTGTTCAGAGTCCGGCTCGATCATGGCTTTAGGACATTGGGGTATTCATTAACTTCTCTGAGCCTCAACTCCCTCATCTGTCCAGAAGAGGGGACAGCACACACTGCCTAGAGGCCTGGAAAGGATGAAGGGGATGCTTCTCAAAATCTTCCCAGTGCCGAGACGGAGGGGGTTTTAGTCAGTGAACCTTACCAGGCTGCTTTGTATGTTTGAGTCCTCTGTGGTGAATGTCTGTAGTTGTGCTATTGTGGCTGCCTCAGCGTCCTAAATGGATTCAAAACGCTGACCGTTCATGATCATTTTGACTTTGGGTCAGAGCTAGAAGCCACACGGTGCCAGGCCCAGTGGAAAGGGGGTGAGGATGCACCGTGACGCTGTCACAGGCTGCCTCTCCATTGGATGGCACTCAGCAGCAGTCCTCATACTTTAGGTTACAGGTTGTAAAGACACTGGGTGAAAGAGGACTTCCAGAGCTGCTTCAGAAAGTGGTGAGAACGAGGGGACAAGTGTGTTCACAACAAGGGGGATGATGGCAGTGTGTCTTAGTGTAATAAACACACACCGTGGTTTTGGTCACACCTTGATGCTAGTGGCTAGATAATCCTCAGCCTAAGTTAGGTTCCCCGGGCAGAGCTCTGAGCCTGCTCATTCACGAGGCCGGCACAGTCACAGTGACGGCTTGCATAGGGGATCCTGTGGTGTGTCACTTAGATCCCCTTGGGACAGAGAGGCTCCTGCAAGCACACAGGGCCGAGTCCTTCCCTATAAAGTGCCCTGAAGAGAGCTACAGTGCCCAAGGCCATGCTCCTCCCAGGGAAGCTCACATCCAGAGTTGGTAGCTGGGGAGGAGGTGGGCACACTGGCCCGTTCCTTCCCTCAGTCAGAGAGCCTGCAGGATTTCCCACACCACTCTCTGCCGAGTCGGGTGACAACTGATTATCCTTCATCATCCCCTGGGTTTTACTGTTCCTCCTTCTCCTTGCAGAGTTTGTTCCCAAGGGTAACTTCCCCTTGAGCCTCAAATTCACAGGTCTACATAGCAGAGTGTGTTTTCAGAGAACTTGGTTTTAGACACCTTGTTGAATGTCTGTGTCTGCACTGACTGTCTTTTATCACCAGTTCTAGGTACCTAATAAGTGCTCATTAGTATTGATTGAGTAAGTGAATGACAGGTTTTCCACACATACATATAGAAGTACCTTGATACACATAATTTTTTAGAGTTGTGAATTTCAGAACAAGAGATCTGAACTGTGGCTTTCTGTGGGTACGGGAGCCTGCCGGGGCCCACCCAATGTGACACTTGTCTCTGGAAATGAGTCTGTCTTCCATGAGCTATTTCCAGGGTTCCATCAGCAAACAGTAGCCACAATTTATGAAACATTCACGCAAGAACATTTAGGCTGCATTCTACATCATTTTGGTCCAGAGAGGTTGTTCCTTGGGGCCTTTAGTTTTCTAGCTTTCATGATGGGGAGAGTTAAAATGTATCACTTGCATTCCAAAATTGATTTTTATTTGCCAAAAGAAACCCATAAAAATAAATAACTTCCCGGGAGGGAAAGTAGAAAAGAACTCTTTACACTGGACAATTTGTTAAAAAGAAAAGAGAGCCTAAAGGGGCAAAGCAATCTAAACATTTGGATTGTATTCTCTTGCTCTTGCTGGCTCTCTCTCTCTCTCTCTCTCTCTCTCTCTCTCTCTCTCTCTCTCTTGTTCTCTCTCTGTCTGTCTCTCTCTCTCAACTTGAGGTTTACTAGACTTTAAGAACACCCAAAGTTCACTTGGAACAGCATCATGGGACAGGTGTCTGGAGCGTTTTCCAGACAGGTTGAGCATTGCCTGTTTCTCTCTCTTGTATCCAGCATGGCTGCATCTTATACCCCAGTCCTGGCACTCATGACTAATAGCAAGGGGATATATTGCCAGGATCTTCCTGCTAATTCTACCAGTTAAATTTTTGCTGCAGAACAAAGTGTCAGTTTTGCGGGTCTGCTGGAAGGTTCTCATGAGCTGGCATGGGTTGCCTAGGGCTGGATAGTCCTCAGGTCCATGTCTGGTGGTTGGCTCAGTGGAAACCGGAATAACAGGGATGGCCGGGCCGTTGCTTCCCACCGCCCAGCAGGCTCGCCCCACCTCGTCTACATGGTTCCGGCATCACCAGAGCATTAAGGGAGAGCAAGTCAATTCAGGCCTTGATTCCCAAGTGCTTTTTAGAGCTCTGTGTGCATACACTGGCTAATGCAATTTTATGCATTAGCAATGCAATTTTATGCACTTTAATGTAGTTTTATTTTATGCAGGTTACATGACCAAGCCCAGATGCAGGCACTAGAGAAATAAACTTTCGATCTTTAATTGGCATTTCATTTTCTCAACTATAAAGAAGGCGTACACAGGCAGGCAAAATACCAAGCGGGCTTATTGTCTAGCTAATAAACTGAATATTGGAGAGGCTGAGTAGCTGACCTGAAGGGACGGGCAAGCCAGGAACCCTCTGAGTGTGAGCAGCTCATGGTGGGCAGCTTCCCTCCGCTCACTCACATTCTGTCTCCCTCTCCTCCATTCCCTCTCCCAGCTGGCAGCCAGGAGCCAGCTCTCTGTGGGGGTTGTAGCATCTCTGGCCCCTCACTCAGCCCCAGAATGTTGTTCTTGTTTCCTCAGTGTTCACACAGCGCTGCTGTGCTAACTGGTGGCCACTTCCACCCTGACCCTGCATCCGCTCTTTGGTCTTTGTGAGTCTGGCCCTGTGGGCAGCAGTAAGGCCCAGGGGAGGAATGACAGGCTTCTTGGAGAGAAATAAGACCCTTCTCTTCCAAGCCCTCTGCTCTTGGCAATGTCTCCCAGCAGAGTCAGAAGACCCCCACTCTGCAACGCCAGTTTCCCTGGTCTCTGGTATCACTCTTTTCTCCTGCTGCCTCTTGAGGCCTAGGAGTAGCAGTGATATATCAGCAGGGCCCACTTTGTGTGTCACCATCTCATCTGTTAATGATTCTTTGCAGTTCTGTCTCTTGTGAGTAGTTCCTTAACTGCAGCCTCTTGAGCCGTCTGAATTGGATTTGTTTCCTGCTTGGGTTTATCCTGAATCACTTCCATTAGGTTCTGTTTTCTTATAAGCAAGAAGAGTGACATTTGCAGCATGCACTTAGAGGAACCAGGTATCACGCTGGGCATGCCCGTGAGCAGCAGGGTATGGTCCACAGGAATGCTGCTGCAGGAAGAGGAATGTTTGAGAACCGTAGAACTACATGCGATTTTCAATTGTCTAGGCTCTGCTCAAGGAATTCTGAGGACTCTGGGAAGGACTTGCAGTCAGCATCATTTGTGGTGGTAAAAAAAACTAATGAGCTGTTGAATGCCCATTGTTAGAGGAATGAATGGCTGAACACCTCGTGGTCTGTCCATGTTGTGTCTCATGTGCAGCACAAGCAGAAGAATGAGTTCGTTCCTAACTGACTGGCTTGAAGAAATACGGAAACTGCATTGTTGGCGGGGGAGAAGCATTTTTGCAGAGCAGTGTGCATGGTGTAATTCCAATTTTCTAGAATAACCCTCTTAATCCATTTGTTTCTGGGTGATTGTCTCAGCAAAAGAAAGGTGGGTAGGGTGAACATCAGGCTGCATTCTTCTCAGCTGGGAATGGGGCGGGGAAAGAAAGGTGGGTTGGGGAAGGAACTTGGAAGAAAAAGAACTGGAGCAAACTGGAAATGAACACATGGATTTAGTTTGCTGGATTTCTTTTTCTCCTTTTTGAGGTAGATAGATAGACCATTGGTTCTCAGCCTATCGTTTCCCCTATTGGGTGAGTTCAAGCCTACACATTGTCCTATACGCACAGCTGTAGTTGACTTTCACAAGTTTTGAATGTGTGAATTTCCATTGTGATTTCTTCTTTTGCTGATCGTTTATTTGAAAGCATGTATTTAATTTTCAAACATTTGTGGATGTTCTGTTGTCAACTTCTAATTTATTTCCACCGTGGTCAGAGAACATAAAATTTCATTCCTTTGCAGTATCAGTAAATATTCCATGTGTACTTGTAAAGAATATACATTGTGCAGTTGCTGCTGCAGTGTTCCTGATGTCTAAGTTGGTCAAGTTTGTAACTGAGGTATTTCCATTTTCTGTATTTTTATTTTGTTTGCTTGTTCTGTCTGTTACTGAAAGTGTTATCTCCAAATCCCCTGTTACTATTTTGGATTTTTTTCCTTTAGGTTTTCAATTTTTGCATATCTCCTTGGTGGATTTTATTTTTATCATTTGGAAATATCTATCTCATATAATGCGTCTTGGTTTAAGCTCTGCTTTGTCTAATAGAAGGATAGCAAGTTGCTTTTGGGTTGTTTCTTTACAAACTTTCTGTATGCTTATATGTAGTGTGTATTATTTATAAGCATAATTTTAATCTAGTATGAAAATACTTGATTTGTGTGTATGTGTGTCGGGGGTGGTTACTAGGGATTGAATCCAAGGCCTGTGCATTGTGCTACATCTTGCCTTTTTTAAATATTTATTTATTTATTTATTTATTTATGGTACTGGGGATCGAACTCAGGACCCTGCGCTTGCTAGGCAAGCGCTTATTCCACTGAGCTATATCCCCAGCCCCTTTAATATTTATTTTCACACCAGGTCTCACTAAGTGTTAAATTGCCATGCTGGGCTCCAACTCACCATCCTTATGGCTAGGGCTCCCACAGTGCTGGGATTACAGGCATGTGCCACCACACTCAGCTGATATTTGATTTTTAATTTGAACATTTAGAGCATTTACATATTTTTTTATTTTAAAGGTAAAAGAACAAAAACATATTAACAAACACAGACATAAACAAAACAACCTAAAAAAAACGAGAGCAATACAGAGTTTCAGACAAGGTGGTAGGAAATTAACAATGGTTGTTGTATTACACGTTGTTATCTTCAAATTGGTTACTCGCATAAACAAACACAGGCATGTAAGATTGATTAAACAAATAAACATTAACTGTTCTTTTCAATAAAGCAATAGAAATTAGTAGTACAATTATCTTAACTATCTTGGGTGTGTATATATACATATTTTTCTCTTTCTTTTCTCTTTTCCCTCATCCCAGGTATTCTTTCTTTTTGATCAGTTTCTTTCCCTGTCATAATATCTATTGTACCTTTTAGATTTTATTTACTCTTTCAGGGTCTTACACTAGCGAGACAATACAATTGTTTACACATGTGAGCCATTTATTTCACTTATGAGTATGGTCTCTAGTTGCATCCGTTTACCTATAAAACTCCATTGTATAAAAGCACCACATCTTTTTATCCATCCCTTAGTTGATGGGCATTTGAGTTGTTTTCATGATTTAGCTATGGCAAATTGTGCTGTTATAAACATGGGTGCACATATATCACTGTGTTATGATGTTTTTAGTTCTTCTGGAAAAATAACCAAAGGGAAATAGCTGGGTTTAATGGGACCTTAATACTACTTTACTGAAGAATCTCCAGACTGATCTCCACAGTGGTTGCACCAGTCTATACTCTCACCAACAGTGGAGAAGGGTTCCTTTTACCCCACAACCCCTCCAGCACTTGTTATTGGTTGATTTCTTGATGATAGCCATTCTTTCTGGGATGGGATGGAATCTCAGTGTTGTTTTAATTTGCATCTCTTGTATGACTAATGAATTTGAACATTTTTTAATGTATTTATTTGCCATCTGTATTTCTTCATGTGAGAAGTGTGTATTCATCTCAGATGCCCATTTTTGTACTAGGTCTTGAATTTGTGGGGCCTGATTTTTTAAATTCTTTATATATTCTAGATAGGAGTCCTTTGCCTGAGAGACAGTCACCTAAATTTTTTTCGCAATTTGTGAGTTTTCTTTTCACCCTGTTGGTGATTTCTTTTGATGTGCAAAAGCTTTTCAATAAGATGAGATCCCAGTTGTTGGTTCTTTGAAGTATTTCCCATGCAGTTTGGTTTTTGTTCATGAACTCTCTGCTTACCCATATCTTCAAGATTTCTACCTACTTTCTCTTCCAGTAAGTTTAGTATTGCTGTTTTAATATTTTGACTTAGTTTGGTGCATAGTGATAGACATGGGGCTAGTTTCAGTCTTTGGCATGTGGCAAGCCAGTTTTTCCAGCACCATTAATTAAAGAGGCTATCTTTTCTCCAGTGAACTTGTTTGCTCCCTTTGTCAAAGATAAGGTGCCTGAGTGTGTTTGTGGCTGTGATTGCATCTTCCAGTCTGTTCCATTGATTTTCATATTTTTTTTTTTTTTGGCCAATACCAGGTTGATTTTTTTTTATAATTTTTTTTTATTTTTTAAAGTGTAAAAGAAAAAGAACAACATCAACAAAAAAGAGGAAAGCATTAAAAAAGAGACACAAAGTAGCACAATAACAGTATAATAAAAATTGAATTATAGACAAAGCAACAGGGAACCAACAATGGTTGTTGCATTGCATATTGATAACTTCAAAGTGTATGCTCAGGAAAACACATATAGACATACAAGATTGATCAAACAACCAGTCATCAACTATTCTTTACCATAAAGTGACATAAGGCAATAGTGGAACCATGTTAGCCATCCTGCACATATGTACATACATACATACATACATACACACATACATATTTGTCTCTTTCTTCCTTTTCTCCTTTCCCTCATCCCATCTGTTCTTTACTTTTGAGCAGATTTCCTTCACGCCTCTTCGTTTATATTCCCACCCTCAGGTTCTTACACCAGTGACACAGTACGTTGCTTGCATATGTACCTCTGATTTATTTCACTTATGGGTATGGTGTCTAATTGTGACCATTTGCCTACAAAGGCCCCAAATCTGTCCCTCTTTATACCTGAGTAGTATTCCATTATATAAAAATGCCACAGTTTTTTGATCCAGTCCTCTATGGATGGACATTTGGGTTGCTTCCACAATTTAGCTATTACAAATTGCGCTGCTATAAACATGGGTGCACATATATCACAGTGATATGATGTTTTCAGATCTTCTGAGAAAATACCCAGAAGGGGAATAGCTAGTTTAAATGGAACCTCTAGACCTAGTTTGCTAAGAAATCTCCAAACTGCTCTCCACAGTGGTTTCACCAGTCTGCAATCCCACCAGCAGTGCAGTAGAGTCCCTATTTCTCCACAGCCTCACCAGCATTTGTTATTGGATGATTTCTTAATACTGGCCAATCTTACTGGGGTGAGATGAAATCTCAATGTTTTTATGTGCATTTCTCGAATGACTAAAGATGTAGAACATTTTCTCATATATTTATTTGCCATTTGTATTTCTTTATCTGAGAAGTGTGTATTCATCTCAGATGCCCATTTCTGGATTGGGTCTTTGAATTTGGACAGGTACATGTTTTTTAATTCTTTGTATGCTCTAGGTAGAAGACCTTTGTCTGAGGGACAGCCAGCTAGGATTTTTTCCCAATTTGTGGGTTTTCTTTTTACTTTGCTGGTGATTTCTTTAGATGTGCAAAAACTTTTGAGGAGGATGAGGTCCCAGTTATTGATTCTTTGAAGTGTTTCCCTTGCAGTTTCATTTTTGTTCATGAACTCTCTGCCTACTCCTACGTCTTCAAGATTTTTACCTACTTTCTCTTCCAAAAGATTTAGAGTTTCTGTTTTAATGTTGAGATCTGTGATCCATTTTGACTTGAGTTTGGTGTATGGTGATAGACTTGGGTCTATTTTCAGTTTTCAGCAAGAGCCAGGCCAGTTTTTCCAGCACCGTTTATTAAACAGGCTATCTTTTTTCCAGTGAGCTTGTTTGGCCCCTTTGTCAAATATTAGGTGGCTGAGTGTGTTTTGCGTTGTGGCTGCATCTTCCAGTCTGTTCCATTTATCCTAAGGTCTGTTTTTTAGCCAGTACCAGGTTGATTTTATTACAGTAGCTTTGTAGTATAATTTCAGGTCAGGGATTGTGATTGCACCTGACTTGTCCTTGTTGCCCAGAATTGCTTTTGCTATTCTGGGTCTCTTCTGGTTCCAGATGAATTTAAGGCATGTTTTCTCTAGATCTGTGAGGTATGCTAATGGTAGTTTAATGGGAATTGCATTGAATCTGTACAACAATTTTGGTAGTATGGCCATTTTCTCAATGTTGGTTCTTCCTAACCATGAGCAGGGGATGTATTTCCATTTATTGAAATCCTCTTCAATCTCTTTTTTCAGAGTACTGTAGTTTTCATTGAATAAATCTTTTACATTCTTTGTTAGATTGATTCCTAAATATTTCAGTTTCTTGGATGCTATTGTAAAAGGTATGTTTTCCTCAATTTCTCTCTCAGTCTGTTTGTTGTTCGTGTATAGGAATGCTATTGATTTTTGGGTGCTGACTTTGTACCCAGCTACTCTGCTGAATTTGTCAATTAATTCCAGGAGTTTTCTTGTGGAGTTGTTGGGGTCCTCCATGTAAAGTATCATGTCATCTGCAAATAGTGATAGTTTAACTTCTTCCTTTCCTATCCTTATTCCTTGTATTTCTCTCTTTTGTCTAATTGCTCTGGCTAATGCTTCCAGAACTATGTTGAATAGGAGTGGTGACAGTGGACATCCTTGTCTTGTTCCTGACTTTAAAGTGAAAAGTTTTTGTCCATTTAGTATGATGTTGGCTGTTGGTTTGTCATAGATGGCTTTGATCAGATTGAGGTAGAGGCCATCTATTCCTATTTTTTCTAAGGTTTTTAACATGAATATATGTTGGACTTTATCGAAAGCCTTCTCTGCATCTATTGAGATGATCATGTGGTTTTTGTCTTTGACTGTATTAATATAGTGTATTACATTAATTGATTTGCGAATATTGAACCATCCCTGCCTTCCTGGAATAATCCCAACCTGGTCATGGTGTATAATTTTTATTATGATTCACTGGATTCTATTTGGTAGTATTTTATTGAGTATCTTTGCATCTATGTTCATTAGGGAGATTGGCCTGTAGTTCTCTTTCTTGGCTGGGTCCTTCTCTGGTTTTGGTATCAGTATGATACTTGCCTCCAGAAATGAGTTAGGGAGAGTTGCTTCCTTTTCAATTTCATTAAAGAGTTTGAGGAGTGTTGGCATTAAATCTTCTCTGAATGTTTTATAAAATTCCGCCATGAATCCATCAGGGCCTGGGCTTTTCTTTGTTTGTAAGTTTTTAATGACATTTTGAATCTCATTAATCGATATTGGGTTGTTCAGGATTTTTGAATCTTCCTGATTCAATTTTGGTAATTTGTAAATTTCTAGGAACCTGTCCGTTTCTTCTGAATTTTCTATCCTATGGAAGTAAAGATTTTCAAAGTAGGTATCAATGATCTTTTGAACTTCGGTGGGATCTGTAGTGATTTCATCCTTTTCATTCCTTATTGCATGAATTTGAGTCCTTTCCTTTCTTTTTTTGATAAGGTTGGCTAGGGGTTTATCAGTTTTATTTATTCTTTCAAAAAACCAACTCTTTGATTCACTTACTTTTTTGTACAACTTTCTTTGTCTCAATTGCATTAATTTCTGCCCTGAGTTTTATAATCTCCTCCCTTCTTTGGGCTTTTGGTTTGGCTTGTTGCTCTTTTTCTAAAAGTTTGTGGTATAGCATTAGGCTATTTATTTGCTCTCTTTCTGTTTTCTTTATATATGAGTTCATTGCTATAAATTTCCCTCTGAGAACTTCTTTCATTGCATCCCACAGATTCCGGTAGGTTGTATTTGCATTTTTGTTTGTTTGTAGGTATTTTTTAATTTCTTTTTTTACTTCTTGTGTGACCCATTGGTTATTCAGGAGGTTGTTGTCTAATTTCCAAGTGTTTATGTGGTTTTTGGAGTTCTCTTTGTTATTAATTTCCAATTTCATTGCACTGTGGTCAGATAATATGCATGGGTTAATTTCAGTTCTTTTGCATTTAGGTAGGTATGCTCTATGGGCTAGAATGTGGTCAGTTTTAGAGAAAGACCCATGTGCAGCTGAGAAAAATGTGTATTCTGATGTTGTGGGCTGGAAAACTCTGTATACGTCTACTAAATCCATTTGTTCACACCTTTGGTTCAGGTCTGTTATTTCTTTGCTGAGTTTTTGTCCACTTGACCTGTCTCTTTGTGTCAGAGGGGTGTTTAGGTCCCCTATTACAATAGTGTTATTAATTATTTGATTTTTCATGTCTGTGAAGATTTGACTTGTAAAGTTTGGTGCTCCATTATTTGGTGCATAAATATTTAGGATTGTTATCTCTTCCTCTTGCAGCTTTCCCCTAGCTAGTATGTAGTGGCCTTCTTTATCTCTTTTGATTGTTCTTGGTTTGAAGTTTACATTGTCTGCAAACATAATAGCTACCCCTGCTTTTTTCTGGGAACCTGTTGCATGGAGAATTGTTTTCCATCCTTTAACTTTCAGCCTGTGGATTTCCTTTTGAGTAAAATGTGTTTCCTGTATACAGCATATTGTTGGATTATGTGTCTTAGTGCATTTTGCTAATCTTTTCCTTTTGACTTGTGAATTGAGGCCATTTACATTAATGGTTATAATGGTTATATGCTGGCTTATTCTTGTCATGCTATTTACTTGTTGTTTTCCTACTTTTGCTATCTGATTACTTGCTTGTTCTGTTTGAGGTTTCCTTTCTATTGTTGTTCTTGAGATTGTGGTCACTTTTTTCTCTGTCTAGAATATCTTTTAGTGCTTTTTGCAATGCTGGTTTGGCACTCATGAAGTTCTTCAGTTGTTCTTTGTCGTGGTAATATTTTATTTCTACATTTAATTTGAAGGATAGTTTTGCAGAATACATCAGTCTGGGTTGGAAGCTGTTTTGTCTCAGAATCTGTAATACCTCGCTCCAAGTTCTTCTTGATTTCATGGTTTCCGTTGAGAAGTCTGCTGTGATTCTGATGGGCTTTCCTTTATAGGTGATCTGTTTCTTTTCTCTAGCAGCTTTTAATATTGTGTTCTTTTGCTGGATGTCTGGGATCTTGACTATTATATGTGTGTGTGTGGTTTTATTTGGGTTATGGCTCGTTGAGGTTCTATATGCCTCAATTAACTGTACTTCAGTATGTTTTACCATGCTAGGGAAATTTTCTGCTATTATTTCAGCAAATATTCTTTCTATATGATTTGTTGTCTCAGGATTGCTTTGGATATTCCGAGTCTCTTCTGGTTCCAGATGAGTTTTAGGAATGTTTCCTCTAGATCTGTCAGGTATACTAATGGTATTTTAATTGAGATTGCATTGAATCTGTGCAACAGCTTTAGTAGTATGGCCATTTTCACAATGTTGGTTCTTCCTATCCATGAGCAAGGAGTGTCTTTCCAGTTTCTGAAATCTTTTTCAATCTCTTTTTCAGAGTACTGTAGTTTTCACTCTATAGATCTTTTACTTCTTTTGTTAGTTTTATTCCTAAGTATTTCATTTTTTTTAGGTGCTATTGTGAAAGGTATGGTTTCCTTAATTTCTCTCTCAATGGGTTTTTTGTTTGTATATAGGAATGCTATTGACATTTGAGTGTTGACTTTGTATCCAGCTATGCTACTGAATTTGTTGATTAACTCTAGGGGAATCTTTTGGTGAAGTTTTTGCTGTCCTCTTTGTAGAGTATCATGTCATCTGTGAGTAAAGATAATTTAACTTCTTCTTTTCCTATCCTTATTCCTTTTATTTCTCTCTCTTGTCTAATTGCTCTGGCTAATGTTTCCAGAACTATGTTGAATAGTAGTGGTGACAGTGGACATGCTTGTCTTGGTCCTGATTTTGAAGTGAAAGCTTTTGGTTTTTGTCCATTTAATATGATGTTGGCTATTGGTTTGTCGTAGATGGCTTTTATCAGGGTTTTTATCATGAATACGTGTTAAACTTTTTCTACATCTATGAGATGATCATGTGGTTTTCGTCTTTGGCTCTGTTGATATGCTGTATTACATTTATTGATTTGCATATATTGAACCATCCCTGCATCCCTGGGATGAATTCCAGTTGGTCATTGTGTATAGTCTTCTTGATGATTTGCTGCATTCTGTTTGCTAGTATTTTATTGAGTATCTTTGCATCAATGTTCATTAGGGAGATGGGACTATAGTTCTCTTTTTTGGTTGGGTCTTTCTGTGGTTTTGGTATCAGTATAATACTTGCCACCAGGAATGAGTTTGGGAGAATTGCTTCCTATTCAATTTCATTGAAGAGTTTGAGGAGAGTTGGCATTAAATCATCTCTAAATTTCTTATAGAATTCAGCTGTGAGTCCATCAGGATATGGGCATTTCTTTGTTGGTAGGTTTTTGCTCACATTTTCATTTTCATTAGTTGATATTGAGTTATTGCAGATTTTTATATCTTTTTGATTCAACTTTGGTAGTTCATATATACCTAGGAATCTGTCCATTTCTTGTGTTTTCCATCGTGTGGGGATAAAGGTTTTCAAAGTAGGTATTAATGATCTTCTGAATTTCTATAGGATCTGTAGTGATTTCCCCCTTTTCATTCCTTACTACATGAATTTAAGGGTTTTTTCTCTTTTTGTGATAAGGTTTGCTTGGTATTTATCTATTTTAATTCTTCTTTCAAAGAACCAGCTCTTTGATTCATTAATTCTTTGTAGTGTTTTCTTCATCTTAATTGTGTTAATTTCTGCCCTGATCTTTATGATTTCCTGCCTTCTTTGGGCTTTGGGTTTGACTTGTTTGTCTTTTTCTAAAAGTTTGAGGTGCAGCATTAGGCTATTTATTTGTTCTCATTCTATTTTCCTAATGCGTGAGTTCACTAATATAAACATCCCTCTGAGAACTGCTTTCATTGCATCCCACAGATTCTGGTTAGTAGTATTTACCTTTTCCTTCTTTGTAGATATTGTTTAATTTCTTCTTTAATTTCATCTGTGACACATTGGTTGTTAAAGAGGCTATTTTCATGTGCTTATGGAATTTTTGTGGTTCCTTTCATCATTAATTCCTAATTTCATTTTAGTATGTTCAGAAAATATGTATGGGAGAATTTCAATTCCTTTGCACTTAGTTAAGCATGTTCTACAGCCTAGTGTGTGGTCTGTTTTAGAGAACTAGACCATTTACATTTAATGCAAATGCTGATATAGTATCTTTCAATTTGTATCTGTGATCTTTATATTTATTTTCTATTTGTGCTGTGTGTTTTCCATTCATTTCTCTCTCTCTCTCTCTTTTTTTTTTTTTTTTTTTTTTTTTTTTTTTTTTTTTTTTTTTTTTTTTTTTTTTTTTTTTTTTTTTTTTTTTTTTTTTTTTTTTTTTTTTTTTTTTTTTTTTTTTTTTTTTTTTTTTTTTTTTTGCAGAGCTTGCACTTGCCAGGCAGACGCTTATTTCTCTGAGCTATATCTGCAGCCAGATTTCTCTTTCTTTTTGAGATCACTTATGTATACTTTAACATTTAATTTCCCAATCTCTAAGCTAATCAAACATCTGCTGTGTTTATGTTTATGTTGACTGTTGAGGTTTCAACATGTGCTTTTTAATTGTTTACAGTTCACTGTATTAGTACTTTTGTTATTTTCAGTAATCTTAGATTCTTAACATTGCGTTCCATTGTCTCTGTCCCATCTTATGCATTTTAATTTGACATGACATTTAAGATACACGTTATTATTGACTGAGATAATCAACATTCATTTAAACTAATATATTTCTCCTTTCTACTGTTTTCTCATTCCTTTTAACACTTATACATTTTCATGTGATATCACTTGTTTTCTATCTAAAGAACTCAGTATTTACTTTAGTTTAAGCCTGATGAAAATATATTTAAAGATATCCTTATTTCACATTTACTTTTGAAAAATGTTTTTGCTGGGCATAGAACTCAAAGTTGGCAGTCATTTTCTTTCAGCACTTAAAGATGTTCTCTCATTCCTGTTCTTCCACCATTTTTGTTCTTCTGTCAGTGTTCCTGTGGCTCTTTTAAGAGAAAAAAAACGAGACAACTAAACCCCAATAAAAATGAAAGAGAATTTCAAAACAAGATGATAGGAAATTAACAATGGTTATTATATTGCATATTGCTATTTTCAAAGTAGTTGCTCAGATTGCCAGGTACAGGCATGCAAAATTGATCAAAGAACACAAGCACTAATGATTCCTTTCAATGAAATAATAGAAATTAGTGGTACAATTACCTTAGCTATCATGTGTATATACACACCTTTTTTTTCTCCTCCCTTCTTTTCTCTTTTCCCCCATCCTGGTTCTTTCCTTTTGAGCAGCTTTTTCCCCCTTTCACTATGTTGTACCTTTTGGATCTTATTTACTCTTTCAGTTTCTTACACTAGGGAGAGAATATGATGTTTGCAAATGGGAATCTGATCTCTATGGTCAGTATGACCATACGAGTATGGTCTCTGGTTGCATCTATTTACCTATGAAAGCCTTGAGTGTATCCTTCTTTATAGCTGAGTAGTACTCCTTTGTATAAAAATACCAGATCTTTTTTATCTATTCCTCAGTCGATGGACATTTGGGTTGTTCTCCAAATTTAACTATTACAGATTATGCTGCTATAAACATGGTTGTATATATATAGCTGTGGTATAATGTTTTCATTTCTTCTGGAAAAATACCCAGAAGGGGAATAGCTGGGTCAACTGAGACCTGAAATCCTAGTTTCTTGAGGAATCTCAACATTGATTTTCACAGTGATTGCACCAGTCTACACTCCCACCAACAATGAAGAGTTCCTTTTTCCCCATAGCATTTGTGTTTTGTTTTGTTTTGTTTTGTTTTGTTTTGTTTTGTTTTGTGTTTTGAGACAGGGTGTTGCTATGCAGTTCAGGCTGGCCTTGAGCTCACTTTGTAGCCCAGGATGGTCTTGAACTCACAATGATCCTCCTGCCTCAGGCTTCTGAGTGCTGGGATTACAGGCATGCACCCAGCCAGCATTTGTTATCGGTTGATTTCTTAATGTGTCTTTTTAAATCTGGCTGACTTCTAAATTTTCTGTGTATTTTTGATTTTCAATAGTTTGATGATGATATTCACTGTGCACGCGTGTGTGTTTATCCTGTTCGGTATTTGTATATTGCTTGACTCCTTAGCTTGTTGTTTTTTGTCATACTGAACAATTCCCTTCCATCTCCGCCTTATTCTTTCTTTCTTTTTCACACTGGGCTTTGGTTGTACATATGTTCCATCTTTTCACCTGTTTCAGTGTCTCTGACAATCTCTGTACACCTCATCTTTTTTTTTTTTTTTTTGCTTTTTATCATTTAGTCTGAGTGTTCTCTTGACCTGTTTTTCAGCCTACTAAACTCTTTCCAACTATTTTCAATTTGCTGCTATGCCCATGTAATGACTTTTAATTTTAATTATTGTATTTTAGTAATCTAATTTGAGTTTACCATAGTCATAGATTTACAGAAAAATTGCAGAGTCTCATGTTTTCCTACACACTTACCCAGTTTCCTCTATTGTTAATACTTCACCTTCCCATAGCACATTTATCAAAACAAATTAGCTTTAATTAGTACTTTACTGTTAGCTAAAGTCTAGACTTTTTAATTTGGATTTAACTAATTTTTTTTCATTAGTGTCCTTTGTGTGTTCCAGGATCTAGTCAAGGACGCAAAACTACTTTTAATTTTCATGTTCCCTCAGTCTCCTAAGAATTGAGAGATATTTGTGACAATTTTACGGTATTCTTTCTTTTCCATGACCTTGAGAGTTTTGAGAGGTATCAGTGAGGTGTTTTGTAAACTATCCCTCAATTTGGGGATTTTTTTACTTGTAAAGTCTCCCTTTGTTTCTTTTGTGTAGTTTATGGTTCCCCAGTAAAATTTTCCATGTTACCATTTCTGTTTCTAAATCACAGTTAAAATTTTTTTTCTCTCTTTTACTTTCAGTTCTGGGTAACCTGTGGACCTATTCTGCTGTCTTTTTTTTTCCTGGTGCTCATTCTTGGCATGTTTAGTGCTGTGTTTGCCTGCCGGCCTTTTCCTGTGCTCAGCAAGAGGCCCTGGGTGAGGTCACAGTGGGGGCTGAATTCCCTGGCTGCTGGTTTGCAGTCTTTGTAAGGCTCATTCTGTCTCCGATTCATTTCTGCTCCTGAGGGGGTTTCCAACTACGAGGTGAAGATTTCCTCCTCTCCAGGTCTCTAAATCCAAGCTTTGTCTAGTGCTGTGAGACTTCCCTCAAACCCCTAGATGATTTCTGTGTTGCATCTCAACCTCTGCAACTGAATTGGCAAAACCGCAGAAGAAAACCCATGCCCAGGCTTTAGGTCTCTCTTCGCCTTTCCTTTCTCCCTAGGATCTTGGCCCCTCCGGGCCTGCTTCCTTGGCGCCTCATGCTTACCCCAGGAGAGCGCTCAAGCTCTGCTTGCTTTTGGCTGCTGCCCTGTGCCTCAAGAGCTTTTCTTTTTTCTTCTTTTTTGAGGTAGGGTCTCGCTATGCAGTTTAGACTGGCCTTGAGCCCGCTTTGTAGCCCAGGCTGGTCTCAAACTTGCAACGAGCCTCCTGCCTCAGTCTCTTGAGTGCTGGGATTACAGGTGTGCGCTACCACGCCCAGCCTGCCCTGTGCTTCAAGGCCTAGTCTCTGCCCTGTGCTGCAGGTTGGCTCATTTCCCAAAGCAAAAAAGCAGCTCACAGAACACCAGCCTGTCTCTGTACTACTCTCCTGAAGTGTCACCTCCTTGAGGAACATTTTTTGTTTGTTTATCTGGCTTTTGTGACTGTTCTCCGCGGGAATGGTGAGCTTCTGCAGTCTACTTCATCGTAGCCCCAAGTGGTGTGATGCTAAGTGAAAGTATAAAGTAGATTTATAGTCTTATAATTCTGTAAAAATTGAATGTTAGTGGGGATAAAGACTGGAAGGTGCATGTACAAATTAGAGCATTTATTTAATTTTGGAATTGGATCTAAGGAAATATTTGCTTTGGATTCTGTTATAAATGCTGTTAAGTGTTTTCAAAAGTGTATTTTTTAAAAAGAGGGTCATAGGAGTTTAAGTAATAGAAAAAAGGGTGTTCATTTCTCTCAGGCACTGACTGGGGAGCTCTGAGAAGCCGGGGGTGAAGACACTGAGGTTGAGGTCCCTAAGTGTTCCACGGGAGCACTGTAGACTATGGACAGAGAACACTGACCAAGCACAACAAGCTGAAGCGCATTGAATATTTACTATGTGCCAGACAGCCTAGTGGTCCCCTTAATGGTTACAAACATTCTTATGAGACAATACTCTTATCATAAGCCTTGCTTTTGGGGACCAGGAGTCTAAGTTACTGAGTGACTCTTCGGCACACAGCTGCTAACTGGCAGAGCTTCTGTTCAATCCCAGGCTCTCTGGTTTTAATGCCTCAGCTCCTCCCCATTACACTGTACTAATTTGGTGAAGACAGTGGCTCTCGATCGGATACAGCTACTTGAAAGGCAGGAGAAGGTGTGCTGGAGAAGGGCCTAGCCCAGTCCTGATGTCCTGCGGCAGATAAAACAGATGGCCTCGGAAGAGCCTGCTTTTAAATCAGTCGGGACACTGTCTTTCCTGCATGACCCGGATCCCACCTTCCAGAGAGAGGTGGCAAAGCGTGGCCATGAAGGGGCAGAGTGCTGGGAAGGAGACACACCACACTGTATAAAAAGTGTTTAAAATAGTGACCGACACAGTGTGTGTTCCATAAATGTTGTCATGGTCATCATCATTCGAGGCCAAAACAAATTCTAAAGCCAGAAATTCTCCCGGGCCTTGGGCGCTAAGATTCTTCTCTCCATTCCCAAAGGAAGGGCATCTCCCAGGTGATGTGATTCATGGCCACTCACCCTTTCCTTCCGCGTGGGCCTCGCTCTGTTGGGCTGTGGAGTCACCACTGTCCCTGTGAAAAGTGAATGGATAACTGCAGGGAAGTGCCATAAATGCCATCAGACACAAGAGTAGGACGATCCTGGGGAGCCAGAGGAGGGCAATCACCCTATCAGGTGGTGGGGTTCTCTGATGGCCTTAGGGCCCGGAGAGGGAAGGCCATGTCAGTTCGTTGCTCCAGTATTTATGGGCCACTTGCTCTGTGCTAGACATTGTGATAAGGCTGGGACTATCAGTGTGGTCCCCAGAGATAGATGAAGCTTTTCATCTTGCAGGGACTCAAAGAATGTAACAATATCTAACCGTTTATTGAGCATCTACAAGAGATTATCGTAGGCATCTAATAGGACAGGATAATAGTAACAGTACTAATAGGACGAACAGTGGTTAAGCACTGCTCCATGTACCACAGGTTGCAGCCATTATCATGCACACAATATCATGCTCTCTGACTCGTAAACCCTCTCAACAGCCCCATAGGGTGGCACAGCTGCTATTCTCCTGCTACAGAGAAGGAAACGGGCTCCGAGAAGCTAGGTACATGACAAGGTCACACAGCTAGAAGGTAGCATCACCTTGCCTCAGTACCAGGTCTGTCTCATCTTGAACCCAAGCACCACTGTACAAAGCTTCTTACAAAAATATGAAGTCATAGGGCTTTCCTCTGAGGAGCTCTATTCAATATAGTAGAACGAGGCAAGTGAAAATGTGCTACGGTTTTCTGGAATGTTGGAAGTAAGAAAGTGTGTGTGTGTGTGTGTGTGTGTGTTGGGTGGGAGTGGTGTCAGTAAATCCCTTAGGGAAGAGGTAGCGTTAGAGATCCAGTTGGAAAGGACCAAGGGAGGGAGCCCTCTGAGAGAAGGGTAGGGCACACTCTGACCTCTAGGGGGAGCCTGAAGCTCCTGTAGTCTAGGCTGAGGGGTTGGCAGTTAAGAGATAAGGGTGTAGATGATTACTGGTAATGAAGCAGCTAGTGGACAGAGATAGAGGTGGAGCTTAATAACTCCATCGTCCTCTACACCCATAAGTATTCTCCTGGGTTGCTATTGGAAGCTTACTCTGCCTTCAGAACTCCATTTGGCCAGCAGAGTAAGAGCAGCCTGCACCTATGTCCTCATAGGGTATTTACTCCTTTTTCAGAATTGCCATAAAAACAAACAGGGCTTTGGGGAAAGGACCATAAGTGGCCCATCCAGTAGATGTCCAGGGCTGAGAACTATGTCCTAGCCCAGGTCCCCAGGGCTAGGGGCTTCACATGTGATTTGGGGCAAAGGTTTCAGTGCAGAAAATAGAGGGAATATCTGTCTGGTTTGTCCATGCTGCAGATGTGTTTCTTGGACAGTAGCTGCGGGGCTCAGACCAGCATATCGGATCCTGTCTACTTCCCCTGTGAGGGCAGGGAGCAGGGAGAGTCCAGGAGGACTGGAACACAGAGGGAATCGCAGGGTAGGTTGGAAGTTATGTTGGGGACAGAAGAGGGTGCTGGGCTGCAGTGACCACGGCCAAAGCTCCATGGAGCCATCTAGAGGGGTGGTAGGGCATCTCTGAGTCCTACCAGAGATCTTTGCCAGGGTGTGCTTAGCATTATGAAGATGCGCAGTTCAGATTAGGCTGATTGCAGATTGGATTGAGTTTAACACACTGTCTGTCTCTCTGTCTATGTCTCCCTCTCCCTCTTCCTCTCCCTCTCTTCCTCTCATTGATGTAAAATTAAAATGACATAAAGTTGAACATCTTACAGTGAACAACTCACTGGCATTTAGTGGCTTTACAATGTTGCACAATTGTGGCCTCTAAGTAGTTCCACACCTTCCCATCCCTGCACAATAAACCCCACACCGTTAAGCAGTCATTCCTCATCCCTGCTTCTTCGCCAGCCCCCGGCACCTACCTATCTGCCTTCTTTCACCCTCTTTTTTAAAGACTGCTTAAAAATTAGACTGTTCAGCACTTCAACTCTGTTTTATCACACATTATCTCTGCAGTGCTTGGTTGTCTTGATTTGAGCTGGTTGTCAAGATACTAAAATATTTTTATACTAGTGGGCAAATAATCAATCCTCTGAAAGCCTTCTATGTGTCTAGCCCATTAGTGCCAGCTATAGCATCTCTGGGCATTTCCAGTGAGGAGGGGTTAATGTCTAGCCCAGTGGGAGCCAGCACATTGCCCCCAGGGCTTTGACCTGTCTGTTCTGACCGGTGTACTGCTTGCTAAATATTTTGGCCGTCAGCCCTACTTCTACAATGGAGGTTGGGATTAGAATTCTTCTAGCTGTCAGAGCCTCCTCCAATGCAGAGATTGCCTGCCTTTGCTCAGCTGTTTGGATCCCACCTGCCTTAAACATTTTTTACCATTTATAAAATGTCTTAGTCTAAAGTTCAGTCCTTCCCCCACCCCTCGTGTTTTTCACACCTTGATGAATGACACGGCGACTTTACCCAACATGTGTCAAATGTACCTTCCGAGATGGAAAGGTGCTATTTGGGGGGTAAATACTGTATGTTGAGCTTTCCCTGAAGGAGTCCAAGACATCTGATGAGAGTTTCTGCTTGTTCACAGCAGGCGATGTGTTTAAAGCAGCCCTAGAAGCTGCAGCTAGAGAATGTAGGACCAGGGTGGGGTAGGTAAGAGGTGCATTTCGAGGAGGGAGAAAACCCTGACCCAGGTGGGTTTTCATCAGCAGTATGGGTCACGGTGACAGCTCATTGTGCAGTCTTTGGAGCCACCTAGCCTGGGTTCAAACCCTCTTGCCAGCTGTGTGACACTGGAAAAGTCGTTCAGCCTCCTCACTTCTGTTTCCGCATCAGTAAAACTGGAAATAATCATACTCAGGTCTTAAGGGGCTGGGTGCGGATTAAATGAGATAATATGTGCACAGCACTTAGGACAGTTCTTGGCTCATAGGAGGTGCCCACTCACCTTTATTATTTAGTCTTTTTTCTGTCATATTTTGGGGTAATATTTAGCTTTATGAAAAAGAACAAAAAGAACATGGACTTAAGTCAGTAGGCACTGGTGAGTCACAGAGGGCATTCGGAGAGTGAGAATGGCTCTATAAGATCTGTGTGCTGTGAAGATTAATTTACAGCTCGTAGACTGACCTGGGTGGGGGGTGTGAGATGGTGCGAGGAGGTGGTGGCGTGGCGGGGTCTGTCAGGAGGCGGCTGCAATGGTCTGAAGGGCTCTGGACAGTGCAGCCGCCTCTGGTCTCCTGTGGCTATTTACATTTAAATTAATAAAAATGAAACAAAACACAAAAACTCAGTTCTTATAACACACCAGTCACCTTTCAAGTATTGATCAGCCACCTGGGGCTGGTGGCTACTACACAGAAGGGCACATGTTTCCGTTATTTCAGGAAGATCTAGGGGACAGCACTGGTCAAAAGTAGGGGTTCTCATACCTGAGTGTGCACCAGGCAGTCTGAATGATGTGGGAGAGCACCGATTACTGGGCTTCGGCATTGATTCAGGAGGCCTGGGTGGGTTGGCATCGCTAATGTCCTCCTTCTGCTCTGAGGACCAGACTTTTTAACCACTTTTCAGACTGGGGTGTCAGTTGTTCTGAGCATGTTGAAAGTTGCGTGTCTTAGCAGCTCAGCCAATTTAGGACTTGGACTGAGCCTTTTGCCAGCACTGACAGGCTGGGGCCACTCTTGGGGCCATGCTTTGGGAAGAGATGTGCAGAGGCGTTTTGGCTTTTCTGGCTGCAGAAGGTGGAGAAGGAGGCCAAGTCTGTCTGATGAGCAGAGGGATGAGTCACAGCAGAAAGAAGGGATTATCCGCTTCTTAGTTGTGCTTCCTGTCACCCTAGAGCTCAACTTTGTAGGTCTTATGGAGAGGAAGGTGGAAACAGAAGCTTCCAGAGTGGAAGAGTCACGCGTGTGCTGCCTGTGTTCCTCCATCAGATCTCCATGACTTCCCCCCTGAGGCACAGCATGACTCATGTGGCTCTGCGTGGTCTGGGGGAAGGGCCTCCTGGTACAGGAGACAGAATTCAGTGAAGTAGGAGGTAGGGGAAACGCATCGCCTCAGACCTCAACATGTTACCCTGCCGCAACGTACCTTAAGCTCACTGAGCTGCAGAAAGTCACAAGCTGGGGTTTGCTCTCTCACTGAGCCAGAGTAGGGTGTCTGCTGATGGGTGGGATCCCCAGAATGTTCTCTTCCCTCCACGATGAGTGTGGAATGTCCAGTGGAGGCATGGGGTGGAGCTCATGCTCCTCTCAGAGATGCTCACCCAGTGGGTCTGTGCAGTTGGACCTTCTTCCAGGACGTTCTGGCAGTACTTCTGTACCAGCTGGCAAACAGCCACAGTCTTACTGAGGTGGCTTTTCTGACTGTCCACACACTGTCCCAGCTGCTCTCCTGGGTCCCACCTGGATGTCTTTACAGCCCAGCCACCAATGTTAGCAATGGGCATCTCATAGGTCCTCCAGGGATGACCCTGTTCCAATACTAAGGACGGCTAGTGGAAGCTGGTGCCCGGGCTGTGCCATTTGCAAGTGTTTTGAGTATAACATTTGTTTCTATGTGTGTGCATGTGTGTGTGCATGCACATGTGTGTGTATGTGTACGTAAGTGGTGAAAAACAGCCTCAAAGAGAACGGCTTTGAGATATGGATGGTTTTTCAAAATTATCATAAAGAGCAAACGGAAGGGTGCCAGCTTCCTTCAGGCTGGTTAATCCCCGTCATGTTAATCACTCATCTACCCGCCCCTCTGTCCATCCATTTAGGTAGGATAAATGGGTTCAGGAGGAAGAATCCCCTTTCTTAGTCCTTCTGTGCCATTGAAGATGTCTGACAGCACGTCAGGGTGTGGTGTTCTCTGTTGGGCTCCTTTTAACAGATGTTTTCTCCCTCCATCACCCCTGAACAGCAGAAGAAACAGAAAACTTACCTTCCAGTGACAGCCCTTTCCTCTGACCGCCTGGGGAATGTGCTGTGGGGATGTGGCTGTCAGGTTTTCAAAAATCCTTCGAATTCCAAGACTCAGTCGTGTGGTTCATGTAGATAGGGCTCTTCTGTCAAAGTCGAGAACCCGCTGAAGATATGAGAAAATACGTACTGTATCTCTGGAGAAGGGGAGTAAGCCCACCTTCCTCAGAGCCGGGGAAGCTTTTGTTCCAGGCCTCTGGAAATTAAACCCATCACTCAGTGATCGCAGTGAGCAGATTGCAGGGCTTCCGGCTTTTGCTGCTTGGGCTGTGCAAAGCCATTGTCAGACAGTTTTGATTGAATGTCCAAATTAAGCTGCCAAGTAGCGACTCTGCAGCTCCCGGGACCCCTGTTAGTATTTATGTCACATCTTTAGGAATAATCACAGTACCGAACAGCGCCCAGAGCCATGTCATCAGCACCGCGGCAGAGGGCTTGAGCACTGCAAGCCGCGCTGTGTGCTCCTGCTTCCTGCTGCATCTGCTCAGCAGCCAGGAAGGGCTGGGGCCTCCTCCTGATTCCTGTCCCTAGGATGTGAGCAAAGAAGCAGTAGGCTGACCTGTCCTTGCCTGTGCTCAACTTGAGGTGTGAGGGAGGTGGGCTTCCAGTGAGAAATAAAGCTGACTTTCTGGAGGCCCTACTCCCGAATCATTTATCCCAGGCACAAAGAAAGAACCTTGGGGCCGGTCAGAGATACATGACCCTGGTAGTGGCGGTGGTGGGGTCTCCTCTTTATCCAAGCCAGTCTGATCAGCTTCTCTATCTGCATCAAGGCCTGCAAGCAGTGACAAGTGTTGCATTTCCAGAAGACTTGATGGAGGCACTGCGCACACTCTTGGGGAGCGCCGAGAATTCGGAGGTGGGGCTTGTGAGACCTCGAAGGGGGCCGGCCCGGACGCTGCCTGTGGAAGGGGGTGATCTTTGGACCTGTGGCTGTGTTTTTGTCGAGTTAGACTGGATAGGGAGCAGCCTGGGAAGCAGGGACACCTGTGTACAGTGTAGTTGACACAGATCTTGGTTTTGTGGGATTTAAAACTCCCCCAAATTGCCAAGTTTCCTGCTCCAAGGTTCAAAACCTAGTAACTGAGCACAAAGCTGTATGTGCTTGGACAGTGACACACACACTCAGAACTTGGGGGAGACAGCTGGAGTGAATGTTGGGGCATCTAAGTTGTAGCCAATTCCAGTTTATTAAAAACAATGTACACAAGCCTGGCCTTCCGTTATGCAGTGATTCCTTTCTCTCAGATTTACAGTAACTTTTTTCTAATTAAAAACACATTCATGCTCAGCCAGGACTATATAGTTAGTGCCTTTCCTCTTCCTAATTCCCACTGAAATGACTGAGATTAAGAATGGAAAAAAGTGATCATGCCTCAAACTAGAGAAATGGTGTCAGTCACATGCTAGAACCTTTGGGAATTTCTCTAAAGTGCAGTCAGACAATACTGGCTCATTTTATGTGCTCATTTTCAACATCGAAGCCTCTTTCACTTTTCTTTTATGTAATTTCATTGGTTGGTACTTCCAGACAGATGTTGAATTATGGTACTACTGCTGGACACTCTTAATTTGATTGTTTTCTTAATAGATGTGCCCCTAGAGTTTTACCAGACTGCATGACAAAAGCTATTGATATATTTATGATACCAAGAAAAGCATTCATCTCTTCCTATTTTTCTAAGTGTTAGATGAACTAATTGCTACTGAGTTTTGACAGTTGGCTATTTTGTCATGTTTTGAGATAATTATATAGTTTTCCTATTTTGACCTAGTTTTATGGTGAATAATATTATTAATAGACTTCCTAAAATGATGAAATGTATTTGGAGAGTATGTGATCAGATTGGAATTTCTGAAGGATCCCTTTGATTAGAGAATCAGACAAAGGGCTGGGGGATCATATAAGACAAGTCAAGAAGTGCCCTATGAAGGGCTTAATTTCACGAGGAAAGCAAAAATGAATGTTTGGACAACAATGAGGGAAGTAACCACTGTTTACAAATCTCTCCTCACCTGCAAAGCACAATGTCAGACTTCAAGTAGAACTTAGTAACCACACTAACACTTATGCTGTCCTTATTAAAAAGGTGGTAGCTGTATAAAAACGGTGAGAAGGGCTTGGTGCATGAAATTGTAAAGGGGTAGAACCAACAGTAGATAGTCCTAGATTGTACCAGGGGCAAGAGATCAGCTTGATTCCTACATTAATCCATCCACTTGGATGGATTGTTGGACATTAAGACCAACATCAAAAGACAGGAAGCAGACGTGGTGGTGGGAGAAACCATGGAGATCATGGAATTGTTGGGTGTGTTGAATATGGTGTGCATGTTGACATCCAACACAAGACATTCCAGAGGTCATTGTACATATGGTTCTGAAGCTCAGTACAGAGCGGGGGGTGGGAGTTTGCAGTATTTAGGTAGGAGTTAAAAGCATGAGACTAGAACCCCTGGGGAAAGAGAGGAATTAAGAACAAACTTCTAAATCATCCATGGTTTGATTCAAAGTCTCAAAGGAGCTTCTCCAACTTGAAAATAACTTGAACTGTGAGAAAATGAAAACACAACAAATCAAACTATGTGGAATCAAGATAAAGAAATGCCTTTGAGTGACATTTATATTGTTGAATTCTGCCAAAGATTTAACGAAGAAATAACAGCATTTCTAACCAATAGAAGAGGAAGATACACTTCTCAGTTTATTTTATGAAGCCGGCATTACCCTGTTACCAAAATCAGACAAAAACGGAATAAGAAAACTATAAGCAAACATCTCTCAGGAATGTAAATACAAAAAAATTTCAGCAAAATATTAGCAAATCAAATCTAGCAATACATAAAAATAACAGACCTCAGTCAAGTGAGTTTTACCCTGAGATGAAAAACTGGTCCAATAACCAAAATCAATACAATCCACCATATTAATCATCTAAAGAAAGAAAAAAGCAAAGGAACATATCAGTTGATGCAGAAATGAATTTAACAATATTCAATATTGGTTCACATTGGGTGATATCAGCACATTAGAAATAGAAGGGCACTTCTTTGGTTTAATGAAGGACATCTGCAAGAAACTAGAAACACAGTAAACAACATATTTAATGGTGAAGGACTGAATGTTTTTCTCCTCAGCCATGGAATGTTTCAAGGCTGACCACCTTTACTGCCCCCTCCAACCTCGTATTGGAATATCTAGCCAGTGTGATAAGACAATAAAAATAAAATGTGTAGAGATTGAAAAAGAAGAAATCCCAACTGTCCCTGTACACAGAAAACATATTGTTTATACAGAAAATCCATAGGAATCTATAAAGAAATTCGTAGAACCAATAAATGAGTTTTGCTACATTGTAGAATACAAGGTCAACAAAACAAATTGTATTTCTATGTATTAACAAGTGACTAGAAACCACAAGTGTTTAAAATGCCATTTATAATCATTATAAAGCAAATGGAAGATTTTAGTTGACATCTCACAACACATGTCTAAAAATGATAAACATTACAAAACATGGAAAGAGATGTTGAAAACACCTAAATAAATCAGAAACACACCATGTTCATGTATTGGGTGACTCACTGTAGAACAGGTGTCAGCCTTTTTTTTTCTCAGAGCCTTGAGCATATCAGTCAGGTGCTGTCTGTCCCACTGAGCCACATCCTCAGCCAAAGATCTCAGTCCCTAGGGATTATTTGTAGACTACAGGTGAAGTACCCGTAAGAGTTTTTGTCAGATTATGAACATTTACATAGAAATGCAAGGGAATTAGGCTTGCTAAAAGCGTGTCTGAGGTGAAGAATAAAGTGGGAGGAATCACAGTATCCAATCTTAAAACTGCCTACCTGGAAGTCACTAGTCAGGCACTGTGGTTTGGTGGAGCCATGGATATAGAGATTAGTGAGACAGAATAGAAAGTCTAGAAATACACCACACATATAACCAACTGACTCTAACCAAAGTATAAAGTAAGTGAAATGGAAAAGAGGGTAGTCTTTCAACAATGTCCAGAATGATTGGACTTTGGATTTTTGATACCAGGAATTGAACTCAGGACCCTGTGCTTGCCAGGCAGGTGCTTATGCCACTGAGCTAGATCCCCAGCTGATTAGACATTCTATGCAACTTTATTTTTTGGTACTGGGGATCAAATCCAGAGCCTTGCACATGCCAGGTAAGTGCTCTACTCCTGAATTAGACCCCCAGTCCCTGATTAGATAGATAAATGCAGACAAAATGAACTTCTACTTTACACCTTCTACAATAATCAGCTCAAAATGGGCTATAGATATAAATGGAAAATATAAAGGTATGAAATTTTAGAAAACACAAAGGGAAATTTTTCTGACCTGTGGTTAGGTGAAGAGTTATTAGCCATGACTAAACCATGACTCATACAAGCAAAAAAAGTTGGACTTCATTAAAATTAAAAAGTTTTTCTACAAAATACACAGCATGAAAAGACAAATTACAAACTGAAAGAAAAATATTAGCAAATCATGTACTCCACAAAGGGTTTGTATGCTGGGTAAAGAAATCTCTGATTAATATAAGAACAAAAACTTTATCGAAAACATGGGTTAAAATCTTGAGCAAACACTTCACCCAGGATGACATAAGAATGGTAAATAGAGTGAAAAGCTACTCAATAGCATTAGAAATTCTGACAAGGCACATTAAAATCATTCTGAGATACCCTTATACAATTATGGCTAAAATAATGGTAGGATGGTCGTAATTGGCAAGGATGCAAAACAAACAGTACAGCCTCCATCATGGGTAGAAAGGAGGAACGTACAGTCACTCTGGAAAATGGTTTGGTTTCCAAGTCCATTCACCACAGTCTAACAACGTTTGTCTCACTAGTGCAAGAAAATGAACATGTAAATGAGATCTGAAATGTATGATAGATACCATGAATTGAGAAGAAACATTCAAAAGAAAAGACAAACTGTGATGGGGGAAAGAGGAAAGGAAAAAAGGAAAAAAATATATGTACGCATAAGATAGTTAAGATAGTTATGCAGCTAGTTTCTCTTAATTCATTGAAGTTCTGTGCTAATATTGTGTAGACAAGATACCATGCCTGTGCCTGCTCCTCTGATAGCTACTACAAGACAACAGTACACAATGCATCAACTATTGTAACTGACCTATAACCTGTTTGGGAACTTAGTTTCATTGTTATGTTTATCTTTTTTCTCTCTCTAAAATAAAAAATATATATATAAGCATAGACTTACCATATGACCCTAGTCATCCCACTGTTAGGTATTTATTTGCCCTAGAAAAATAAAACTTTATGTTCACACAAAAACCTATGAGTATAGGATAACCATCAGCAAATTTGGAGTCTGCTCAGATGTCTTCAGCCAGAGGCAGATAAACACACTGTGGCCCATCCATTCAATGGAGCATGACTCAGCAGCAGCAGGGAAGAGTGATTCACACCCATGGCGGCCTGGGTGACTCTCCCAGGCTGGGTGAGAGAAGCCAGTTTCAAATGGTTTCATATGGTGTGATTGGATTATATATGGCCCTTGAAAAAGCAAAACTATAGTGACAAGAAAGAGATGAGCGGTTGCTCAGGGCTGGCTGCAGGAGGAAGTGACTATAGAGAAGAAGGAGGGCCTGCCCTAAGGCTGGCGAACCTGTTCTGTGCCTGGATCCGGTGGTCGTTACATGAATCCATGCATATGGTAACATTTGACAGGCTGTGTCCACCCAAAAGTCAACTTTACTTCATGCTAATGTAAAAAAAATTTGTAAATGCTATGGGCTGAAAATAAACATAACACAGAGAGGGCGAGGGGTTGGGGGAGAGAGAGACTCTGAATGGTGGTCCGAGATTAAAAATGAAGCTGGCTAAGAAAAAGGAGTAAGGGTAGAAGTTATGATACAAAAAAAGTGGTTTACAGGAATAAAAGAAATTAAAATGCATAGAAACAATAAATAGAGGTAGAGTATTCCTAGATGAGAGGGGAGAAAGGACAAATAAATGAACATAATCATGAAAAGAAGTGATAGACAGAGAACCCATTTTTTTTGTACCAGGAATCGAACTCAGGACCTTGCCCTTGCCCAGTAGGTGCTTGTGACACAGAGCTGTATCCCTGACCCCAGAGAACCCATTTTTTGGTGATAAATAGATACCACATGTTGCTACAGCGAATGAAAAACCACCCAGATTCAAGGTAGAGTTTAAGACAAACAAGTAATAAACTGTATAAAAGAATCTGTTAATGTTTAAAGTAAAATCTAAGAATAAAATACTCATATGCTTGGCTCAAAATACATAAAGCAAAAACTACTAGATATGAAAGGAGAGATTTTCAAAAATACCTTGTCATAAGAAAGAAGTCAAATTATTGGCAGATGATATGATCCTTTGTATAGAAGTTACAAAACCTTTTGCTAGGAGACTCTTCGAAGCTCATAGACCAACTCAGCAAAGTGGCAGGATACAAAATCAATACAGAAAAATCAATAGCATTCCTGTACACTGATAATGAATTTACTAAGAAAGAAATTAGGAAAACAGTTCCATTTATGATAGTTTAAAAAATTAAACACCTAGGATAAAATCTAACCCAGGAGATGAGTGACCTATATCATGAAATTACACAACTCTGAAGAAATAAATTGAAGAGAATGTTAGACAATCAAAAGACATTTCCTGTTCCTAATAGGCAGAATTAATATAGTCAAAATGGCCATGTTGCCAAAAACAATCTAGAGATTTAACGTAATTGCTATGAAAATAATAATGTTCTCACAAAACTAGGAAAAAACATCCTAAAATTTACATGGAACCAGAAAAGATCTACAATAACCACCATAATTCTGATAATAAAGAACAAATGGGAGGCAGCAAAATTCCAGATTTCAAGTTATATTGCAAAGCTATAGTAACAAAACAGCATGGTACAGACACAAAAATAAACGAGGGGACCAGTGGAATAAAACAGAAGACACAGAAACAATCCCAGGCACCTTCAGCCACTTGATTTTTGACAAAGAATCCAAAAACATATGCTGGAGAAAAGATAGCATCTTTGACAAATGGTGTTAGCAAAATTGGTTATCCTGGTGCAGCAGACTGAAACTAGATCCACATTTCTCACCTTCTACTAAAGTAAAATTAGGATGGATCAAAGATTTAAATTTAAAAACAGAAAATTTGCAGAAATACAACCTATGGGAAACACTTGAAGCCATAGGCATAAGGAAAGCTTTCTTGAAGAGGACTCCAATAGCATAGAAAATGGTACCAAAATCCAACAAATGGTGTTATGTAAGAAGCTCTGCACTGCAAAGGAAGCATTCAGCAGAATAAAACACAGCCTAAAGACTGGGGAAAGTTATTCCCAGCTATTCTTCTGGTAGAGATTTCATATCTAGAAGATATGTAAAGAACTCAAAGAAGTAACCTCCCATAATCAAATGACCCATTCAAAATATGCACAAGTCAATTGAATAGATATTTCTGAAAAGAAGTACAACTACTCAATAATTACATGAAAAAATGTTTGTCATCTTTAGCCATTAAAGAAATGCAGGTCAGAATAATTCAAAGATTTCATCTTTCCCCAGGAAGAATGGGTATCTTCAAGAACACACACACACACACACACACACACACACACACACACACACACACACGCAGCAACAAATGCTGGTAAGGATGTGGGGAGAAAGGTACCTTTCTACACTGTTGGTGGAAATGTAAACTAGTGCAGCCACTGTGGAAATCAGTTTGGAGAATCCTCAAAATACTAAAACTAGAAATTCCATTTGACCCAGCCATACCGTAACTCCTGGGCATATTCCTGAGAGAGGTAAGGCAGCGTACATGTATTTCCATGTTTGGAGCAGTGCAGTTCACAGTAGCTAAGCTCTGTAAGCAGCCTACCTGCCCATCAGCAGATAAATGGGTAAAGAAAAGATGTGATAGATACAGATATAAATATACATATAGACATAATTCCCCACGATGAATGTACTTTTGTGTATCATAAACATATACTAATAAAAAAGGGAAAAAATAAAAGAAAATCTGATTATATACACAATGGAATTTTATTCAGCTGTAAAAAAAATGAAATCATGTCATTTGCAGGAAAATAGATGGAACTCGAAGCCATAGTATTAAATGAAATAAATCAGATACAGATAGTTAAATATCATATGATTTCTCTTATATGAGGAAACTAAAATATAAATAAAGGGTAAGACAAAGGAGATACGTTAGGAAAGAAAAAGGCAGAATTTTAGAGATGGGGAAGGGGGTCAAGGAAAGGGGAGAGGCTAGAGAAGCAGTTAAGAGGATTCATACAAACGTAAGTGTTATGCATTATAAACACACAGTAAAAAAAACATCCTGACAGGAGGATTTTAAAGGCATACTTTGCTAGTCTTTGACAGATAAAGCAGGTTGAAAATTATCTATCAATCATCTGTCTGTCTATCTGTCATCTATCTCTATCTATCTAGATATCTTAAATATAATTAAACTGAATATCAGATACCTCTGTTTTGAGCCCTGAACCCTTCAATAGAATTACTTTCTTGTGTAGTTTTCACAGACTTAATGATATATTCATTTTCTAGAGGCTGTACAGTTAGCCCCCAGAAACTTCTCAGTGCACATTACCCAATGAAGGGAGAGCTAGAAATTAATGGCAAAAACATATAGTATGGAAGAGCATCAGATGAGCAAGGCAGAGGCAGCGATCCAGTGGAGCTTCCAGTGGAAATCTTGCAAATGCTTCTGGAGGGGGTGAGAGAGCCAGTGGACTAGAGACCCCTTGGGTGACAGGCAACATCAAGGGCCACACTGGCTGGAGACCATGACTACATGGTGATCTCAAGCCTTCCGTGCATGACGCTTTCTTGAGGGACGCCCCCAAAGGCAAACATCACTGGTGGCTGGACAAAGGCAAAAGAGATTTTACTGGGGACAAGAAGTGCAGACGCCGAAAGGCTTCTCTTTATGGGTAGGGCTAGGAATGACATAAATCACAGCAGTGCACTAATGGGCCAGTGGAGAGGAAGCAGAGGACCAGAGAAAAGAAGCTTCAGGCTTAGATGGGGGTTAAAAAAAAAAAAAGGTAAAAGAAAATGGTATAAAGGGAGCAGAGAAGTAAAATGACAAAACAACCCAAAATAGCTAGAAGAGAGGATTTTGAATGTTCCTATCCCAAAGAAATGATAAATGTCCGGATAACCTGTTTCCTGAGTTAATGAATATGCAACATGGGACTCTACCAAAAATCTCACGTTGTACTCTGCAAAGAGGTGCCATTGTTATTGCCAATCAAAAGGATTTTGGGAGAACTCGGAGGGCTTAGCAAATGTTGATTTGAATGCTCTTCCAGGAGGCACTCCCAGGGGCTAGACCAGAATAGAAAGCTCAGACTAATAAGGAGTAGTGGATTTATTGCATTTGGCTTCAAGTCATCTATCATGTTCACACTACCTCCTCCAACACCATTTGTATGAAAATCACATTGAAAGGATACTCTTTTAGCCCTGAAATTTATCTTGATCATCATAAATTTTTGTTCTATGGTTTGGTCTAAATTGTCTCAAGGGAGAGAAGAAATCAACATTTGCTAAGCCTCTGCTGTGTGCTTTACATCCTACTTTAATGTCCTTGCCTGCTGTAATTAGGGAAGTCATGGGATTTAGGGGCAAAACTTAGACCCCTTTGAGTGAAAGGACTGTGGGTGTAAACTGAGGTCATGCAGGCAGATGGGCATATGGCCATCCTAGCTGCCATCCAGTGGCTCATTTGAGTTGGCTGTCGCATTTGGACACAGGGTAACAGGCTCAGAGAAGCATTTGATGAAGAACACACAGCTAGTGAGAGTCAAGGCAGAGGCAGGACTTACCCTGAATCTGCCTGACCTCAAAATCCAGCCCTTGCTCGTTTGCTTCTCCACTCACCTGCACCAGCTCCTCCCGCCGTCTCACTTGGCACCGCTTGACAGGCGTTCTCGACGGACACAGTGATGGTCCCAGCTGGAAGCCTGTTTCAACACGGGTAATTAGACGTGTGATAACTGTACCTCTGCCAGCGGTGATGGCAAGCCAGCTGTGCTAGCAGCCTTGGGGCTGTGACATGCTCAGGATGACTTGGAAGCTGCTCACGGGCTGCCCAAGGACCCTGAGTTTGCTTGTTTTGTAATCAGAACCTGCCACAGGGTGACCAGGTAAGGGGCTGGGGATGGGGACTCGGAGGGATTTCAGGCTTCAAAAAATCACACAATATCAGAGACACCGGGGGTTGGAAACCTTGAGGGTGGGAAGTTAAGCACATAGGAATCAAAGTGACAGATTGAAAAGCAGAAGGTCTAGCAGAGGCTCTAATGTGAGATGGTGTGGCGTGGGAGTGGAGTGCGCCAAAGGCCCAGGTGAGCTGTCAGCCACTGGAGCTCCCTGGGATTGGACAGCGGCAGGCAGGATAGCAGAAGTAGTTCACCTCTCTGAAATCTTTTACCTGGTCATTGCCTCTCTCTCAAGCCCTGGCTTGGCACAGGGGCATAGGCTGAGGGTGCCACACTGATCTCCATATTGATCTCTGTCACACTGATCTGAGGGAATCTGGTGCCTCTGTTACTTAGCATGGAGCCCGTGTTCTGGGTTTGTGGGTTGAAACCATGGGCTTTGGAGCAACACTCTGCAGATCCAGTTGCTCTAGGAAATCTTTGGCAGGGAGAGGCTGGGCCCCTGAAGGCAAGACAATGGCTTCTTGGAATCTGTCGATACACAACTGGGTTTTTTATTAAAAGTTTTCTTAACACCAGCAGCACAAGGTACGTTCTTTCCGTAGGAAAGTAGAGAGTGACAGCTAGGGCTGAAGTCTTTCTGCTCACAGCCCCAAACCAGCCTCCTTTATCTCATCCTCAGAAGTAACCGTTTCTTAAAATCAATTTTGAGTCTGTTCTTCTGGACTATTTTCTGTATATTTACATTCATACATGACCCTGTAGAGAATGTGTTCCATCATACCTTTCTTTTGAAGATTTGGAAAGTCTTTTTGAACAAATTTTATTTGGACATAGACTTGAAATTACAGAAAAGTGTCAAGAATAGTGAAAGGAACTTCGGGATTCTCTTTGCCCAACTGACTAATTGTTTATGTTATAGCCCATTTTGTGGATCCTTCTCCCCATTAAATATTTTTATATATGTGCATTTTCCTGAACCACTTGAAAATAAGTTGGGGTTGATTCCCATCAACCCTAGAATACTTGTCTGTAGTTCCCCAGTACCAGGAGACTCTTTTACGTATGTATAGTACAATTATCTAAATGAGGAAATGTGACATTGACCCAAAGCCATTATCTAAAAGCTCAGATTTCATTCATGGGACTACTCAGGTTTTTTTCTCAAAGAGGCGTTCTGCTGTAACCCACTGTCTTCCTCTTGCTTCTTTTCTTCAAAAATGTTAGTGTATGTGTGTGGACAGCCCAGTGCTACCAGCATGTGCGTAGGAGTTCGTAGCATGAGTACGCTGTAGATCCTTGACTCCTTCCAGGTTAGCTTTTCTTTTTTCTTTTCCTCTTCCTTTTGTTTGTTTTTTGCTTTTGCAGTGCTGGGGATTGAATCCAGACCTTTGTGCATGCTAGGCAAAAGTGCTTCACCACTGAGCACACAGCCCTTTTCATTTTAGCTTGAGACAGTGTCTTGCTGAGTTGCCAGATTGACTTTGTTTTTTTTTGGCGGTACTGCGGATCAAATTCAGGACCTTGAACTTGCCAGGCAAGTGCTTATTCCACTGAGCTATATCCCCAGCCCCAGATTGACTGAATATGCGATTCTCCTTCAGCCTCCCAAGTAGTTGATATTACAGACATGCACCATCATGCCTGAGACAGCAAACACCCTCAGACTGAGTGTTCGTGGGTGTGGCTTGGAATCACAGTTTTTAAGACACGTGAGGAGGAAGAATAAGAGCTCATATTCCGAGGAAAGTTCCTTCAAATCGAGTTGTAACAGAGTCTCTCCTGATTCACACAGTGATGGGTCAAGGCAAGCAAACCCTTGCCCAGATTTTTTAGGGGGGAAAAAAGAAATTAGGCAAGTTCTTGGTGAAGAGCAATTTTTTGGAAATTCCTTGACATGAGTGCTATCTTTGTATGGATTCAATGGTATTTTAAGCAGTTTTTCACTAGAATGCAGAGGGCTTACTTAACCCTAATTGTTGTTGTTATCATAGAGCATGAACTTATGGCCTTCCTACTGAACTATGTACCCTGAGCCCTTTTTTATTTTGAGACAGTGTCTCACTAAGTTGCTAAGTTGCCCAGGCTGGGCTTGAACTTTCTATCCTTCCATTTGAGCCTCCCAGAGTGCTGGGGTTACAGGCCTGCACCACCATGCCCAGCTTTGCTTGCTCTGAACTGGTGGAAAAAGTATTTACCCCCACTCAGCTTTATGTCCAAAGCAAGCAGTACCAGTTCCTGGTCCCAAGGCCAGGAAGCTCATCTTCTGTACATTGAGCAAACTTGTACCAGGGAGGAAGGCTGCTATTTCTACTGCATGTGAAGCACTTTGCACCATCTGGGCTGGATGGATTTCAACAAAGATAGTAAAGAAACATTTATCAAATAAAATCAAAGATGGTCTCGCCAAGTGTGGTCTAGAGAGATTTACTGCCTCGATACGTGTGTGGCTGTCACTGCAGGACAGCATGGCTTGACTTTGCACAGCCACATGAGGAACAGGTCTTTGGATGTGAGCCTGCTGCTCTTGTCAGCTGCTCAGAATGCAGCGGTTTCAGTCGCTGGAGTTTCAGAGTTGTGAATGCCCACAGTTTCAGAAGCGATTCCCATCCTTTCCTTCCAACAGAATGTTTTTGCCCCTGGTCGCAGGGAATAGACTCAAATGGACAGAGGTGAATGACGCCTTTTAAAGGCGTGGAAGAGGAGCAGAGAGGAGAGGTGAACTCAGCCTCCCTCAGGAGCGGGCGGTACCAGAAGGGGTAAATGCTGAGGGAAAGGACATCCCTTCTTTCTGCTAAATTTTTGTTAGTAGACACCCTATTTACTCCCCTAGGTGCTGAGACAAAATACCCGACACCCAGCACTTAAGGAAGGAGAGGTGTGTTTTGGCACATGTTTCAGCGCAGAGTCAGCTGACTCCACCACAGGAAGGCATGGCAGAGGGGAGCTGCTCGCAGCATGGAGCACAGGGAGCAGCGAGCGTGCAGGGGGCGTGGGGGAGGGAGGCACACCCTTCCAGGCCTCCCCCAGCGACCACCGCTTCAGATCAGGTTCCACTTCCCAGCATCTCCTGCCACAGCCCTGGCCCAGCCACCTCCCAGGAGCTTCACCCATGGGTGCACACGGCTTCAGAGGGATATTAACTATGGGCCATAATAGTGTATGTTTGTGGTACAGAATAAATACATTTGTTGTGGGGAACTGCACATACGCATATCGCATCGTGATTCTTTGTACTTCCCCTCCCTCTCACCATCCTCCCATCCCCAGGGCCACTTCCCACTGCCGTAAAGTCTGTCTCTATTCTTCTCCTCCATCAAGTATTGTGCTCTTTAAAGTATTCAGGCTTTGGCTTTCTCACGTAAGAGAGACCAAGTGATATTTAGCTTTGTCTCTGATTTGTCTCTTAGCCTGATGGTCTAGCTCAAGGTGCGTCAGTTTCCCTACAAATGGCTCAAAGTTGTGGCCCATGAGTGCTCCACTAGGAGTATGTGCTGCATCTCTGATGGACACAGAGACCACTTCCAAGATGCAGTGACTGGGTTGTGCTGCTGTAAACAAGGGTGTGCACGGATCAGTGTAACATGATGACTGTAAGCCTTTGGGGAAGATACCTGAAGTATAGTGGAGCCCAGTGGAATCTCTGTTCAGTCTTCTAAGGAATCTCCGTGCAGGTTTGCAAAGTTATTGCACTGATGTACATTCACACCAGAAATGTGGAAAGCTTCCCTTTCCCCCACAGCATTGCCAGCTTTTGTTGTTTCTTGAGCTTGTGATGGTAGCCACCGGAAAAGGTCATTCCTCACCCATTAATCTGAAGACAGACAGATGCAGCATGCAGCACTTTCTCGTCCTTCTGAGCACTCTGGAAGGCCTGAGAAGTCCTGAATTTACAAGAGAAGACTTTGCCCCCTTGATGGTCTTTGTGGCATTTGTTCGTCAGACGAGGAGGCAAAGGCTGGCCTCATCAGAAGGAAGAAAGAAAAGCAATTCCCACTGCCTGTGTTTTCAATCAAGCAGACAGACACATTTCTGGCACTTCACTTTCTCAAATCATGTTTCTGTGGCGCTCACTGTGTGATAGAAGTGTCATTCCCAGACTGGAAACTGGCACATGCTATTTTCCTTGGAAAGCTCAGGAAACGAGAGAAAATAACAGTTGGGGATTGTGCTCTGCGGGGAAAATGCACTGGTGCCACAGGAAAGCGTCACTCTGCGGAGCAACGATATTCACTGCGTGCTCTGTGGGCCGCAACGCCAGCCTATTGTGGAAACTTCTCAGCAAAGCACACTCGCGGATCCCAGTCCAGACCTCCAGAATGGCACTGTCCGTGGAGGGCGGGGCCCCAGGAATCTCTGCCACAGCCCTTTGGTCATGCTGAGGCCCACTCAGCCTTGGGAAGCCTGTTCTGGAAGGGTTCAAGTGGGAAGATCAGACACATTGTTCTCAAGAAGAAAGAGCACACGAGTGCTTCTGTCTCACCCCGCTCCATTCGGGACTGATTCAGTCTTCATAATAGAGACAGACAGCTGCAGGTGAAGGGGGCAGTGGGTGGTAATGGTGCAATGGCAGCGATACCGTTTATGGCGTGTTTTTCTAGGTTCCAGGTTCTGTGCTAATCGTGCCAGTTCTACTCTGTAGCAGCCAATTATTGATTAAGAAAGTGATGTTTAAATATGAAGAATAACTGCTAGGTGAAATGTTTACCCCAGTGTCTTAGAGGCTTGTGTCCAGGACACTGCACAATCTGTCTTGGATTAGAAATCTCATTAGACTCCCTTCTTCCCTCCTCCCCATCCCTCCCTCCTTCCCTCCCTCCTCCCCTCCCTCCTTCCTTTCCTTCTCTCAGCTTTGGTCAGCTGCTTGGGGTTTTGTCAGATAAGAAAGACGGACAGAAACAGGGGGAAGGGAGTTGAGAAATTTTCCGGGGAACAATATGTACTTGTAAATGGAGGTAAATGGAGAACAAACAAGAAGGAGAGGGAATTCAGAGAATAGATGCTGGGTCCAGTGGATGGATTGGTGGGGCAGACTTTATGGAGGGAGTAATAGAGTTAATGAACTGGAAACTAGGATGTGACATAAGATAGCGGGGCTGTGTGACCTATAATGTGGGGGGTGCTAAGCGCCAGGGTGTGACCATGGGAGGCGATGACTGAAAGTCACAGGGAGGGAGCTGGTGCTTTATCCCCTGTTTTCCAGTGTTCTGTCTTCTGATATGTTTGTCTTGCCATCTTGAACCAATGAAATTCCTGTTTTTATTGTCTCATTGCTCGGATGGAACACTTAGAAAAACTGTTGAATAATGGCCAAGGTAACGAGCGTCTTTGTCTTACCTCCAACTTTAACGGGGTTGCCTTTATCATGAACCGGGGCACTGTTACTTCGATAGCCTGGATCCTGTTAAGAGATTTCATTGCTATTTTCAGATCACTGCAGTGAGCTTGTGGTTTTCTCCTTTCACCTACAAATTGATGAATCTATTAATAATAGATTTGCAAACGTTGAATCATCTTTGCATTTCTGGTAGCACTCGTTATATATTTAACTTCTAGCAGATAGTTGGACTCACTTTGGACTGAACGTATGAGGTGGGGTTTTTCTGTTGTGAGTGAGGTTGTTAACACTGTGTCCGTAAGACCCGTACACCTCCCATCTTCCAGGCCCCTTTCCTTGGCTGCCTGTGTTCCTGGCTTTTGAACTGACCGCGACTCATTTTTCACTCTTTCTCTAGGCTCGTGTTTTATTCTTCCTCAGCCTTTCTGTGGCTGGGTGCATC
>PVLD010001199.1:0-214987 GCA_004027595.1 Dinomys branickii | reverse complement strand
CAGGGAAGATGACTGATTGAGTGGTAGGGCAACGGAGATGAGGGAGGAGAAAAATTAAATGATCAAATGGGCCATCATCTGTGTAACTGAGTAACAAAGGTGAAGGTAACATTATGTAGGACAGCATCCAGAGCTAATTCCCTTCTATGTTCTCTATAATTCTGTATTTCCTCAGTCATTTTTGTATTAACAGAAGTGATGATAACTTTATATTATACAGTATCCAGTGCAAATTCCCTACTATCTTCTCTACAATTTGGTATTTTCTTTAATGTTTTTGTGTTAACTAATGTGAAGATAACTATGTAATACAACATCCAGTTCTAATTCCCTACTATATTCTGTATAACTTTGTATTTTCTGTATTGTTTATGGCTTTTCTGGTTCATATGTCTCCATTCTTTTGTCTTTAAAATAAAATTTAAAAACAATTTGATATAGCAAAACCATTTTCACTCCTGTAGGGGATGCCGTCCACTCTCCTGTTATAGTGTGAAGGCAGTTGTTGCCCATAGGTAAATGAATCATGGTGGTATTCTGATAAAACTTTATTTACAAAAAAACCCTGTAGATTTTGCCTATAGATTGTAGTTTGACAACACCTGATTTAAGTGACTAGACTAAATTTTACTGATTTCTCCTGAAGTGATGCTTAACTACATTACTAAAATGAACCAATGAAAAGAGACAGACATTCAAAGTCAAGAATGTTCAAATAGTTTTAAAGGCTTAATAGTCACATCATTTGCTTCCTGGTTTGGTTGTCCTAGTCATGGTATATAAGAATGCTCCATCGATGGTAAGCTCCAGAGGAAAAATCATACTTCATGTGTCTTAGGCACTTTTTGTTGTTAAGAGCCCAACTGCCAACTGGTCTCAATCTGGGCTTCTTCATTTACTAACTGCCAGGTTTGATGATCTTCTGTGTCTCTCTGCATCCAATCTCAAATATCTTTCTGATATAAAACAGATCATGATTATGATTATCTTCCCTACTGACTTATTAGAGTTGTTGTAATAGCCAAATTAAATACTGCTCAGGAGCACACTTTGTCATTAAAAACATTAAGGAGTATTAAATTTGCTTCACCTACTCTTTCTGCCAGGCTTGAATAGGATACTTAGCTGATTACTCCCCAGGAGTGTGTTTGTGTGTCAGAGAGAGAGAGAGGAGAGAAAGAGAAAGGGAGGGAGAGAGACTGAATAATTGAATAATTCTTAAGCTTAGCTTCATGGTTGACTTACACTACAGTACTTTCAAAAATTCTAGTATCTTAGAAAATCCAAGGTGAACAAAAGATGAATCTTTGGGAAGAGATCTAGGTATTAATATCTACTTTAAACTCTCAGGTACATTGCTTTCTATTGCTCCTTTAAAAGTTACCACAATTTCATTGTTCACAATGGCAAAAGTTTGTTATCCTACAGTGTTGTTGGTCAGGAGTTGGATGCGAGTCTCCTGGACTACACCCAAGGTGTCAGCAGGGCTGTGTTCCTTTTCAGGGAGAAATTTCCCTTGCGTTTCCCATATCTAGCATTAACCTACATGCCTTAGTTCATGTCTCTCTTTCTTCTTTCTCAAAGCCAGCAACAACAGGGGAAATCTTCCTATAGCTCATTGTCATGATCTTCTGGAGTTTGCTCTCCCTCTGACTCAACTCTTTTGCCTTTATGGACCTTTACATTGGGCCCATCCAGATAGTCAAGGATGATCTCTTTATTTTAAAATAAACTGATGATAATCTTAGTTGCATCTGCTGTGTAGCCTAATATGTTCAAAGATTCTGGGAATTATTATGTGGACAGTTTTGGAAACCTACTGTCCTGCCTTCAAAACTAGGTAATTCCATTCTGAATGCAACACAATCTCAAACTTAACTAGCAAATGCAAACCATTTCCTCATGTATGCTATTGAAGGGTGGTGTATAAACATTTATTTTTTAAGTAAGTAGTAGTTCTCCTTGTGTTCTAGGTATTGTTGCTTGGTGTTATGGAAAACACAACACCTAGGATATAGAAAAGACATACAAATAAAACAAATGCAGGTACCTGGGATACTTATTGGGTCCTTTACCAAATTTTGAGACCAGGTTAGGATTTCTGGAGAAAGTTATATAAGACTTAGGGCCATGTAGAATGCTTAGTATTAATAGCCTGAGTAACTCTTCCAAGTATTTGATACACTATTTTTAGTGATTAATAAAACTTTGCACAATATACTATAACTGCTATTTTGCAGATGTTGAAACTGAGTTTCATAAAGATTGCACAAAAGTATCAGCCCAGTTTTTGTTTTGTAAAGAAATGTGCATGGTTTTACACAAAAGCATTAGAATTACCACTCTCCCTTGAAACACTGGGCAAATTTATTGCTGCCTTCCAAGTTCAATTGACTTTCTGGAAAAAGAAGAAAACAGAAATTTGATCCAGCTTCTATGGTTCTGACTTGCACACAGCCCTGTAAGTGTGCAAGCTTGCAGTTTGTTTTCTGAGCCAGCAGAGCACCATGTTCTCTGTGGAAGTGCAAGTCAGTATTAATTTTATTGGGCATAACAAGACTCAGAGCATGTAGTCACTCTGTTGCCATTGGCAACACCAAAGTTCATCCGGGTATCAAAGTAAATTGGATAAGAGATTCTAGTGTTTTCTGGATCTCAGCAGTGAAGGATAATTTGAAGGCCTCAAAACCTGCTGCTCTTCTGAAGGGTAACAGATCCAGAAAAGTGCGCTTAGACTCATTTATTTCTTTTCCACTTTAGGCCTGGCAGATCCACTTGGGGTGCTTTCACCACAAATCTCAGTGAGCTGCTTGACTTTCACAGACAACCAGATTTAGTGTCTCTCTGTGTCAAAAATATAGATGCTGCTGCTTCCTGCATTAGTCATTTCTTACCTATCACGTGGGTGACCAGCATCCACAAGCACTGAAGGAATACTGTGTGTACAATGCTGGGAAACACTGAAAAATCCTATAGGAGCCTTTTGAGTGCTTTGGGTGGGAGTCGCTGTGTTCCAGACATCCATGCTCAGAAAACACTGGTAAGCAGCAGGGCCAAAGTCTAATGAAAATATCCAGAGAATTAAATATAGGAAGTACAGGTGTCTTAGAACATCTAGGACGGAACTCTAGTCCACAATTAAGGACAGATAATAATTTCCAGAGGAAGCTATGCTCAAAGGCAATGCAGGTGTTTAGAAGGCTGATAATACTGTGTAATAATAGCCAGAGTGCCTTTTCTAGACCATTAATATATTATATTTAATTCTTATTAAAAATTATATAATGTTACCACCATTTTACAGGTGCAGCTTCTACAGATTGTTTCAAAGGAGAATGACAAAAATGGAATTATGTCTGGGAAAGAATCTAAGTCTACAGTGGTTAATACAGTGGCTATTAACCCCATATGACTATTTAAATCTTTGTTTTTATTTTGGCTCTTTGAGACAGGGTCTCATTATGTAGTTCAGGCATATTCTGAACTCACTATGTAGCCCAGGCTGGCCTTGAACTCGCAGCAGTCCTTCTACCTCAGCCTCCTGACTGCTGGGATTATATATGTGCCAGGCCACCTATTTAAATATTTTCCCTTTATTTGACTAAATTAAAAGAAAGAGGTCCTCAGTCACACTACTAGATCTCTGCCTGGTTAGCACCAACATCAATAACTTACAGCTTTCCAAAGCATCAAACTCAGAAACAAACATAATTTCTAGACAAGAGTTCTATTATGCTCTTAAAAATTACAACGTGGACAAGAAAGATTCACAGAGAGGATTTCACCCAATCTGTTTTGATGTGTAGGAGGTGGAAGAAGACTTCTAGGGGTCATATGATAGTATTTCTCAAAGAAGACATATTCCTCTGTATGAGCTCTACCTAGAAAAGAAGGCAGGTGGTGACTTTGGCATGGGGATGACATGGCTTATTTAAGAAAAGTGAAACACAGTTCTCATCTAGGTTTATGGATAAAAAATTGTGTAGGTAGGATGCAAATTTAAACTGTTAAATGTGTCTGTATTAGGATAATTTTCAAGTGAAAGCTAACCACACTTATATAGAGAAACTAATAATATGATACCGATGCTTTCATTTATTTTATGAAAGATAAAACAAAATTTCATATCAAAACAATAAGAGAATAACAATAGTTAATATACTGTGTATCATGATCTTCAAAGTAGTTACTTGGAGTAAAAGACAAAGACAAAACAGATTCTTATAAGAAACAAACATAATAGCACAAAACTTTCTTTGCAATGAACTAAGAGAAACCAGTACTGTAAATGAAGCAAATTAACATATATTTGAAAATATTTTTGAAGCAACAAAATCAGTAATGTGAAGAATTATTTTAACTTCTCCCTACTTTCCATATCTGTCTTCCTTTTTCCATTTATCTGCCTTTCTCTGTCATTATTTGTCTGTCTGTCTGTCTGTCTGTATGTATGAGTTTTTCATATATGAAAAACCATGGGATATTTAAGCTTGTCTGTCTGACTTATTTCACTTACCATTATGTTCTCAAGTTGGTTCATTCACCTACCGATGCCTCAGTTTTATCTTTCTTTATGGCACCATAGTACTCCACTGTGTGTAAATACCACATTTTTGCTTCATTCATCAGTTAAAGGACAAATCCACTGTGTATAAATACCACATTTTCCTCTTTCATTCATCAGTTAAAGGACAAATCTACTGTGTCAATACCACATTTTCCTCTTTCATTCATCAGTTATAGGACAAATGCTGCTCCAAAAATCTAGGTATCACAAATTGTGCTGCTATAAACATGGGCGCTGCTTTCTCTCAGCTTACTGGAAAGTTTTGTGCTAATATCTATTTTTTTCTTCTTTGTAAGGGAGATATTTTTTGTTAATGTTTTGTACTCTGAGGAACTACTTTAGAGATAACAGTATGCAGTGTATTAACTATTATTATTCTCTTATTATTCTGTTATAATTTTTTAATAAGAAAAGAAAAGATAATAAACAGGGGTATGCATTTATTACTGTAATGTGATATATTTTAACTTTCAGGAAGATACCTAAAAGGAGAACAGTTGGGTCAGATGGAGTTTCCAGGTTCAGCTTTTCTGAGGACCCTCTGCCCTGCTTTCCATAGTGGTTGTACACATTTACATCCCGCCAGTGCTGTGGAAGGGTTTCTTTCTCCCTGCAGTCTCTCCAGCTCTGTTATTCTTTGATTTCCCAATGATGGCCATTCCTTCTGAGGTAAAATGGAATCTCAGTGTTCTAATTTGCATTTCTTTAATGGCCAGTAATGCTGAACATTTCTTCAAGTGTTTGTTGGCCATTTGTAGTTCTTTTGTGAAGTGTCTGTTCTTTTTGGTCCCCGATTTTTTACTTAATGTTTTTTTTATTGTGGGGTGTATCAGTTAGTGCTCACTAGAAAAAAACATTTAATGTAAGATATATCAGGATTTACAATGTAGGCTTATGGTGGCCACCTTCAGAATCAGGTGTGGATGAGTGTAATGGGCTGTCGGTGAGCTGGAGATCAAAGGTTGAAGGCCTAGAGCTGACTGCAGAGTCCCACGTGAGTCTGTCCAGGAGGCCCAGGGCTCTGCGCTGCAGGCTGAAGAGTCCGTGCTGAAACCCGAGAGATGGAGATTCAAAGCAAAAGCTCAGATTGGCGCTCTTGTGAAGAAAGAGATGTGAAGCTTCCTCTGTCTCATTTTCATTTCCTTCAGGCTACAAGCCTATTTGTTGGGCCACTCACACCCAGAGTGCATCTTTCATCTTTAGTGAATCCATTCAGTCAAACCCAGAACTACGCTAAACCAATCGGCTGGGCATTCCTTACAAGCTGACACACCCTAAGAACCGCGTACAGACTGCCTTTAACTAGAGCAAAAAGGTCTATGACTTTAGTGGAGACACTTAGGCCACTTATATATTGACCTGTAGCACTTCAGGCCACTAACTCCTGCTCAATGCAGGCAGCAGCAACAGCTGAAGCAGACCACCGGACTAAATCCCACCTCCTTCAAACCCTTCCTCTATGAAGATTACACCCACCACCCCTAGCCTGCCACCCCAGAATACAGACCCTGTGATTTTGTTGCTCTTGCCTGCAATCACTCAGCCTTTCTGTTGTAAGCACTGCTGCCTTGTGCTGTGGACCACCCAGGAGCAGAACTGGCTAGGATCTGTTAGCGAGGCCCCTCTCCTCCTGCTCCTATATGGAATTGAGCAAGAACTAGACTGATGGTGGCTGTATGAGGTCAGGGTGGCTTCTTTCCTGCCACCTCCCATGTGCACCCCATGAGGCATGGGGCCAACATGGGCCAGTATGGGGCCCTGGGCTCCTCTGTGCGCCTTTCTCCTGTGGGACTGGGGCCCGGTATCTGTCTGTCAGGGCTGGGGAGGGTTAACATTCCTGTACAGATCCTTAAAGAACTCCAGCTTTATTTGTTGAGTAGAAGTTTACTTTGGCATAGGGCATTATACTTTGCTAAGGTGGTTTTTATGCCTTTATATCTCATCAACTCAGAGTCACCCTGTAAGGAAGGTTGCCCAGGTATTGTGATCTGCGATGAACAGGTGAGGGAAGTAAGTTAGTAGGAGTCTATGTCCAAAATATTGTAATCCAGTTTTATATCCACACCTGTTGTTTCCTAATTTCAAGATATTTCTAACAGACCAAAATAAAAAGACAACCTCACAGGAATGCTATCCTGTAATTACTAGTTTTTCCTATTGTTTAGAAAGTTTACCCTCTAAAAGTTCATATTAGTGAAGTTTTATTACTATCAAAGATGTTAATTTATGAATGATTCAAGAGAAATGAGTAGCTTGTGAACTCTGTTAGTATATAAACATAACTTTTGTTTCAATGTTGAAACAGTAGGAGACAACAGTTTCTGTTTAATCACCTAATAGGGACTAAACCCTAACCACTAGGGACTAAGCCTAGCCAATAGGGACTGAGCCCTAGCCAATAAGGACTAAGCCCTAGTCAATAGGGAATAAACCCTAGCCAATAGAGACTGAACCGTAGCCAATAGGGACTAAGTACTAGCTAATAGGGTCTAAGCTCTAGGCTAATAAGGAGTAACCACCTAAAACAATCTTAGTTTGTGCATTACTAGGAAACACTTAATGTTTTTAATCACAGTCTCAGGGTACTGAATTGAAATGGTTTACTTACTGACTGTCCTTGTAGCCATTGCAGTGGGATAGATGTCATCAAACACGCGTGGAATGGACAGTCTTGCTCTGGCCTTCAAATAGAGATCAATGACTATTTCATTTGCTCAGCCCGCCTCCAGCCCATGGCTGCAGCCTCCATCACAGGCATCCTAGTGGAATGATTAATGATCTTTTGGAGGTATTAATGCCCCTTGTTTGGGGATTCTAATTATAGAAGCAGATTGGAGCCCAGTTTCTAGAGTGAGTTTGAGATTGAAAGATATTTAAGAAGCAGGTGATTGGTCCTGTACTTCCACTTCTTTCAATTTAACCATAAATCAATTGTGAATGATTTTCCACTGTAATTTTTCATAGGGTTTGAACTTGTGTAATGAGCATCCCTGTCCAGAGTGAAACTGTGATTTTCCTGTGTGTTGTTGGAAAGAAGATGAAGATTTATGAAGGAGCTTAGAGGCATATATATTGCATTTCTTTTTATCCTCTGCTGGGTATTTTCCCCTCCTTTCCTGTACTTCAACCCTGATAAGTCTCAGCCGGCATGCATGGTGTACAGTGTTTGGGAAATGGGAAAGCTCCAGTGTGTCTTGACCTACTTTCCCATGACTGTACAAGTGCACATGAGAAGCTGATACTATATAAAGTCCCCCCAGATTCCACACCAAAGAGAACATATGGAGAAGAAGGAGCACACTTGCCGAAGCACCACCAGTTCTTGCACTGGGTGAAGTCTGTTGACTTCAGATATTTTGTAAAATATGGGGCAGCTCAAGTGTTTCTACCACCCAAGAAGCTGCCATTAGTGCTGTGAAAAAAATCTGAGGAGTCCTGGGTGAAAGAGTGGGTCTAAATTGGAATCATTTTGACAAATTTTCTCTCCCTAACTAGAACGCAGTTTGTGCCACTGTGGGTAATGTGATACATCTGTGTTTGATGAAACCTGGCTTGCAAGTTGTGGAAAAGCACAGATTTTTTATATATATTTGTATAATTTTTAAACATTTTATTGTCTGGGAAATAGACTGGCAGCAAAGGGCTTGTTAAAATAAATTCTGCGCAGACACTCAAATGGAGCAAATGCACATCTACCCTCAAGATAGCACATGGAGATATCCCTCAGGTCTTTTTTTTTTGATATTTAATTTTTTGGTAGCTTTAAGACTGTTTGAAGCCCTACATGTGTGATCAATCTATTACACTTACATATGTAAAACAAGTGTGATACATTTCAGGTCTATGGATATTTGGAAAGAACCCCTTCCTTCTGTGGTAGTCACCTTTCTCCAGAGATGTTGTCTTGGTTACTTTTCTCATTGCTGAGACAAAATACCCAGCGCCCAAAATGAAGGAAGGAAAGGTTTATTTAGCTTACAGTTAGTGGAGGTTCAGTCCATACTTGGCTGGTTCAGAGGCAGAGTGGCACATGGCAGAGGGCAAATGTTCATGGCAGCAGAGCACACCAAAAACAACCAGCAAAAGGGAAGAATGGCTGGAAGCAGCCTCTTTCCTTCCTTTACACTGTAAACAGGCTGCCCCCACCCAGGGGGCGTGTACCTCTCACACAATCTCCATGCCCTCCTTTCCACAGGCTCAGGATGTGTACAAAGTAAGGACCCTGGCTTCCTCCTGAGTCACTCAGCTAAACCTCTAGACTCCTCAAGTTGACACAGTGTATCAACCATAACAGATGTAAAATCAAGAGAATATACAAATAGAAAGCTTTGGTACCAGTGACTATAATTACATAGTCCAGAAAAAATCCCACAGTCCTCTCCCTGCAAGCTGGAGCCCCAGAGAAGCCAGTGTTCTAGATCTAGTCCAAACTCAAAGGACTAAGGACCAGGGGAGCCAGAGGTGCAGTGTGAAGGCCCGATGGAAGAATGCTAATCTGTGAAGCAAGGAGGAGATGGCTCACCAGAGAGCGCATTCACCTTCCCTCTGCCTTTGCGTTCCATCCAAGCTCTCAATGAATTGTTTGGTGCTGCCCACACTGGTGGGGATGATCTTTACTCAGTCTAGTTTTGCTAATCTCTCCTAGAAATGCCTTCACAGATACACCAAAAATAATGCTTTTCCAACTTTCTAGCCCCTCCCAAGCTCAAATCAGCACATAAAATTATACATACCACCCTCTTTCTTCCCCATATCTCTTGAGCCATTATTGTGTACAAAAACACTAATTTAGCCTTGGGTGGCTAGGGTGGTCAGAACAGAAGGGAATTTTTCGAAGTAAGATTGATTCCTTGCCTTCAAAGGCTTTAACTTTTATTGTCGCAAAGCATATGCTTTGTTATTTTTATTACAGGCAAGAGTCCATTTTGAGTACCCTTCTGCCTCCAAATAAAGTTTATCTGAGGCTGTTAGGTAACTGACAAACTCCTTAGAATTCCCAGGGTCACAGGTTCAAATACCACATGACCAAGTATAACAGTAACTGGAACAAATGCCAAGACACAAGATGCTCTGGGGAAAGCCCTACCGTGGCTGCTTCCCAACAAGGGCAGAGCATCACAGTATCAGGCAGAATCGCCATCAAAGAAGAAATCCCTTTCACAAGAGCCAGTCTGTCTCAGTGTATCCGTGATCTCCTATTTTCTCTCTGTCATTTTAAACCTCTCTCAGGTACACCTACTTAGAAAAACGTAGGCCATAACCTTTATCTTAACTGCAAACAATCTGAGATATGTTCTTAGCTTTTCAGTCTCTGCCACAAGGAAGTTATATCAGAAGATCTGCAACCTGGAAATGTATCCATAATACCCAGCATAGGGCTGTATATGAGCAGACAACCACAAGAAATTGTGTAAATGTTACGCCAGAGAGATTAATAGTGCTGTTGGAACACCCAGTGAATCTACCTGTCTGAGCAGGAGGAAGGGTGTTCAGAGAAGCTGTGGGTAGAACTGGTATAAATTTTTGAAGGCTGGTACAAAATGAAATTGTTCACCCTCTTTTCCAGATATTGTCAAGATGGTGACAGTGGTGGATTAAAACAAGCAGACAGTCCTTGTATCCTAAAATAGAAGTTTTGTTTATTATAAACATGTGTACTTGAAAGTCAACTGGTTAAAAATATTCTCTTGAGCTTTTAAACATTTTTACCAGTGAATATTCTCAAATACTGGATGCCACTGAAAATACTCAAGAGATTTACAGCTACTTCTTCCAGGTGCTCTGAATGTTTTCTAGCTGTTGTGGACTCAGGTAGCCTGACATATGAAGTGGACTTCTAAATGTGGGAAGTAAGTGTTCACAAAAGCTCACCCCATGTGTCACTGCACCTTGTATCTGGAACTCAGACAGTTTTAATTATGAATAAAGATGAAATAGCCAACTTCACAATGGAGTTCAGACAGTAAAAGGAGCTCAGTAGAGGGATAGATATGTTCAACTCAGGCAAGTAAGACTATCTATTGACAGTTGAATTTATTCTTAGTCTGATGAACTGCTTACTCATCGTACACATTCAGTCTGCACTACTTTAATTTTACCCTTCTCATTTTAGTTTTGCTCAGTTTGTCATCTCTTGTACTTTGCCATAGAAGTCCTCATGGAGTTATTTATTTTTGACATCATGTCTGTGCACTGTGCTGCACTGGAAAGACTGGATTTGGAATAAATCATCAGAGTCCTGGCCCAAACACTTACTGCTACGGTGTAGATCAAGAATGACTCTCCTGTGCTCAGAGACAGGGTGTGGAGTGCTGGGTGGATCGTGGGGGTGCTACAGTGGAATGGGATGGTAAGAAACGGGGCACGGCCAGAACAGGGAGATCCCTGGGACATAACCTAGAAAGGTACAACTTCCTCCCTGCTCCTCCCTTCATTTCCTGCTTCCTGCCTGCCGTTATGTGAGCAGTTTTGCACCAAGATAAGCCCTTCCACACGCCATTTCTGGGTTTTAGCCTCCCAGCCATGGACTGAAACTTTAAAACTGAGTCAAAACAAACGTCTCTTCCTCTACATTGTAGGTGTCAAGTGGTAAATAAGTGGTAAATAAAGTGCCAAAACACGTGCGGTGCAGTTTACTTCTTTGCCTTTGCTCCTCTATGAGTGATAATTATGATGATCCTAATGCTGAACATGGTAGAAAGGTGATGAATGACTAATTGAAATTTTTTCCAGCTCCAGGGAAGGCAGGTATTGATACTCCTGAATCTGAGTGAGGAATCAGCAAAGTATAGCTTATAGTTCAAATCTGACTCTTGTTCTGTGTTTGGTTTTATAGCTAAAGTTTTATTAGAACCCAGCCATGCCCATTTACTTACATGTCCTCTGTGGCTACTTTCCTCTTGCAATAGCAGAGCTGAGTAACTATAACAAACATTATGTTTCCTGCAAAGCCTAAAGTACTCTCTGCCCCTTTAAAAAAAAAGTTTTCTAATATGGTCTAGATCATGACCAAATATTTATTTGGTTTGAGAATATTTAGGAATAGCACCTTAAAAGACATGAATCTGCTTTTAAAGAAAATAGCTACTGTGTACTACGCCCGGAAAAATCCCCAAAGACAGCCCAACCCTCAGCTTTCAGCTCTTGAAAGAGAGCGTGGCATTCATCTTTCCACTTTGAATCACCACCCTCCAGGGCTACTGCTGGCAGAGGTCATTATGCAAATGCAAGCTCATCTCTTCATGATGCTGCATGTGAAGCATTTGCACAAATACAAATTGTATTAAGTTCTAAATGTAATGTATATACTTTAGTCACTTTATGAAATTGTTCAGTCATCTGGACATTTTTCACTCTGTTTACCAGGAAATGTGAAATAGAGAATTGAGCAATTTTCTCGTCAATTTGATCAATGTAGACTGGCAACCTGGATGCCTTTAGTGTGAAAGAATGTGACTTTCTTTCTCTCAATTGCTGGAAATTTTTATTTATTTTACTAAACTACCCAGTTAATTACTCCAATTTTCCAATCTATTTTACCACTGAAGGTTCAGGCTGCTTGAATTTTTCATGTGGTTGATACAATTGAGATCTGTTTCTAAAGTATACAGTTTTTCAGTATAGGATTTATGTTTGTTTATCCATATCCTTGATTGATCTTTTTGATTTATAACTTAAACTGTTCAAATTCCACCTTTGTCTCAATTAGAAACCATTATAGAAATACAAAAGGAAAGGAGAAGGGAGATTAGAACTGGAAACTAAGACCTGGCTAATTTGGAAAAAGCAGTGCCCTATTGGTGAAAGGAAGGTTCTGAATGGCCTCTGAAGAGACAAGCAGGCAATAGAAGACCATGGACTGATGCTTTGGCAATAGTTATGCAGGGTGTGAGGGAAAGTGGAGGAGGGAGAGAGTAATGACTGGCCTACAAAGATGGAGGAGTGAAGGAGGGTCAAGTAGCTAATAAAGTTATATCCAAGAGTAACCAATCTGAAAACATAAAGCTGGATATGAATTCTACCATTGTCTTTGTCTTGGTTACTTTTGTCTTGTTGCTGAGACAAAATACCCTAAATTAAGGAAGGGAAGGTTTATTTAGCTTATAGTTCATGGAGGTTTCAGTCTGTACTAGCCTGGCTCCAAGGCAGAGTGGCATGTAGCACAAGGCAACTGTTCACGGTAGCAGAAAATAACAAGAGCAGCAAGAGCAAAAGGGAAGAGTGGTCACAAGCAGCCTCTTTCTCTCTCTTACATATGCAGACTATCTGCCCCTGGTGGGTGTAGCACACACACCCATGAATCAAACATAAACTCTAGAAGCCCGCCCCATGACTGCAAGAGGCTTTGGGAGGACATCCAGAGCCACTATAACAGTTTTCATTTAAAGGGGGAACCTTGATTGATGGGGGTGAGGTCTTATCTAGTCCTACCTGGTCAAATGGTGTTTTCTCATTAGGAGGCCACTTCCTCCTCCAAGCATTCAAGAACTCTCCTATTCACAGGGCTTGAAGAGAAGTCTCATAATTAGACAAATTTATATTTACATGTAGTGAGGCAGATGGTTTCAAGGCAAAGACTCAGTAAACAGCTACCTGTCTTCCTTGAGTGGATATCAACAGACACCATATTGGTCACTCTGTGTTGAAAGTCCTTGGTGAAATCAAAGAAATATGTACATATGATGTGATAAACTCCAAAACCCTGCTTCTACCATGGATGATGCTTATTTTAGGGCTGAATACTGGTTTCTGAACTTCACAGCTTGTTGTTTACCTAGCCCTTCTCCTTCCTGTTTTCCTGATTTGGACATTTTTGAAGAGTAGCTTTTGTGTTTAAGGGTGAACTATTTTTGAAGTCTTTTTTTCCTGGTTTCTTCAAGATTGACTCATGCATTCTAGAAAGAGCCCTTCAGGTTCTGAGAAAGGAATTTTGTGGGAAGGAAAATATTTCAAATGCTATAACCTGCTCAAAGTGGTTATTAACTTTGGTGATTCAAAATTTTAGTGAGTTCTGACATTGAAAAATAAAGAAGGTGTATCTTAGAATTAAGGTTCAGAAATCCTTCAGAAGAATACTCCTGTCAGTTGACTGTGGTAAGTTGTTTTGAGATGAGAAGTTAGAGGTCAGTAAAGATAAACAATGGAAGGTTAAATGAAGAAAGACTACATAGTTCCAGACACTAAGAGTTACAAAGGTCCAGAACCTCCAAGGTAACCAAGTCAAGAAGCTTTGACTACTGGGAAGCAGGACCCCAGCCTGTGTCCATGGAGTCAAGTTCTAAGAAGTGAGATGGAGAAAGGTTATTGGAAGTTGTCAGGTATGGTGTAGAAATAGAGTCCTACAGAAAAAGTTTTGCAAATTAGCGACATCTTTCAAAAGCTCAGACTTCTATGAGTGAACTTTCTTCAGTCATAAAAAGCTTTCAAAAGTTTCATGAATGAAAACTTGAGGGAACATTAGTTGACTCATGTCTTGAAGAAAATATGTTAGCATGGCAGCTCAGAGGGAATGTGAGATCACTCTAGCTAAGAGGATCTACCTGAACAAGGGTAGACTTATAAATCTGGCATATCCTGAAGACATTTAGCAAAAGGGTATATTAAAGTTAGCGCTCTCCAGGAGTTAGTGTGAGTTATGAGAGTCTTAATGCATTTTTTAATTTTAAACAAAAACCACAATTTTGAAAATTATTTTTTATTTTCTTTAATTGTTTGATCAATCTTGCATTCTTACATCTGGTAATCTGAGCAACTTCATTGAAGACAACAATGTGTAGTATGACCACCATCATCAATGTCATCTTGTTTTGAAATTCTGTATTGTTCAGTGCAGTTTTTATTGTGGTGCTTGTGCTTTCCTTCAAGTTTAAGGGTATAAACTATTTACCAAGTTAGGTTATAAACTTGTAGGATCAACCTACATTTTTTTGTCTCAAAGTGCAGACAACCCTGGTGGAATTACAGCCTCTATTGAAATTTTGAAAATAAATTTTAACTTTTTGTTTTCTCTCCCTTATCCAACTATAGGGCTTTTGGTGTAAATTTTAATATATACACAACATGTGAGCATTTGAAAATGCAGATTCTGACTCAGTAGATCTGCTCTGAATGTCTTGCAAGTCCCCAGGTGATGCTGATCATGCTAAGGACCACACCTGGAGTAGAAATGACCGAATGAAGGGAACTAGCTAGCCAGAAGGCACTGAGTTAGACAATCAGAAAGATTTGAACTCTGGCTCTGAAGCTCATGAACTACATAACTTAGACAAGTCACTTAAACTCACTGGACCTTGTTTCCTTACCTAAAAGATAGGAGTAATGATACCACTGTGTCACATACCGTTCTGTGAAATAAAAAGCCACGTTTTGATTCACATTTCAAACTTTTGAAGCCACAAAATATAAAACAGGTATCTTCTTTGTGATCCACCAGTGAAATAACAATTACACTTTAGAGAATAGATGTTTGATGGATAGATGAGGGAGTAGCTTCATGATGTTATTACACATCGATGGACGAGGGTAAATTAGGGCGATCACTTCGCAGAAATTGACCATCTGAATATCTGTATGTTTCTCATCCGCTGCTGGAGTTCTGGACAGGAAACAATCATAAGAAGATGTGAAGCTTTTTGTAAGCCTTTGGATTCAGAAGAGACTAGAACCAGATATTATACAGCTGACTTTGTGAATAGGAATTTGACAGGTCTGGCTCACTTACCCATACACTCTATACTTTCTAAAATGTCAAATTTGAGCTTCACAAGTTTAACTCTTTCAAACTGCATTCGCCATAGAATGCAAAAGGAAAAAAAGAAAAAAACTGAAAAACAAATTAGTATGGTTCGGTAAACGTTGTTAACTGATCAAAAGTGAGGAAAGCAATCTGATTAGACTAGGTACTCCCTCTACACGTGCCAAGGACTGAAATAGATCCTAGAAGTGGGAGAGGAAGACAGAGCCAGTCTTGCCTGTTGTGAGCCTTCTTTGCAAGGCCTGGGAGGGATAATGTTTGACCAGCTCTGAGAAGTGTATTCATTGAGATGAGTTTCTATTTATGGAATAAAAGAAGATCACTGGTGGTTACTAATAATTATGACCAAATAGAGCTTTAAGTCTGAAAAGTCATGTCAACTTTTTAAAAATCCTCATTTTTGAGCCTCTGATGACAAATATTTTTCTGCTGTTCTGTTCATTGATCTACCTTCAGCACTTGTGAATTACTGGTGCATGGTAAATTCTCAGTGCATGTTTGTTGAATGGTGACAAGAAATGTCCTCTTTCTAATTCATGTTAATAAGGCCTGAGGACAGTGTTTGTTCTGTGTCTGCAAAACAAATATATTTCCACATTCCTTGTACAGGTAACCAGGGTGTCTGTCCTATCATCAGTTCCCTAAGATTAAAAGAAGAAGCAGGGCTGGGGATATAGCTCAGTGGAATAAGTGCCTGCCTAGCAAGCGCAGGGTCCTGAGTTTGATCCCCAGTACCGCAAAAAAAAAAAAAAATAATAATAATAATAAAAAAAATAAAAGAAGAAGCACATCCAAAATATGAAACTTTTTCTTATCCTAAAGCATTTTCAATAGGCTCATCAAAAATTCAGCAGAAAGTATCTCTACTGGCAATTCTTCCTGTTGACAACTCTCTTAGTGCTTTTAGTTATAGTAGTAGCTGCTACTGCTATTAGTGGGATTATTATTTTTTAAGTATTTATAGCAGTTGACAGCATGAACAAGATGCTGGAAATAAGCACAGTAAATGTAATTCATCATCATCATACATAGAGGTTACTCCTCAAGTACAGCGAGTTCTTTGGATAACTGGAAGCTGTGGTGGATGTTGTGAAAACACCTTATGCACTCACAGGTGGGGCTTCTGGAAGCTGAATGAGTTCTGGGGCCAGGAAAGCCATCCTGCTGTTGGGAGGTGGAGTCTGGGCAGAAGAGGCAGCTTATCGGAGGTGTGTCCTGGCCAGCTCTGTGCTTCTCTGTCTGCTTCCCGGCCACCAAGATGTGAGGAGCCTTTCCTCTGCCATGTTTCCTTTCCACGCTGTTTCTCCTTTGGAGCTGGCCATCTGTGGACTGAAATGTAAGCTAAAATAGCTCTCTCCTTGTTTTAAGTTTCGGGTTTTGGGTATATGTCCCAGTGATGAGGAAAGATTAAATTAGAAACATAAAGTAGAAGAACCGTTTTCCTTTTCATCATAAGTGCTTCCCTACTAAAGAGTGACTAAAAGTTAAAAACAATTCTGATTTATTAAGTTCAGAGATCATCCCAGGACCTTTGGTTTTTAGCCATTTGTGACCAAGCCTAATCCCAAGGATTACCCCTTTCTAGGACCTCTAAGCTTTCATTTTATTTCCAAAGGTGATTATTACTAAGTGTATTATTTTAGCATCCTTTGCTCTTCACTGACTGAGTTTCTTGGGGTCATCACCACTCTCATTTTCTTCAGTACATACAGGATTGTCAGCAGTTCACCACCAACTATTTTTGCCTCATCCTTATACCACAGAACACTGCTTGCTGAAAGCAAGAATTACCTTTATGTCAATAACAAGCGCGTCTAGTCTAAAAAGTAAAATTCATACTAATATGAGTCCTGGAAGGTATGCAGTTAAGTGAGCCATACAAGTAGCTAATGAGTGTGATTATGATTATTCTAATATGAATGTATGTAATGTTTCATCACATCTGTAGACTCAACCTTTAGTCTCATATCTATCTGCCTGGTGTTGTGAGATCAATGTCCATATCAGCTGATCATTCTCATTAAATCTTATGCAAGAATCCCTGGGCTATTTCTGAATTAATAATCGTGAGTACCCATGAAGAGGTTGGGTGAGTAGGCAATGGGATGGCCCACTGATACCCAAGACAGCCAACCACAGTAACACTGAGATTGTTCAGAAATATGAGTGGAAGCAATTAAAGTATTGTTCCTTTGTGAATTTTTAAAAAAATACCTGTGAGGGGCTGGGGATATAGCTCAGTGGAATAAGCGCCTGCGTGGCAAGCGCAGGGTCCTGAGTTCGATCCCCAGTACCACCAAAAAAAAAAAAAAATACCTGTGAGATATTTAATGGTGGTGAGGGAGAGGAGAAGAAAAAAGCTATAAAAACAAAACAAACTGAAAACACTGGCAAAGGAGGTTTGTTTTATCCTGTAGTAACAGGCATCTAGTGATATTGCCCCAGGACCAGTCTTTGCTGCTTTGAGAAAGTGAAGGTGAAAAATACCCTTACTATGTAATAGTTGACATAAGAGAAAAAAGCCCTCTCAGAATTGGGTGAAATTAACTTGTTGCCATGAGAAAAGGGCTTTATATTTGGGAGGCCCCATGTGGAAACTGAAGTGGCCCAGGAGGGGAAACTGCATTTTCAAATGGAGAATGTGATCTTGAGCGTAGGTGCAAAAGACAGCAAAGGAAAGAAATCATGAGCATAATAGCAGACAGCGTGACACAGAGTCCTAGCCAAATGGACACCCTCCCTGGTGATGCAGAGTTAAAACGTGGGAAATAGAAAGGAAGAGGCCAAGGTAAAGGGGGAGGGTGTGTCTTTTATTGGGCAAGGCTCAGGTGTTTCCTGAGTTCGGAGCCCTTTTTCATGAAGTGAGGTAGCCCGCCCCTAATGAGTGTTTTTTGTACTATTCTTTGGATCTCAGAGGTCTTTTTAGGGATTAGATTTTGGTTCGAAAGTTGCTGTGAACCAGTGTTCCTAAAATGATTCCTGGATTGAATAAATTAGGATATTCTAACTTTTATCCTCTTTCTCATAGGAAAGCATTTGCACTGAAAAGCAAAATATCACTTTTATTTTATCTCAAATAATATTGTGTTACATCCTCTACATCAAAGAAGATGTTGAGAGCAGCACTGGATTGTTTTTGTCTGTCAGTAATGGAGATTCGCTTTTGACCTCTTGTTGTCTCATAAATAGTTAATCCCATTTCCATTAAAAAAATTAAGACTATTGGCCTTATTTTTAGAAGAATATTTTAAAAGAAGGAACAGTTGGGGCTGGAGAGCATGTTCTCAGGCTTTTAAATGTAATTAGGAGATTCTCAAGTAAGAAATCTAGAATGGAAATTTTCTAAATGTAAATTGATCACATTAGTTTGTGCACATTATCTATAAAGGAACAATTATGATATCAATATATTTTGAGGTCAAAGTATTTTTCTATAACCATATGCATTTTCTAATCCATTCAGCTCAGCATTCTGAGGTCCCTAAATCTTATTCTGGAATAATTTATCAGCCTTATATTAAAGACATGATGTATATGCTGTGGTAATTATCACCCAGGGTGATAACTTTAGGGCCTAAGGAAATAAACATACAGATGTATGTTTGCCTCTTTATTCTGATTTTTTTCTCCTGCTATTTTTAACCATTATCAATAAACAAAGTCACACTTCTGTGGCCTCCCACTCTTCTCAGAGTTTAAGAGGGTATTAGAGTCATCTTTTGGCATTTTCAGACTTGGTACACATGACTAATGACCTCTTTCATAACACAGGAATTGTTTTGCTGTTTGAGAGCTCTAATATACTTAAAATTGATGGAGAGAACTAATCTGGTTGGGGTGACAAGTCAGAGTAAGTTGTATGTTCAAATGTTCTCTTCAAAACAAGAAAAAATTTCATTTTTCGAAACAAAATGAAGACTTCATAGTCAGGACCCTTAGGTGTCTGTAGCCCCCTAATCTCTGGTGTGTATGTATAGTATTTTATGTTAGGATGCATTTCACAGAGTCCCTGTGTTCCTTTTATCATTAATAAAAATTGGCAGGTCAGCTTGCATAACTGTGAATTGTGCAAATTACAAATCTCCGTTTAAAAATACAAACAATGAAACACAGATATTTGCCTCATTTTCCTGTACCTCCTGATATTTATTTTGCCAGGTAGTGACTATACACATGTCTGACTTTATCATTCAAGATGTTTGTCCTATTAACTGAACTATAATATATATTTCACTGCTTTTCCTACTGTACTTGAATCTCTAGAGAGTTGTATAGCTTTTTGTTGTGGCTTCCTACTAACCCTAATCTAAACTTTTGCCTTCTGGTTTTCTAAATGCAATACATCTTTCATTCCCACTGTCACTAAAGCCTTTGTTACCATCCTAGAGATCACAGTGTCATCAGCTATAGTAAAAAACATGTACTCGTTCTTTCTGGAGTATTGTTATTATTTCTGAATGTTCACATCTCACCAAGGATTAGATTCAAAGATTCATAAGGGCATATTCATTACTGTAACTTTATACAACCATTCCTCCTCCAGTATGTATGGTTATACACAGTTAAGCAGTTAAACAAGTTGAAAATTAATAATCCAAGTCCATAATTTCAAATTTATATTGTTGAGTACCCCTAACCTGAAGACTACAAGCTTGCTGCACCAAAGGATAATGGCACACTTAGCTTTCAGTCCCTGACAACTGCGGCTCTCTATGGGGTAAAAGTACACCCCTGTCTGCTAAACTGAACTAAATATTCTCAGTAACTCAATAAACTGTGCCTATTTTTAAAGATGTTCAGAAAAAAAGAAATATGACATATCAGTCCTGGATAAATTGGCTTCTCAAACTTCCCTGTGAATAACTTAACTCACCCTAGCTGAGATTGGTATTAGAATGGCTCCTGTTTTGACTTTGGTGAAGCTTTTGCATATTGATGACTTGACATAATGTGAGCTCTAGTGAAAGTTTTGTTGTTTAAATATACAAGTCCTCAGTTTAATTTTACATATTTAAAAACAAATATTTTACTTACTTAAAATTATGTTACCTTAAGATGTTTTCAATTATAAATGGAACATATTCACTGAGAACCTTAAGCATTGAAAATGTTAACTGGAGACGTGTTATGTAGCAACATTTACAAACTTCATTCCAAATCTCAGCTTTATTTATAGAATGTTAGTCTTGCTGCCTGAGAAGTGAAGTCATTTTCCTTTGACCAATCAGGCTAGCAGTATTGACTCTGTACTGAATGTTTGATACACAGCCTCCGCAATCCCTCTAGTGGCCATTTCAACATATACCATCCAAAGCCTTTTTGGCATATGATATGGTTGATGGCCTGTAAAGAAATTCTCTAGACATGGCTTTAAAACTCCTAAAACACCTTCTTAATTTGTCCCACTATCAGCAGGAACATTCCAACCATAAATCCACCAAGAAGAACAACACTGCGATTTCTAGGTAGCTGGGTGGTTGGCATTTTCCATTGAAATAGGGATAGATATAGATCTAAGTACAGATACAGATACTAAGATAAAATACACTGGTATTAAAATACCTTCCAAAGGCTAGAGGCTGGGAAGACTAGCAAACACATCATGCCTAACCCGATCCCAAGCAGGCATCTCTGCAGTTTCTATCACCTAAAGCCCTGAAAGCCCCTTCTCCTGCACCTTAGATCTAGACATAGATATATAGCCTGGATTTTACATGGAAGTAAATATGCTCTGTGTATTCACAAAAAGGCCGATATTTCTACAACAAGCTTACCAGGCTAAATTTCCCTTCCCACATTAGGCCTACATGATGATGAATGACTTTATCTTGCCTATTATCGCCTATTAAACCATAAATTCCCAGGAAGGAGAATGAGAGAAAAAGTAACATGAATGAAGAAAGCGACCAAGGGACAAAAATTACTATTTAAGATCATCATATTGCATCACATTTGCTAGCAATAATATATAAAATACTCCCCCAAACCCGTTTACTCTTATTTTCTTCCCATTTCAGTGCCTGTTCGCACAAAAGGAAGGTTGGCGTTGGAGGAGGTGACTAACCCAGTAGCTCCTGTCCCTCCTTTATGACCTACCTAACATAGCGCTCCTTGAACTACTTTTCCTTATATTCTTATTGTTAGGTGAATAAATGAATCGATGAATAAACATGAGTATGAAACTACTTCCATCTTCTAGTTGCAATGCTCTTCCTACTTACTGAAATTTTAACCTATTTCTGAGTTTTATAGAAATTTCCATTTTTCCAAAATCTTTCTCTTGTCTTTGTTTGGAGTTCTTATCTTTTTCTACTATGCTTCTGTAGAACTTTGAAGGTTTTTTTGGTGACTATTTTAGTCTGTTTTGTACTAAAGGTATTTAAGGAATGCTAATAATCAAGTGTCTTGGTTGGATGAAAACTACCCAGGGCTTTAGCATGTGATACAATAGGAAGCATTTAGAAAGTAAGGTAGTGTTAACTTGACCAGGTAATTTATCTCTCAAGCTGGACACTTTGGAGATTAAAGCCAGCAGTATTAGTAATTACGCTAGGAAAGTAGTAATAAGCCAGGAGCTTTCTGGGCGACCCAGAGGTAAGAGATCCCTGGGTAACATAAATGACTATTCTGGTTTAAATGATCGAAACATGAGTGACAGGTGTTAGAGAATGCTTTGCTCAGGTCTGCTGCCTGCATACCTCAGAGTAAACTAGATTTCAGTGGGACCGTGCGAATACATAGTAGTTCCTAGTAGTACTGCTGAGCTTACACATTTGAGGGCAAGAAAACCAGCATAGTTAGCAAATTATTTGTCAGTTCTGGCTCTTGTTCTTGCAAGTGTGAATGAAAATGCGATAGATGTCTTCGGTAGGTTTCTTCTGGAACTGGTGGTTTTCCTGAAGAAATGTTTAAAGCTCAGCATCATGGTGGTGTATACATCTGTCTCCATCACTGGATTATGCACTGCATCAAAAAAGAAAATGTGTCTAACTTATATTTGTTTTCTAATAACTTATAGGAGCACAAATGCTGTATACTATGAAATTATGGGATGTATTGGACAAACTGCTAGTTCAGTTTCTTACTGGAGGATCTTCTGTAACATTCTTGACAGTAAAGCTTGGCTTATGAGGACCTCACTCTTTTCAAAAGGAGAATATGTCCTGCTTTTCAATTGCCATTCACATAAGTGGAACTGCCTCTTACATACATGGAATCATGTCTTGTAACTTTGAATTGATGTAATTCTTGATCACTGCAAGGTACGGAGCATTGCACATCTACCTGCGAGTCCTCAGTGGCCTTCTGGTTCTACTCAGAACAAATCTAAGTCCTCTCCTTTCAAGTAGTTGGAGTCTGCTACTGTGGTCTCCTGAGGGTTTTTTCTTCTCAAATCTTGGCTTTACTGAGTTTTTAAATCCTTTCTCATATGACTTACTTCCCAGACTAATTGCTATTCTGTTGATTTTTGAGTGCATCCCACTTTAAAAGGCTTGCTTGACAAAAATGTCCAGTTCGGGGAAAACTCTTGCAGTTGAGGTCTGAGCAGTGAAGATTCCAGGGGTTTGTTACCGAGGATGCAGGACAGATATGTACAGTGTCTCCTGCGTGTGTGCCTGGGACAGGAAGCCGAGGGTCATTAACTTGTAGTCTGTGCTTCAACCCACCAGGCCACACATTCTGGGTTAAAGTTGTGTCTTTGAAGAAGAAGGGCATTGTGTGTTTGTGAGGACAGAAACAACAAAGGTTTTCCAGCACCAAAGCTACTACTGACCTCTTCTTACAATACGCATCTCCTGGGCTCCCTACATCTAGAGCTTCCTTTGCAGTTTTGTAATCATTTGTGTAATGTCTTGACCTTGTAGCTAAATAAAGCCCCTGGGTCTTATTCATTCAACTTCTATTAAGCCAGATCTTTCCTATTCCTCCTGACATTGATATATTTTATTAAAAAGCATAAAAACTTCCCATAATTATGTAGATTTTTCCTCCACACTGACATGAAATGATTCATCAACATTCTCTGGAAATTTTTTTTTAGGCCTCTGTTAGTCCATCTCACTACTAGCCATTTCTCTCTTTAAAATTTAGATGAAAAGTAAAATCTTCTCTTGAGCTTGTTACTTTGTGTCTATGCTGCTTCTCTGGAGTAACCGTGTCTGGCAACCCTATCTAAGGAAACTGGGGCTGACTGCCAATCACTTCTTCCAAGGCAATAGCAAATCATTTAGTATTCAGGCTATAATTTAACTGAGGCTTCATATTAAACACACTAATTTCTGAAGTCTGTTTTCTTCCCTCATGGCTTATTTCCCATTTCTTTGAAAACCAGGATGTTCACTTCTCCCTGGGCACCCATTTCTCCTTTTACCTATCGGTAAAGATGGCTGAGCAGTTGCTCACTTTATCTACCTGCCTTTCTTTAACTCTTCTGGAGCATCACACCAAACAAGGTGAGAGCGAAGACTAGAGCAACACTGCGGGTGTATCTGTGGTCCCACATTTGCTGGAGATTGTAAGGAAGAAAGCAAGCCGAGGGCTTCTTTCTTAAAGGCACCGAGTCACAAAAGTCTTGGTTCACGTTAAATGTTGGGGCAGGTGAAGATGGTGACTCACAGCTCTCTCCTGTGGCTTTTGCCTTTTGGAAGTTTGCGGGTTCTGCCCCCAGCTTCAGTGGGATGTTTTACTATTATAGGTATGTTGAGGCTTTTTGAAGAGCCATTCATCCTACCACATTTACTTTTTTTTTTTTTTTTTTTTTTCGGTACTGGGGATCGAACTCAGGACCCTGAGCTTGCTAGGCATGCACTTATTCCAGTGAGCTATATCCCCAGCCCCTCATCCTACCAGAAACTTGAGATTATAAAGAACACATTCTCATAACCTGGAAGAGGAGCCTAGGTATTCACAGTTGACATCATAGTATAAGAAATATCCAGGCTACTTGTTATGGTTTTCAGCTGCGTGAGAACAGTCCCAACAGCTTAATCTCTACAAGTTACTGATGGAGCATTCAACAATGGCCAGGAAAGCACAAGTGTCATCTAGAGAATGGAGATAAGGCAGACTGTGTCATGGTATACTAACCTTGGGTGCAATGACAAGTGACCTTTAAAATAAAGTAGCTTAAAATAAGATTAATTCCCACCTAGACTTTAAGGGTTGGCTAGAGAACTCATCGCAATGGCGTAATTCTTAGCATGAGGCTCCGGGTGCTAGCAAGGCTACTACCTGGAATAACGATGCCTACTGGGACAAAGCGAAAGAACGCACACATTTGCCCTAAAATCTTCTGTGCAGAAAGTTATGTGCAACAGCTTTTGTGCATTTTAATGGCAAAAGCATGTCACACTCAACTACATAGGGGCAGGACGTTTAATGTCACCGAGTCCCTAAAGAAAGAGATTGAAGTAGTGGTAATCAGGGATTGACACATGAGAATTTCCTTAAAATGAAAATTTTAAAGAAGATGCAGTTGGCAGCCCCATCTCCTAAAGTTAATATAAAAACCCTTTACAAACTGGAAAATTCAGACTCTTTGAAAGGCTAGTAATCACTTCTGAAGACCAAATTAGGTTCCTAGAAGATCAAATGTAAGAATTATTCCACAATATTGAGTAAAAATATAAAGAAATGAAAATACTCCATGAAAACAATAGTTTTAGGACCCTTAACGTACAGATAAACTTCTCAGGAAGAAGAAGAAGCAGACAGAGGGACAGGTACCATTAAAACCCTCAACAGCAGTGGCAATGGAAAGTGAGCTTCTTTAAGATAAAGACTTGAAATTTCTGTTTGAAACCTGTAATGCAGGTAGGTCTAAGTGCATTTCCTGAAGAAAAAACATATAATGTTTATAGATACATATGTATATACAGATATGTGCATAATGCACACATGCATAGTTCCATCTAGACACATATATACATAAACAGGTCACTACACATACACACATATAGATATATGCAGAGATGCATCTCCCAATAGATTGCTGTGTGGCATGTACATACTATGCTAATACATAGCACACGTGTGTGCATCATGTGTGTGTATGTGGGCATACACATAGACAGGGGTTGTCTACCTATACTATGAACACTCTATGCACAAAAGTATACTGTGAAATCTATACTTTTGGGTGAAATTCCACAAGGAGAAAGAGAAATTTTTAAAGCTCCTGGGGAGAAAGAATTTATTTTTTAACAGAAAAAGAGACTTAAACAAGCACTATGCTGTTGCCACTGAAGCTGAAACAGCTGGGTGTCCAGGGGCTGTTACAGGAATGAAAAGCACCCAGGAATCCTGACTGAGATTTCACCCCCCAACCAGAGTGCAAGGCAGAGATTTTTTGATACATTAAAATGGCATTGTGAGTCAGTCAAATACTGTACCTGTGGAGATATTTGTTAAAGTGTCATAGCCAAATAATATTGAATCAGAACAGACCTTTCAAATAGTGATGACAATTTAATTACCAGTGATGAGCAGCAAATCTCACAATATATATTAAATATTTACTCATCCTAATAGGTTTGTAAATTGAGTACTGTTTCTCAGCCCAGTTTGTAGATGAGAAGACAGAGAATTAGAGGAAACTGCACTTGGAGGGGTAGAGTTAGGAAGTGAAATGAAGCTGTTTGTGGATGGAGCCCACACTCTCACTTTTTCATCACAGAAATTTCCTTGTAACCTCTGTAGTTAGGGGACAGCATAAGACGAGAAAATCAGAAATCATGAGGAGAAGATAGGCACATTTGTTTATAACACAATGTTTGGTAGGAGATACAAGGTACAAAGTCTGAAGATCTAAAATATACTAGAAAAAATTTATAATGAATGAAAAGTTAATATCAGTGCAACCACTGTGATCAGATTAAATGATACCAAAACAATTAATTTTTTAAAATGAATAAGTTGTGTGAACAGGAAACTCACAGAAGAGGAATGCGAAGTGCAGGTAACTGTATAAAAAGATCCTACACCTCATTTGTGCTCCGTGTAGCACAAATTAAAGCAATAATGGGTCACAATTTTCTATACTATATAATGGCTAAAATGAAAAGCATACAACATTCATCATGACTGATGAATAATAGGTTATATGCATACTTACATACATGCTTATATTAGCAGTACAAATTTTTTGGTTTATGGAAAATAACCTGGTAGCATTGATAAAAATAAAAAATACATACCCAGGAACCCACTGGAAAACACAGTTCTACAGAAGTCATAGTATATTACATTAAGAAATTGGTGTGCTGGTATATGTTTAACTGCTGCCTCTGCAGAGAAGAGTGAGAGAGGAAAGAGGGGAAAGAGAGGGAGAGGAGGCAGTGCGAGAGAAAGAAAAGGAAGAAACTCTCTTGCAATGGTTGCCATTTTCTACACAGTAAATGACACCTATGATGTCACGTTGTAGTTACTAATGTGCTGTCACTAAATACAGAGCTGCAAAGCCGGCAGACACACAGCCTTCAGTCTACCTTGCATTACAACGTGTACAGGGACCTCAACGGCAACACCACTGCAGTCCCTTAACTTTCTGCCTTCTCTCTGTACTGTCAGAGTTGTTGAAGAACATATGTTAGCCATAGTTTTAAAAATTCTAACAGAAATTTCAGAGCGAAATTCTCCCTGTGTTCTTTAGTTGCCCCACACAGACTTTCAGTGTTTTAGAAGCAGATTTCTGCGGTTCTGGAGTCTCAAACTCAATCCGTCAAGTGCTTTATTCCACTTCCTCATCTCATAGGCCCCATAAGGAAATCTGACAGCTCCATTAATAAAAAGGATCTTCAGCATTTCAAGGTTGGCAAGGGAGTGATAGATAACTTCTTTGCTAACCTTGGAGGACAGTGTGTGATTGTGTTAAAGGAACTGTCAGGGTCCCTCTCAGATTTAATTTCACAAGAATTCAAGTTCCATGAGGGCAAAGGTCATATTTGCCTTAGGCACCAAAGGTTTTCCCAAGGCTAACGTAATTCTTGGCTCTTAGGAGTTATTTATTTAGCAAATCATTAAGTAGTCGTATAATAAATGAGTAAATATTCTCTCTCCTACATTTGACCTTTTTTTGTTTGAAAACCACTTTGATAGAGAAAATTACAGCAAAAGAGTTCTGTGTCTTTTCTGCCATCAACGTCACCTGCAGTACAATTAGCTATCGGCTATCTCTACTTTTTAAATTTCTTTTTGGATTAAGCTTTCTAAAAAAAGAATTATAGAAGAAAAAAGCATTTATGTCTTGTCTTTTCCCAAAAATCTGGTTCTTCCTTTGCATTAGACTTCCTGATACTTTGTGTACACCCTTCATTTTGGGTGCTTTCTCTGTATTTCAACACTCTCTGAACATATAAACCTATCAGAGAGCTGCCTATCTGACTACTTCGTTTATAGTTAAAAATCTACTCATGATATGTCCTTTGGAGTCTTTGTGATAACATTAATAGAATTTCTTCCTTTAAAAATCTCTTGCTACATTTGTCTACTTTCTCTTAAATTTTTTGAGTCCGGATGTCAGAGATCTCTTGTTTTAGTCTGAGAACTGGAGACCTTATGATATCTCAGCACCCCGAGCCTACTTGATGTGGTGTCACTAGATATTGGAGTATTTTCCTCACTCTTTTGCTCATTTAGTTTTGAAAGAGGGCCTTCCTATGTAACCCAGGCCAGCTCTGAACACAACACGTAGCTCAGGCTGGCCTCAAACTCGCACTCTCCCTACCTCAGTCTGTGGGGTACTGGGCTTGCAGGCATGACAGTCATGTTTAGCTTATATCTACCTTTGTTCTTCACCTCAGAAGTACTTGGGCTGTCATATGTGGGACAAACATGTCACTGCACTTTGCATTTTAATATCTTAGGTAGAGTGTACTCAGTACTTACTACATGTTTGAGTCCACATTGCCTATTGTAAGCTACTAGGACTAAACAACATCAAATATCTAATACAGTGTAGTACCTAGGGCATTTGCACATTGTGTGTGGTGCCTGTGCATAAGGAAAACAATATTATTTACATGATTTCACAGGAAAAACATCTGAAGTAGATTGCTATTTGAGTAATTGCAAATCCTTTTAAAGCACAATAGCATTTGTAAACTGCGTATCACTGAGATAATTGGGGTAACAGCTGTGGAGGATAAACCTTAGGGTGATGCACAGTGACTCTTTAATATTGTTATAGAGCTATATATTTTCCACCTTAGAAATTAATCACCAGGGCTTTCACAAAATTTGTCGTATCTCTAAGCCACCTGATTTTTTTTTCCTCTTAGCAAAAAACATGAAGCAAAGAGGAATCAAGAAATTGGAAAGGGAAAGTGGGAATATTCTGTGCCAAGTAGGCAGACAGGAGAGTTCCATTTTTCTGCTACTGTAAATGTTATGGAAAGTACAAAATTAAATATGAAGAAGGGCGACATGGAATTTAGACATTCAAAATAATTGATAGATGGTTTAGGACAAAGAATACAACTCAACACACACACACACACACACACACACACACACACACACACACACACACCAAGGAACTTAGGAGACCTGAGGCCTACTCACATTTCCATTTATGATGATGTTTAGACTGAGTAGCGATGGATAACAGTGTATTTAGTGAACATAGCACCTAGTTATATGTAGGTACTGGAGTACCTTGATTCATGAATGGCTTTGTTTGCAAATAATTTGGTTCAGTAAAAGAAGCACTTGGCAAAATTTTGGTTTTGTTTGTAAACATTTCAATAAACACTGCACTGTGTCTTTTCTGCTGTCAACACCGCCTGCAGTACAATTAGCTATTGGCTATCTCTACTGGCACAACTGTGACCATCTTTGCCACACAAACACAAGCATGGACATCTTTTTCAAAATCATAGAACAAATTAAGGTTGTGAATAGAGGTATCAATGTATCTGATTTTCTTTTGATATTTCTGTACATTGTTTGACTAAATATAAAGAAAGTTGATGTAATAAATAGTTCTATTTTATGAAAAATAAGTGAAATGATAGTTACTTATAATAATTTAGTTTGTAAAGCCTTCATTAAGCCACCATTTCTCAGCTCACAACTAAATATCTAAATTGTAAGCATAGTATGTAGAAAGAAGTAAGTAGCTTTACTCTATAAAGCCATGCCTCTAAAATGATGGTAAGGGGCTGGGGATATAGCTCAGTGGAATAAGCACCTGCCTAGCAAGCACAGGGTCCTGAGTTCGATCCCCAGTACCGCCAAAAAAAATAAAATAAAAAAAAAAAAATGATGGTAAACTTCATTGTAATTAGCTCGTATACTGTAATTAAGGATATATATAAACCTACCAAATAATCTTTATTCTGAAATCTGTGGCCTAAACTGTCCATTGTCTGAGGTTAGGAGACAGAACATTAATTTTCAAGTTATGCGAAAGTACTCGCGGGATCACGGTGTTTAATATGCAGAGATGGACATACCATTGCCCCTTGCCATGGTCCCGGCACCGAGTGATGAAGAATGATGTCTTGAAGCTCTACAGACCATATATAAATAATTGTTTTAATTGAACACTCCCTTTCAGCAGATGAATAGCCCCTCTGACCTGACAGGTCCCTTTTCATCTCCATTACCTGTGATGGCAATGCATAAACCCCATTCTACCCAGCTCATATGTTAATATCTTCAATAAGACCCTTGATAGATCTGCCAACTTAGATGGATGTGATTTCCAACCAGCTTCATATTCCAGTTGTATAGCAAACTAGGAGGGCAAGGAAAATCCAGTTTGGGCTTTCAGTTTCTCCAGGCACAGTAATGAGTTCATCTGCATTTTCTCTCATGAGAGCACTAAGAAGAATTTTAAGAAGTTGAACTGTTTTAAAACAGCGAGCAGACATAAATTTGGGCCATAGTTCAATTTAGTGTTTTTATTGGAACACCTACTAAGTGCAGGCCATTCTCCTAGATATTTGGTAGGGAGGTGTTTCTCCATGCTGACAATATCTATAGTCAGAGAGGTGAAGGAATGAGCACCTATGTGAGAAACAAACTGGTGAGCCAGAGTATGCTACCAGAGATTAACTCGTTTCAGTAGCATCGGGAGTGAGTAAATAGAGGAGGTGACTTGAAGTGAGCCTCAGAGACTTTAACGTTCAATGCTGCTTTTGTTATTACAGTTTCTGTTCATACTAAGGACCTACCCAGATGGAGCTAAAAATGACCAGCTGAGATTGTCTGTTACTGAATGAATGGGCCTGAGTGGTTTTGGTCAGTTTGTCTTTGAACAAATGGAAAACTTAGGCAACGTAAGAAGCAGAAAGAGTTAGCTGTCTCAATAAAAGACTCTCCAAGGGTCTTCCAAGAGCCTGCTCGGCTTATGAGAGGTGATTCTGTGCATGTTTAAGGAACAGGCTGATCTCACCACTGTGGTCCTGGAGCCTGGGTAGAAACTGAGAGAGAGATAGCAAGCAATGACCAATATAAATGAGCACAGCTCTACTGTCAGGTCTGTATTTAGAAAGAGCTACATGTTTTGGAAACTTTCTGTTTTGTTTATTTAAAAAATAATATTGCTCCTTACCTTGGATTCTAAGCATTTTATGCAATTTTGCTTGCATATAAGATATTGCTTGATATCTGAGTGTTTTACCTTGACAGTGTTCATAAACATAAGCCCTGTTTACCTATCCAGTGGCTTGGGATAACTTTGTCTACCTAAATAGAATAACATTCCTTTTCTGTACATTTCAAGAGGCATATTAGTTTCAGAGCTGTCATAGGAAAGAACAAAATTCTACTTGTTTCTAATGAATCAGAATGCAGGTCATTTCATGAAGTATGTCTTTCAAAGTAAAATTAGTTAATCTTTGGTTTTATTGGGTAGTATAAAGTAGTCTTTGGACTTAATATAACAGAAAATATTTTGCTATCGAGTTTTTCTTCCCTTATTGTGTTAATCAATTCAAACACCATCATAGTAACTGTATTTGTAATTAATAGCAGTAGAAAGGACACTAGCCTAGTTGTTAATCCTGAATATATTTAAGAGACCAATACAGAATAAGAATGCTTGATGAGTCAACAGTGTAACAGAAACTAGAACTTCATGGAAAATTTGCTACTTGTGTGAGAAGACTTATTTCTTGATTTTCATTTGGTATACCCTAGCAGAACCTTGAATAAACTGAACTTTTCTTTGCAACTTTGTGTCAATGCTTATATAAATTTTGGCTTTAAAGTTTGTTTCTTGATTACAAATAATAACCACAGAGACTTCTTGAGCACTTATTGTCTGTCAGGCCATGTCCTAAACCCTTGGCTTTTATTATCCCATTTAATTGACATGACAGCTCCTCTCAGGTAGGGTCATTAGCCCAGATTTCCAGTGAGGGTATGGAGGCAGCAAGTGAATCAGGGTATAATAAAGCAGGCAATGCATGGAGGATTTTATACGTGTCTCAGCCTACTTTGATATAATCTTCATAACAGTCTTGAGCTCTGTCCATAATTTAGGCAGCATGAAGCAGAGATTCCAGGAAACCAGGGAATCTGTCTCCCCTCTCTCTAGAAAAACATAACATGCCCAGGACACTACCCAGTTTTCCTGACTCACAGGCTGATGTGATCCTTTTGTACCCTCCTTACATAAAACCCACTGAAACCTGATGTTTTCCACATCTATAATTTTATCTATAGAAAAAACTGAGGAATTTGACAACTTACACACTTTACATGGCCCCATAGGTGTGTCTTCCTTTCTTGCATAGTAACTAAAAAATTTTGTAGTTTGTCTACATTTTCATGTCAGCAAGCCACCCATAAATAGTATAGAAAGATCTGGCATCTTGGGCCCATATAGCCTCATGGCAAGTAACCACTGAATTACAGATTCCTGGATTCCTATACAGAGAAACTGTCAGCACCACCCACCCCTTCTTCACTGTCTGGGTTACCTTTAGGGCTTTTGTGTTCAGGTGATTTTTAGATTTAATTAGATATCTTGACTTCTCAAAACTCAAAGAATGGGAAGGTTTCCAGCCGAGTGAAGCAAATGGACTGTGCTGCTTGGCTTCTTCCTCATGACATCCAGAGAAATGAAAGTCACAGTGGTCTGGCTTCTCTCTCACGAGTTTTCAGACAGCATTTCCCTGACACAAGTGACATTTCGTATTCAGGAAGACGAGCCGAGTCATAATTGGCTCTGTCACTATTTGGGTTTGATGCTGGCATCTCCTGTGTTTGCCCTGGTTGAGTAATCTGTTTGCATCTGGATAGACCACACACAGACAAATATGAACTCTGTTTATATTCATTTTATGCCTGGGAACTTGTTTTTTTCTGGGTCATGGCTTTCTTTGGAACGATTGGTAGACTGGAAATTTACTGGTATAGACTTGGGTGAGAAACTTCCCTTGAGCCCAAATAGCTGACCTCCACAATTTCCGTTGAGCTTCTGCTTGATCTTCCAGTGTGTAATAGCAACAGCCTCAGTGTCTTGTCTGAAGGTCGGCAAGACATTTAATCCCATGTTCCACTAATCAATGAAAACTTGGGATAAGTACCCATTATATATCACAGCTACTGGGCAGTGATGGATAGAATTCCTTCTTATTTCTTGGGTGCCTTTGGGAACACTACCAGCGTTACTCCTGGCATTCCACAGCTCCAAGAATTTGACTGCCCGCATCCTCTGTTTTCTTTGAAAATCAATATGTGAAAGACCAAGAGGGATGGGACTAAGCCTAAGGTACCTAAAACGCAGGGGGTCTGTTCTTTAACTTTGTCCTATGGGCCAAACATAGAGACTTCCACGGGCCTCACTCCTCATCATGATAATCTGGTAAAACCCTTGCAGCATTAGCATCAATAAGCTATATATGAAATAATTACATGTTAAATGGTTTTTTAGAATTGAAGACCCTGTTCAGAATTTTCATTCTTAGACTATGGAAATAGGAGATAGTGATGTTAGAGATCATTTGGGTAAAATTTTCTTATAAACTCTCATCTCCTTCCTCCCTTCACTGGTTGCAGGCAAAGGTGGGAGAGGAGTAAATTCAAAAAGCAAAACTTGCAAGACCCCCAAGTAACTCATTCATGCCACCCTGACCCAGAGCCCTCATCCAAAACCTATTCCTGGAGTTCTAGGAATGTATAATCCTAGTGTGGTGATATAGTACAGTATCTCCTATTATGGTAAGCATCATATTTATTACTCAGAAAATAAAATCACCTTAACTTAGTCTTCAGCACTCTGCTAGGCACTAACAAGCTTACAGAAGAAGGATGCACGATCAACTGACTCTGCTTTCAGGGTGTTTATACTCTAATGGCCAAAGTGGGAAATATGTGCAGAAATATTTATATGGGAACATAAGTGTTTTTAATCAGTACCAGCATTGTAACAACACTCAATACAAGAAACAATCTTATTTTTCTCTATCAGATACTCAGAGATTCTCAAGGACAAAATAAGTCTTGGAGGTGAACAGAAAGAATAGCTATAAAACTAAAGAGAAGAGCAGTTAGCTTGCCTTCTCAGTAGAGACTGGACAGATTTTAAATTGACCTCAAATAAGGTACTTTTTACTATTCAGTACTTTAGACATTTATGAGATCATCAAGGGGCAGTCATTAATATTATAACTTATTACAAGTCAAATAGCCAATGATAGATTCAATGCAAACTTGAGCACAACTTGGGATAAAGGGGAATATTTGTAGAATGACTATTAAAGTGCTAAAGACTTCCTTATGTGTGAGGGAAATTTTTGGCAAGATATCTTTCCATACTGTTGAACAATCATGCATGCAAAGAACCCAGAGAGTGCTTAGCCTAGCAGGATGTGTTTCCTTTTCTCCTTTGGCTATGATTCTCTTTGAATATACATGGGATTGAAGGTGAGCATGAGTAAACACCTCACTGGTAATATATTTCTCATGTGCCTGTAAAAATATTTGCCATAAATTTCTCTGCTAAATAAATCTGCAAAACCTTTTTGAACTGGGAGGTTCACAGAGTACATGACTCTGAAACTTGGTTTCTCTCGCCAGCTTCTCTGTTTTCAGCATATCTTCTGTGAAAGAGTATCTCATATGCAGATTGATGTAATGGGCAAATGGAGCTTTTCTTTGGAGAGGAAGTGGAAGGCAGAGGAGGATCACGAAAGTATGTTACAGGTGCCTTCAGAGTTGGGACTTGGAGTTTGGCCTTTGGCACTTGTGTTTGTCTTCTACGCCTTTCTTACTTCTGGTTTTTTCCCTGGGTAGCATGGCAGCTGTTTATAATTCCTTTTCCAATTCATCTCTGAATGAACTACGCATTGCTTTGTCTGCTTTGTCATTATTGTGGCCTCTTCAAGTTTGCAAACGACGTGGGGGAAGAGCAGTCTGGCGCTGAAAAGGACTGGGCTTTCTATTCAAATTAGTTATTTTAAGAAAGCATCTATCTAATCTGATGTTTCCTCAATCAGCAGGATTCGTGTAAGCCGTATGTTGGTGTCTTTCCTCAAACAAAACCTTAGAAATGTTCTTTTGGAATCCCAGAGCTTGTCATGGCTGCACTCTGCTGCCAAGTGCTCCTGGAACCATTCAGGACAAGGTGTCTGCAGGGTGCTGGGTGTGTTATGTCTCTGGCTGCCAGAGAAGCACTGGATTCAAACAGGAAGGGCTGAAACTGTATTACAGTGAACTCTGTTAGCAGCCCCATGAAGGATGCAGCACGATCTGTTTAATCAATATCTTATCTGGATTGTCAGTTGTAAAAGGCTTAGCAATAATGCAACAAAGTACTCAGCTCTGAGTGTCATTTCACCTTTGTTTGATTCAGAATGTCCTTTAAAATCTTCGGTCCTGGGGGAGCTGGTTAATAAAGAGTCTAGGTCTAGAATGTCTGATAAGCCAGGCTCTTTTTTCTAGTTGGGAAAAGAAATAGGCAAGTGGAAAGCCTATGAATAAGCCCTCTTGGTCTAGGAGGCAGAAGAGAGCCCTAAGCAAAGATCAGTGTTTGCAGTCAGTGGTATTAATATTCATCATTGTTTGCCACTATTAAATGTCCCATAAGCCCTTCACTTGTAGAGTATGTGATGAATTCATATAGGACCTTTTGGCTACCTGTTTGGGGCCTTAACTGTTAGTATCCATTTCGGTGATGCACTTTGATAGGGCTTACTAAATTAGATGACTTGCAATTTGTAAAAAGGTCTAGAATTCTCAGAAAGTGTTTTACAAGGATTGTTCTTGCCCTGGCCTACCTAGCTCACAAAGCTCAGTTTTCCTCAGACTGGACTGCACCCCAGAAATAGGGTAAGAAAACATAGCTGATTACATAGTATCTCATGTTATATGATCTGCAGGGGTTAGCACATGCCACATGACTCTAGTATCCTGACTCAGCACCAGCTTTTATTCTGGCTTTCCCAGGTTCCTCCTCCAAAGGGTTGAAAACATCACAATTTCTTTCTCTTAAGAGCTTTCTCACCCTTGACAAGACATGGGACAAACAGACCTGACCTCTACGGCCTCTTGTCCGACAGTGCTGATTAAATGAATATTCAAGTCTGTAGAATGTCATATTGGGCATTATGGAAGATTACAGAATGAGGAGGGTAATTCTTTCCTCAACTTTGAGCATCTTATCAACTTACAGGACAGACACCACCAGCACACAGCAAAATACTTGGATATGCATAGTTATTTGTAAATCAACTTAAGATATAGTCTAGAAATTATACATATTTATGTGTACATAGATCTACATACACATACAATATTTTTGAAGAAAATGAGAGTTTTAAAAAACGGTAGTTTTCTACTGTCTTAGTTTTAGTCCCCTAGAAGTGACCCTGAGATGAAGATTTGAGAATAAATAGTTTATTTGAGAAACAGAGGAAACACCATTAAGGGCAGAGTGGAAGGAAGATCAAAAAAAAAAGGGAGCCAGCAAGGATATATATGCTTCTTACCCAGCCACAAGGACAGCTGCAACTTTGAAGCTGTAGGGAAATAGCTGGAACATTCATGGGACATTTTCCCATTCATGGGAAAATTCTGGAAAACAGTTTAGAATATTTGCTCCACAATTACGCTCTGGGCATTGTCATTTCCTAGTTGAGGGCTTCTCTTGGGACAAGTTAATATTAGATATTGCTGGACTGTCATGCCTAAAGTTAGTGCCTGGATGCCTGAAGAGAACCCTCACGCAAAGAGATGCAATTACTGGCAGTTGAACATGGTCCTTGGTAAGACCTCAAGGATTTGTGTGAGGGCCTAAGAATCCATGCCACATTTATAGGATTAATGAAAACACTGGTTTATAAGGAAAAGGAGGAGTTAAATTTTAAGGAAACTGCTCTCCACCAATACTGGGAATAGCAGTAGATGACATTCAAGCCAGAACCAGTGGGCTTTCTTCTGTGAGTTCTCAAAGGAATAGGTTGAGATGGAATACTGTTGAAAGTCTAAGCTATCAGCAGAAGCAGACTAAAGACAAGGGACATTATCATGCATGAGGATCCAGGTTGTGGTTCTTCTCTGAGATAGAATGCCCATTTGTATACTAGAAATGTCTCAGCTGTAAATCACATTGAGAACAGAGGTAGATATAAAAATCACTCTATCTGTGGCATGAAGTACTATATAGCAGGAGTCATTTCAGAAGAATAAGGTCGGAATGCAATCAGAGATTTCTATGGTCCCCTTGTCCTTCTTTTAGCCCAAATAGGTTGAAGGGGCAGGCAGCTATTAATAAGCTATGGAAGTTCAGTTCTATATCTTTTACTATTTGAAAAAGATAAGACCAACATTGTGGGAGTGGTACAGAGGCATGAATAGTCATGATCAGAATCTCTAAAGTGGATCTGGTATAATATAATCTCTTCTCGCATTATAGTGTACGTATGTGTCTTCTCTAGAGAGCTGGCAGATGGGAACGTTAAAGCTGTCAAAGGCTGACATACTGCAGAAGGCTCTTGTTCATCTGATACAGGTTAGTTGTTGGTGTGTTGCTACAGGTCTGTACTTCAGGCTTTGGTAAATGCACCCCTGCCCTCATGTGCAAAAGAACTATGTGTGTCAGTCTTCATGAATGGAAAGGTTTTGTGCTTTACCTGATTTTTTGCTTTACTGGAATTAGCTCCCTGAGAAGGTAGCTCAGCATTTATTACTCTTTACTCAAATTACATGATTTGAGCTACTCTATTTTTCTTTTCTTTTTTCTGTACCTAGGTGCAAGCAGAGAAGATCTGAGACACTAAATATCTCAATAATTTTTACCCGGGAAAAAGTATGGGGCAGCACTACGACACTTTCTTATACTTGCATGTGCTCGGTAACATAGTTGTGTGTATAGAAACACAGGGCAAAGGTGTATCAGGCTGGGTCCAGTCAAAAGACAAAATACTATGCCAGTTATTTTAACAGAAATAATTTATGTAAATAATTGTTAACCGTGCATCAGACAACCTAAGGGATATAAATGGATACTGCGGCTCACAGAGGTAGTAAACTGTAGAAAGCATCTATTATGTCCTGCTAGGATTGGGAGAGGGAAGAGCAAAGGAAAGGAATTAAGTAGGACCGAAATATATGATACACATGGAACTTCCGGAAAAAGTGGAGCTGGGGGAAGGACGGGGCAAAGTAGTATGGGGGGGTAAAAATGATCAAATTATGTGCTTCCATGAGTCTGCCAAAAGGAAGTCCATCAATCTGTATAACAAATGTACACTAATTAAGAAAATAGATGTGGAAAAAGTTTTTCTGTACTTGACAGACCTCTTAAGTGGGGCCACTGGAAAGCTGGCTGTCCTGGCAGCTTAGAAAAGGTACAGTGAACCTGACGGTGAGAAAGTAGAGAAACTGCTAAGTGGGGTCATTTGCTCTGAGGGGAACCGACTGCGGCTGCCAGAGGAAAGCAGTAATGCAGAGGGGCACTAACAGGAGCCAGGACCTTCCTCCACAGCCATAGCCGCGCGAGGGCGCTTCCTGCCAACGGAGCCCAAGGAGGAGCCAGCAGGCCTGGGAGAGGGGTGGTACGGGAGCCCCAGCCCCAACAGCAAAAGGCAGGGTGGGGGTGGAGCTCAGGGGCAATTGTGTTAAAAAAAAAAAAACAACACAGCACCACCAACACTAACAGAGCATTCTGCACAGGAGAAAGGGAGCAGGAGGGCGGGGAGGGGGAGTGTGTGCACGTGGGAGCACTGGTGAGAACACGAATATACACAGGAGCAGAGATACGGATTTGTGGAGTAGCCGAATCTGTCCACAGAGAGCACTGGGCTCCGCAGGAATCGCACTACGAACCCTTATTTGGCTGGGGAAAGGGTAGCAGGTTCCTAAAATCAGGGCATTAGGGTCAAATCATGTGTATACTCTAGACTCATGCACTATGTCTATGAAAGAACACTGGGATAGAAAACTGATTTTTGTCTTTCAGCTCATGCTCCGTGACATGTGTGTGCACAGATTCTAAGGCAGGTGGAAAAGCTTTTCTCGGCCACTTATGGGTTTCTCTTCCTCTCTTCTACTGCATGGAAAGAAGAATTCACATGAATTTATGTGATACAACTTCACTTTAAATTGTACCAAGCATGTATCAAACACTTTACCTCTTATAGTGCATTACTTAACGATTGTTTTGAGTCTAGAAATATTTCTATGTCTACTTCACAGAAAAGGAATCAGATGTGCAGGAAGCTTAACTAATGCAGTGGGAGCACAGTCAGTGAAAAATAGGACTGAATTTCAAGCTCAAGTGCATCTTGCTTTAAAGCCTGTGCTCTTATGTGTTATTATGAACACCACATGCTCCCCACTCCAAATATACTGCCGTGACCTCATGTCTAAGGTAAATCCTGTCATCTCCACTAGCCACACTAGGGGCCTTTGTGAAATGCTCTCTAAAAACCTTGCACCATCCAAGACAGTAGCCACTGAACATGTGATTATTTAAGATTAAATTAATTAAAAGTAAGTAAAACTCCAAATTCAGTTTCTTGGTCAAAGTAGCATCGTTTTGAGAGAGCTGCACAGCTACAAGTCATTCATGGCCACCATATTAGGGAGCACAGGACATTTCCATCACCACAGAAAGTTCTGCAGTAAGTAGCTCCATAGTGAGGGCATGACTCGATGACCTAGTTTCTCAACCTACCTCAGCAGCTTAGTAGTTGTGCACCTATGGGCAAGTTACTGAGTGTCTTTGTGCTTTAGTTGCTGCACTTATGAATATGGAGAGTAGATGCAGTTCTTCCTGGGATTAGAGGCATAATGGAGGTAGTTCGCAAAGTTATTAGCTTGGCACCTAGACAGTGATAATTTGTATTTGGAATGCTTTGAGGAGGTAAGGAGTCCTATGTTAATGCACACAATTATTTTCTTTAGCATCTATTTTTATAATGCATCCTATATGCTAGATTCTAGTCTAAGCACTTAACAGATGTGAAATTATCAAAATCCTCGTTCTTCTGCTTCAGAATCCTTCCTGGCTTCCCCATAACAGAGATGCAGAATATGCATGTTAGAACTGGGAGACCCTTTTCTTCCTGAGGGAACCTGTGTTATCAAACCATAGTTTGCATATTTAAATGTAAAGTATAAATAACAGATCTGGAAAAATTGACTTAGGGGTTAAGAAGAGGAAGGGATGAGGGTTCCTAGCCTTGAGGGTCATGTGAAACTTACTGAATAAAGGAGTATTTGAAATGGGCCTATGGGGCAGGGAAGACTCCAGGCAGGGGGACAGCTGGAGTAAAGGCTCTGGCAGGATTAGGGAGCCATGGGCACTCACAGTGAAGACAGAGGAGGGAGGCACTGCCCACGTGCAGAGCAGTGTTTTGTCATCCACACTGTTCAGACTCGCCAGTGCATAGTCTTTGTGAAAACGACACGGGTTCTCGGTTTTGTTAGTGCCTTATTACTCTACCTATAAGACCATCCCATGAGGCTTTGGTGTGGTAACTGCGGTAACTGTGTCTGTTTGGATAAGTACCCTTGAATGCTCTTCTTGCTGTGTTTTTCTGCGTAGTCTTTCAAATTCTATGAATCCCAGCCTGGGTTCTTCGCTGTATGCCGCCTTCCCCATGCTCTGAGAAGAGTTGTATGATGGACCAAGGGGCGGTGCTGGGCTTTCCACAAACTGGGGGAAAAGAGAATCCCAGGTGGAGCCAGTGTCCCTCACTCTCCAGGTCTGAGTTCTTAGAGTCAACCAGCAATGCTAGATTGAACCTAAAGGACATGGACCATGGGATTGAAGGACTCTACTTAGAGATTTTGTCGCTTGGTGGGAAGCTGAGAATGGGATCACTTGAACATTAAAATCATTAATGAGAAGAAACTTCCTACCCCTGTCCTCTGGTCTCTCCTTGACTACCACCCCAGGGCAAAGGCACAGGAAGACCTGCTAATTTTCATCTGCATTTTACTCTCTGTTATGTAGTATTTCAGTGACAGGACCTGCTCAGGAGAGTTGGGGCAAGGCTGGCTGAGGTGCTCAAGGAGCTGAGCTTTGAGTTCAGGTACCCACATGGCAGAGGAATGATGCCTCCTGACCTTTCAGACCTTTGGGACCTCGGGAGGTCTTAGAAATCATCTCAAGCCTCCAGTCCAGAATACGACTGCCTAGGGAAATCCCAGGGAAAGGTGGCAGGTAGAGTATCCTTTCTGAGTTTTACTCTCTTGTCCTCCCTTCACTCTTTTCTGTATGTCTATGTTGCTCTGCGGTGTCTTCTCCTTGAGATTCTGTAGATGATGCTGCCAGGTTATTTATTTTATGTTCTTGTCAACAGAGATAGTGTGGACTGCAAGGTGATGAGCGTGACCTCCAAGATTCCACATCACTCACTGGCTTCTCCAAGGCTTATGCTACCCTTCCAGCGAGGCAGCAAGAAGAAAGCTCGAGGAGGTGAGGACCCAGCACTCTTCCCTCTGCCCTTTGACTCCATCATTCTTTAATTAGCAGGTTGTTTCCGCCCATACCTGATGGGCTTTCTCCTCTGTGTTCTTTTACAGGCCCCATTCCTTGGCCAGAGAGAGGATGGTTCTGGGGAGCTCCTGAAATGCAGTGAGGAAGGTGTGGCTGTTGCGTAGGACAGGCACACTGCTCCTTGAGCCAAGCAGCACCTAGAGTGGAATTCAAGCCCATCATCCTTGTAGACTGAAGTTCTCACATAACAGTTCTGAGCTGGACTGGTTTTCCTTTGTTGTCACTTGCATAACACACACAGTTCTCTGTGACTTTTACTGATTTGCTTTATTTGTTCCTGTCTTTCTTTTCTTGGCCTGGGAATTGTAAAAAAGGATTGCTTTATATGGTGTAATTCTGTGATGAAATTAGCCTTGTTTACGTTCCCAGGTAATTTCTGAGCTGAAGTTCCATGTTAATTAGTACATGTGGCCATATAGTTTGGTTTGTATCTTACCCATTTTTAGATTAAAAATATATTTCCTTTTTTTCAAAGTGTGGATTCAGGTAATGACCCGAGTCACATTTGCTTAGCTACTGAAAAGATCTCCATGTGGTAGTGGTTGGAATTAAAATATAATCGAACATACATTATAGCTGGGGCTCTTGCACACCATGTGATATACATGTTATACTACAAAGGAACGGAAACCTGACAGATCGATCCTCTCTGATCATGTCGGTAGAATAGCAAAAAAATGTCAATATCAAAAGTAGCTTTAAGTACTAAAAATGAGCTAACCAACATTGGAACATTGGAAAGTTTCAAAAAATGTTCATTTAAGACAAAGCAGGTGTTGAAGAGCAAGTGACCTCATCAACAGTGCTGCTCAGGTGTCTCTGGCTTTGCCTCCTAGAGGGAGGTGAAGAGCTCGGCATATTTCTGTGATTGGGTTTGCAGAAGCTATAGTACTTCTGACTGTCCTGTAACTGTGCCTGCCTACCAATAAAATGTTTTCAGTTGACTCAGCAGCAATGTTTTTTTCAGTTTCCTCCGAAACTGTGTCCTTAGTGGTTTTGTAAGAAAGCCCAGTACAGACCTACAAGAGGTTCACCTGCCAAAGACCTCACCTGGTTCCAGAGTTATTGCTCTTCTAGAAGTTGCCTTACAGCTGTATGTTTTCTACACACATAATTGGAGCTGTGTAGCAGTCACTTTTTCTAGTCCTCATATCATAGTCACTCTAGACATCCTTAACGAGGGCCTAATCTCTAATGAAGGCCACTGTCTGCCATTCTTCTCCAGTTCTGGATTTCCTGTTGATTTCCTTGAGATTCTCAGACAAGCCACTAACTCTATGAACCTCAGGTTGCTCATGTACAAAATGGAATAACGACACTTCCTGTAGTTATGGTGATAAAGTGCCTGTAAAGGATATCGCAAGAATGGTACTTCACACATTGTTAACAGGTTAGGATGTTACAACACTCAATAAATGGTGCTTATTATATTGTTAATAAAGAGTCAGCTTTTAAGTAACTTTTAGTAGGCCTTTGAGAACACTGAGTCACCGTTGAATAGCTTCTTGGGCCTCCTTGCTTAAAATCATTGGAAAGCAATATGCAGGAGACAAGCAATATGCAGCAAATCAGGAGACAAGAATGTGCTGTTTGCCATCTGGGCCAAAGCCAAATTCCTCAATTCTGTAGTTCAGCCTTCTGTGATACAGGGTAGATGTCTTTTGTGCCTCACAGAGACAACACTGTCTCTTTCACAGAAAGTGCTTTACCCTGCATGTAGATATCTGAGACCATACCTGTCTTAGTCACTTCTTGCTGGGGCCACACCCTCAACACCCAGAGTTTTCAGTCCATACATAGTCAGCTGATTCCAAGACAGGGCAGCCTGGAAAGAGAGGCATCGCTGAGGAGCAACAGGTCATGGCACAGCAAGCAGGAAGCAATCTTCCTTCTTCTTTCCCTTTTCATTCCGTTCAGGCTGCGAGCATGTTGGTTGGTGCCACCTACACCCAGAGTGGGTCCTCCTTTTTCAGGAGGTCCATCAGTAAGTCATGAGGCAGTATCTGTGGGGCTAACCTACACATTTTGGCAAGTCCATGCCCCACACCCAGAACTATGCTAGACTAATCAGTGGACTGATCCAGCACCACACACTCATGATCCAGTCCCTCCCCAAAGCCACACCTATGAACACACGAGGGTTGGGGGCTTCTAGGTATAAGCCATAACACTACCATTGTCATCTGTGTGCAACATCCCAGAGCTGGTGAGTCTCCCCTCAATACTGGCAAGTTCTTATTCACTGTGAGGAAGACTTCAGTCCACCGGAGACCTCATCAGATAGCATCTGGTACTTTAGTAGAAAGCACTTTTGAGAAAACCCAGCACTCACCACCACTGCGCCTGAGATTCTATGATAACAATACTGTGAAGCAAAGACAAGAGCTGAGATCATCCACTCCATGCAGAGGCAAGTTGCAACAGTTTCCTCTGATTGCCAAAATGTGAAGGCCAGCCCCATAGACACTACTACATGACTTTGACAGATGCAGATGAAAAGGGGCGTTTTCTGCTTTCTACCTTGAAGTGATTAAAGTGGTGGTAATAATTGCAGCAGGAAGTTAATTATATTGTAATCACTACATGCTAAGCACCAGGAAAGCACTTACAAGCATGGGCTCATTTAGTCATTACGGTGGTCTCACGAAGTGGGGATTCTCACCACCTGAGGGAGAACCTGGGGCAAGCAGTCCATGGGTAACAGGGCGGGCCACCTGGTGGGGAAGAGGCAGAACTGGAATGAACCGGCTCTGCCTTCCTCTAAGCTTGAGCTTTTCCTGTATTGCTCACCTGCTTCCTCACCAGGCCCCCAGTCCTGTCTAATTCTTTGCCGGCTGGTAACTTTCAACCTTGCCTTCGGAACTTCATTGTCTTTATTTATAATTTGGGACTAGTAAATATAGTTCTGTCTTGTGTGTTTCTCACAATTATTGTCTAAGCTTTCAGCAAATGTATACTAAGTGTAAATCAGTATGAAAAGCAAATATCTTATTTTTTAAAATAACACTCTTTAAAATTACAAAAACCTCTTCTGGATTAGGTTCAGAATGAGCCTCCTCTGTGCTGGATTCTGCTTTCTGTTGAACAGCCTAAGTAAGGCCCTTGAGGATCATTTTCAGGAGTAATCCTAAGGGACGTGAATGTTCAGCCTAAACGCTATGTAATGAGTTAGTAAAAGGATGCCAAGCTAAAGCAGCAACAGTAGATTCTTAAGTAAAATGATACCATCTCTCACCCTGGGTCCTGACTCCTGCCGCTAGGGACGCCATCCATGGCAGACGGTAATAACTTCTCCCCAGGTCCTTCTCTCTCAGCTCATCCAGAGGGTGGTGGCAGTGCTTTTCAAAGGACTGCTGGACTTCAAATCACTTATGCAGGTGCACGCAGGGGAGCAGCTGTAGTTGGTGCCCTGTCCAGATTTCTGAGGACTTTCTCTGGTAAACTTTCCCACAGTTTACACATGACACACACTTTTACACATTTTGGCACTTTTTACATTCCAGGCTTTAAAGTTGGAGCATTCATTTCCATCTCTTTCGGTAGTTGAGCCTCAACTAAGGACTAAGGAAGGTTGAGATAGACGAAGTGACGCATGTTCTGTACCAGCTCTGAGGTCCCCAGAGAGGGGACACACAGTTGGCTATGGTAGTAACTAGTTTGAGAATCTGTTTTTGTTCTGTATTTTGCCTTTCCTGTGCCATGTTCTCACTTCTCGATGAATGTTTCCTAGGATCAGCTCACAAACACGTAGTCCATTTGCAAGTGAATTTCCATGTTAGCATGTGCCTCTGGGGGGAGCCTAAGCAAGTTCAAAATTGTGGTGCTGCTTAGCTAGGGAAATAATAATGCACCAGAGAAAATACGGTAGTATTCAAGACTCAATAAATAGTCTCTCTCCTTGTCCTCCTCGTTTGCTGCTGTGTTAGGAACAGGAAAACGGGTCTTATAAACCTGAGAACCAGATGCCTGAGCATGATTTCCTTCTTCTGGGAACAGTCATTTCCACAAGCTGTGAGATATTTTTCTTTTTAAATGAAAGACTCAAATAGCATGTGAGATCAGGAAAAGTCACTTGATGGCAAATCAAATTACAATGCACCGTCTAGTAATTAAATGGAAGGGGATAATGGGAAAGGAGAAAGTCCTAGTCCCAGAGCCCCCTCTCACCTCGCAAGGATCTCAAGGACTCCCATCTGCCTTTGGATTCCTTCTGCTTCAATTAACATTGATTGAGCTGCCTAAAGTGCCCGGCTCCTGTCAAATCCCGTTATGGGGGAGTCCAAGACACTATCTGTGTGCGAGCCTTTGTTGCGTGGAACATTTTTGTGGGAATATTGAATATTCTGTGGAGCAGCTAACACACTGATCGGTGCTGTTATATAAAAGGTTTGCTCCTTCTGCTATGGCAGTCTTGCAAATGGGCTTTTCTTTTTGCCACTGTCGTTATCAACTCGAGCCAATTCTCTGAGTTCAAGTTATGGTACTCTAAAGAGTGTGTCGCACTGACCCACTACTGCTTTTAAAGATAAACACTGAATCTGCGAAGCAAGAAAATGTGATTGAATCTTTGTTATAGCCTTCGTACACCAAATGTAGTTTTCTTTGTTGGGAGGGGACACATAAGCATGCTCTCCCCCCATAAGTTTCCAAGTGTTTATTTTATTTAGTGTTTATTCTGTTGGAGAGATAAATTATTTTATTGGAGTTCCTGTGTCCATTAGACGGCTTTCTCTCTTCTTACTCTTTGCTGAGGTCTTAGGATGGGGCTGTATTTTATGCATCTTTGTTTTCAATATGTCACTGGTAACAGGTCTTCCTTTGAGTATCTGCTTCACCTTTACTCAAAATAATTGAAGTACATGATGAAAAAATTATTTTATAACTTTTCTCTTGAATTTTAGTTTAAGTCAATGGGAGTATGCATCTAGTCATACGTTTACCTGGGTTAAGGAGAAATCAAAGATCTCTTCTTGTCTTAAGGTGTCTGCTTAGATGTTGAAAGGTAAAATCTCTATGGGAGAAAAAAACCCAGAATAACATCCTTAGGCTTTTTTTTTATTATTATTTTAAAAGTAAAAGAACAAAAACATATTAACAAACAGACACAAAGTAGCATAAGAATAGTGCAATCAAAACTGATTTACAGACAAGGTGACAGGGAATCAACAATGGTTGTTGCTTTACATATTGATAACTTCAAAGTGTATATTCAGGAACACAGATACAGACATGCAAAATTGATCAAACAATTAGTCATCAACTATTCCTTACTATAAAGTGACCTAAGTCAGTAGTACAACTATGTAAGATATGCTGTACATACTCCTTAGGCTTTTAAATGACCAAACATTTCCTTTATGTAGGGAAAGTACTACTCTTGATATCTTTATAATATTCACATTTTAATCTTACTAATTTTTAAGTTTTCCCAAACATTGAAATGCTAATTTTGCCATTCATAAAGCATACTTTATGAATACAATCATCTTATTGAAATGCAGGATATAATTAAGTAAATTCTTCTACATATTTCAATAAAATCTCCGCTAATTTTATTTAGCAGCTTCCCAAACTTTAAAAACAAAAGATGTGTGTACACATGAATTATTCCAGAGGAAATTTAGTATCCACTCTTAAGCTATTAAAGAATGGGTATGCCATGGGTTGGAGTAAAGTATTCAGTGTTTTTCAACTTGCTTCTACTTCCATTGTTATATATACTTCCATTATTTATATTTTTATAGGGTTACGGTTACCTTTTCAGGCTCAAAAAAATTAATTTTTGTCAGACTTAAAGGAAAGTGAACGCAGCCTCAGAGGCACGCAGAGCGGCCACTTGCGTTTTGGTGGCGCGTCAGCTCTCTCCGGGCCCCTTCGGGGCTGATCCGGGCATGAGCCTTTTCTTTCTCACCAAAATATTTTCTGGGCATCAAGGTCCAGTTGCTCCGTCAGTGGTCGCTGGAAGACTTTGTCTTACACTAGAAACGTGGAGCTCCCTCGAGAGTGCCCCCTGTCTGTCAAATTTCAGTTCTAAGCAATGAGCCTTTACTTTATGATGCTTTGGGTTCTCAGTACTTTTGATAGAAACATTAGAACTTTCATTATCCAAAGGATGTAGGATTAACTCTGGATAATAGATTATCTTCTTGGGTTTACCACTACTACTTCATATATGGCTCCCAACTAGTAGTCTCTCTTTCTCCCTCCCTCCCCCCTCCTTCTCTCCCTCCCCCCTCCCTCTCTCCCTCTCTTTCTCCTTCCCTTTCTGGCAGCACTGGCTACTGGCAGTTGAATCTAAGAGCTTCCTACTGAGCTACACCCCTAGCCCTTTCTACTTTATATTTTGACATAGGGTCTTGCTAAGTTGCCAACACTGGGCTCAGATTTGCAGTTCTCCTGTCCCAGCCTTCCAGGCTGCTGGGATTGCAGTTGTATATACCACTCCCATTGACTTCTATTGTTGTCAGTGATCATACCTTATCTGGCTTTCCAGAATAATCCCCAGGTTTTTCTTGAGTTATTTGATGTAAAATTCACTCTAAATTTAACACTTTTTCTGTTTCCTAAAAAAATGTGTGTGTGTGTATATATATATATATATATATATATATATATAACAGAAATTGAAATCTATATACTACAATTCTCTAACCTACTCATAAAAATACTTTTAAAAATAAATACCTCCCCTCCTTTTTTCAGTGGTCTTTTAAAATGTATTTTCTACTTTATCACTGTTGAGTGCCCTCATGGATTTAAGGCTTTTCATAGACATAAGTTATTCAAATGGACTGTAATTAATCTTTTTGCTTAAGTTGTTGCAGTATGGGTACTCCACTAAGCTATCACATTGTCTTTTTAGCATTATCTTCAGACTTTTCTGAAAATCTCTTGCTTAAAAGGCAAGAAGGTATCTATACAAATAAAGTTTATTATTAACTAAGATTTTAGTCCCTGAGACTTTACTTTCTATCAGCAGAGAATAGCAGTAGAAATGCTAATCAGTTTTATCCACATAAATGTGATGGTACACGAAATATTTCTGGACATTGCAATGAAAGTGTTGGAAGAAAATATTTTAAGATCATAAATTTTCACTAACGTTTTCTCATATGAATGTTAGCATTACTGACTGTTCTAATTTTGTTTTGAGACAGGGTCTCACTCTGTAGTTCAAGGTAGCCTTGAATTCATATGTATCTCAGGTTGGCTTGAAACTCAAGGTGATCCTCCTGCCTCCTGTCTGGAATTACAGACATGTGCCCCCACACACAGGTCTAAATTCTTTTTTTTCTTCCTTTTTTAAATTTTTTTGTCTTTTTGACACAAGGTCTCACTATGCAGTTCAGGCTGGCCTTGAGCTCACTTTGTAGCCCATTCTGGTCTCAAACTCGCAACAATCCTCCTGCCTCAGCCTCCTTAGTATTGGGATTACAGGATAGCCACCACGCCCAGCTTAGCTCTAAATTCTTTTTATTTATTTATTTATTTATTTTATTTTTTTATTTATTTTTTCTCTAAATTCTTATCTAATGTTAATTTTAATTCTTTGTCTTTTTGAGATAGGATCTGCTATGAAGGCCATGCTGGCCTTGAGCTCACTTTGTAGTGCAGGCTGGCCTCAAACTAATAATGATCCTCCTGTCTCAGCCTCCCAAGTACTAGGATTACAGGCATGTGCCACCACATTGGGCAATTTTTAAATTTTCTTATACCATGCTCCTGGATTATTACCTTAATTGTTAGCTGTACTTTTCTCATTTATTAGCCTTATGTGTTTTAATGATCACCATTTTTTTATTGACAAACATAAGACAAAATGAAAGTAGAAATAGTAACAGAATAGGCAGAAAGATCAGTTTTTTTTCATCTGTAAGAGATGTGAATGGATGAGTAGGTTTTGGACTGAAGATTTTTCCTGTGTGCTAGGGAACGCTGTAGGGAATTTTTGCCAAGGAGAGTAGATCTCAGGGCAAAATCATCAGGAGGGTTTCTTCTGGGCCATTGTCATTTGGCAAATTTGATTGCTTATTATCTGTGCATCTCATACAGAGACTGAAATACAGCAAGTTATAAAACTAACAAAATTCCATAGTTCATGTAAGAAAATTCTTTTAACTGTAATTAAGTACGGATGAAAGTTCTTCCAGAAAGTTATTCGGGGAAAAAGGGAAAAGTCATACAAAGAACTTTGTATCTTTAAATTCAGGTCCTAGATCTTGAAGTGTATGCCTTGTCTCTGCCGTTACCTGACACGTGTTACTGCAGGAAATTTATCTTCCTAAGTGTTTAAGCAAGTGCTAAGAAGGCTGCCACTTCAAGGTGAATAATAAACAGTCATAACAAATGGATGTTGTGGGTGACACTAAGAAGACATTTGTGATCCTGCAAAGAGAATCAGGCTGGAAGATAAATAGTTGCATTTATTTATACTGTTGTTAAGATCTTGAACTTCTGACACACAGAGCAGGTGTTCAGTCACCTGACAAAACTCCTTTGTTTCCTTGTTCTCCCATCTGACCCCAAAGGATAGATGTTCCTCAGGATCATGCTTTCTCGCTATTCCTTGATCTTTCTCGTTTTCTCTCAGTGAACTCTTCTCCACAGGTTGAACTATCTAAAGATGAGAAAATGCCTCCACCTTCCCCCAAAGCTCAAATCTTCTTTCCCAGCTCCATGTAGAATATCGCTAGCTGGATGTACCTCAGGTGATTCAGACCACCTGCCAGTAACAGGACTCACAATCCCTCTTCTCAACCAGTTTCTCCTCCTCAATTGTCCCTCTCCTTAGAGCTCAGTGACATTATTTGCTTTACTAAAATCTTCCCTGTTTATCATCTCATACAGCCACATGATTCAGCCTCCAATATGTCTCTTTGATATGGATAGCCTCACTTTGTCTTCAAGAGAATAACAAATATGTATCTTAGGCTCCCTCATGCTTGCCGTTTAGCTTGCTATAGCCTGTTAACAGGTATTACCTTTCTCAGCCCATCTCCGCAGCAACCTATTTTAAATATCTTTGTGACACAAACTTTCCCACAGATGTTGTCACTGACCATCGATTGCCAGGGTCTAGACTCTTACGTGACTCTAGTTCATAATAATAGATGTTCTGATTTTTCATGCTGCCAACACAAATTTTCTAATATACAACCCAAACTTTGTCATGGTGCGGACTCATTATTCACTTATAGAGATAGTCACTCTATTGGTAAAATGTCAGTCTTTAAATATGCTTTTAAATGTAATGCTCTGTGTTATTTTTCTTTCTTATGAATCCAACATGACTTGTAAAGATGCATATTCCTGTAGTGTGGCTTGATTTACCACAACCGCTACAAGCTTTCTCCCTCTTTTGTCCTACATTCCTCTGTGAGCTTTCACATTCTGTCTTGGACCTTGTTTCTGGTAATTCTGATGGTACAGAACATGACTTGTGGGGTCCTGAACTCACACACCCTGTAATACATATATTTGGGGAACACCAAAATGGAAACCTATACTGAATTGAAGTGCCTATGTTGACCCAGGCACTCTGGCAGGCTTTGGAGCGGCACTAGGTATCAGCTCAAAGTGATGTTAAAGAGAACTGTGGGTACAAGTTTATGTATTTAGCAAAGATTTCTCTTAAAAGGGTGATATTGAAACTGAGACTTGAAGAAAAAAGCCAGTCAGATAGAGGTCTGCAAGTAGTTTTCTGAACAGAGGAACAATACACACAAACCCATCATAGGAATGAGTTTGGTATATTTAAGCAACAGATGAAAATTCTGGTGGGGAGTGGTTTTACTTCTCCATAAGTAAAAGTTCTATGAGATGGTATTGAATAAGTTAGATCATAGATTTGTAAGGAAAGACTTGATTTTTTTCTATCATTGTTTCAGTTTTTCTGTGTTGATGTAACAAAATACCACAGACTGGATAATTTATACACAGAAGAAATTTATTTCTACCAGTCCTGGAGGTCAGGAAATCTAAGATCAAGCCATTAACAGGTTTAGTGCCTGAGGAGGGCTTGGTCTCCACTTCCAATATGGCGCTGCTGCTTCCTCTGGAGGAAAAGGATATGGTATCCTAACATGACAGAAGAGACAAAAGGGCAAGAGGGTGCTTCCTTCATTCTCTAATCCTTTTATGAGGATGCTAATCTTATTCATGAGGGAGAGCCCTCATAACTTAATCAGCTTTCAAGGCCACACTTCCTAATACTGTTGCATTGAGGATTAAGTTTCAACATGAATTTTGGAGGAGACATTATCATTCAAACCACAGCAGCATGATTGGAAACCATTAAAGGCATTTAAAATGGGATAATGCTCTGAGAATAGAGTTACAGTGGCATAAGAGACAAGGCAAGTACAGATTGTTTATTATCCTCTAAGGAGTAAGCTTTAAGTAGGGTGAGCTGGCTGGCCTGTAGTACGGCCTCAAAAATGCCTTTGCCCTGTGGTCTAGATTAAATGCAAGTCAGCGAGTCATGTCACCTTTTTGGTTTCCTTCCCTATGGGTCATAAATTACTTTGTAAATCCTTTGCCAAGAAAAGCAAGGAAGAATAAACTCAAAGATCCCAAGGGCTATTTTACTTTACCAGTGGAATGAGGAAACATTCAAAAGAAGGACATTTTAAAAAGACAGGAAATCTAAAGACACCAAGCTACCCTACAGTTTTAAATTTCTTCCTTCATACCACTATAGCTTGTGTGACTATAGTGATGCTCCATACTTTAGCAACGAGATCAGTGTCATGAGCCTATGGACCATGTCAATACACCCACTCAGGGATAAGCACAAGAAAGTACTGACCTCTTCATGGGAACATGAACTATCTTATTTTCTTAGAAATACCAAGTATGTAACAGGGATACAATATAAATTTTCTAAATTGAGCTATGCTATAACTGGATCTTCTTTGATCCTTCTAGAGTTTACTTCTATAAGCATTTTAAGATTGTATTTGTTCTGAGTCTTAGGACTCCCAGATCTTTCTATGTGACTAAGTAATCAGATAAAATTATTACTTTGTTTGTAAATGGCAATTAACTTATCATCTTTTGCAGCATAAAAAAAAAGATCCAGCCATTATAGTCATAAAATACCAAATAGTTAATGAATCATGTAATTCACATAGACTATGGTTATTTTTGTTTAATCATATTCTGATGGGTGACATCCATACAAGACTCCAAAAAAAAAAAATCTCAAAAAAAGAATACCATTTGAGGAACTCCTGCCAAATTGTCTTTCCTAACCATATAAAGAATTAGTCTTCCAAAAAGAATACCAGAATTTAATATAAATTTGAATCTTATTGGATGGTGGAATTTTCAGGTTCACAGAGAAATTATTTGAGGAAAGTTTTCAAGCTTCCCATCAATTCTACTTTGATATAATTTTAATTAAATAAAACACCTAGTCCATTGTTTCCTTCTAATAGCAAATGTTTATTCTGATACTGAATATTCTCTGTTTACCTCCCCACCTCAAAACACTTAATGCTCTTTTTGCTCTGATTTGGGCATGGAATCCTGGACCGCAACACAAAGGCTGTCTTGTCAGCTGGCTTGCAGTAGTATTTGGTCAATGGAAAGATATCAGAGAACAGGAAAGGAATAGGCCAAATTATTGTTTTCATATTCCCTCTGTGCTTTGAATGTACAACTCTGACAGTATGTGTCTTTGTCCTTGTGTGACCTCAAATGCCATGAAAAGCCACTCTATCATGGCTTTCTGGTAAAATAGGAGATCATTCAGGGACACAGAGACACAGCTTTTAACAAACTTTGATGATGCTTGTTTTCCCCTATTAGCTCTTTAACTCTAGTATGGTAATAGTTTCCCAGTGCCCTAACATTCCTTTCTTCCTCCTTAATCTTGTCAACAGGTACCTCTGGCTCTTGACTTCGTGGTGAGTTCTTTGTTGTGCAGTTCTCTGACAGACACATTCTCTTTTCTCCTTAGCCTTTATAGTGCTATCTCACTATTTTTCTCTGAAGCAGCAGTAGGCATTTGTTTTCAAGAAAGGTATTTTAAGTCTGTAGTCAAGATTGTTCATTTTTTTCCTTTACTGTCTGGTTATTATCGGGATCTTTTTTTAATAAGTCATTCTCCACAGAGCCATATTTTAAGTTTACCAAGAACCATCTACTGATCCATGGAATGTAAGGTCGTATTAATGAATATATGTGGTGAACTGGACAATTCCAGCTCATACAGGTACAGACACTCCACTTTTGTAAGCCTTAACACTTGCTAATCTTTGAACCATACCTGATTCCTTGGAATGTATCATAAGATCTATTTTTATCAGCAGGATAAGCTTGAATTTAGTCTTACTTTTTTGACCGAACTTTTTGGTAAGCTTGAAGAGATGCCCTCCAATTCTATCCTTAACTATGATTTCTGTACTTTGTATCTACTTCTATATGATTGTGTTATGTCTGGAGGTCTTTTTTAAGTCACACAAACTTTCTAGAACCAGAACACTCCCAGTCTATCTGATCTCTTGTGTAGAAAGCTAGGTGGATTTTGGATTCGAGTTTCTCAGGGCACTGGAATCTATTCCTCTGGACACCTACCATCTTAGGCCATATGACTGAGATTGCAGCTAATCTTATCTGTTTTCCAATTTTTCTTGTGCTTTCCCATTGAGGATCTAACACGGGTTTTGGAAGAAGTCAAATGTAATCATGAGGTTGTATATAACAGGTCACCAGTAGGATCCAGTAAACATAATGCTGAAGCCAGTCCTGTATTTGTAAGATACATAAACAAGAAATTAGAGAAGAGTTAGAGGTTTTATGTTAGAGGTTTGGAACTTTGTTGAGCAAAGTCCATTCATTTTCACAATGAGTTGTGGAATGTTCACTAATACTTTTAATACATCTTATATTTAAAGTATTTTCTAAATACTAATTTTTCCAGCATGCTTCTGAAGTGTGTATTACCAAAGGTGAATGTTAGACTGCATTATTTTTAAACAAAATAATGTACTAAATAACTTAATGTTAAGTTGGGTATTTTGGTTGTCTTTTAAAACTACAGAATCCAAGCAGTTAATATTTTCTTATTGCTTTGGTTAGATTATAGGTAGACATTTCATAAAGCTACACTGTCTAACTTTTTATGGTGCATGTGGTGGTGGAACAAAGCCTTAGAACAGAGGTTCTCGACTTGTAGCAGTTTTGTCCCCTATAGAATGTTTGGAAATCTCTATAGGTTGTCATAAATGGGAAAAAACACTTGTGTGTATTACTGGTATCTGGTAAACAGATCCAGCTATGCTGCTAAATCAGTAGAATATGCAAAATGGACCCAACCCGCTTCCAATAACGAAGCGTGTCACAGTGGTGGTGAGCGGGAGAAACCCTGCCCTACGGAGAACAACGTCTTCATTTGCAAATTATGCAGCCAATCAGTGATCACCTCTTGTCCCTCTGTGCCCTCTAGACTAGGGCTAACATCTTAATATCCTCAGGGCATTTCAACTCAAGGATATTTTTGCTCAGAATTTCTTCCATCTCACTGAGTAGTCACTGTGCACAGATGCTGTCTCCATAGTAAGTGGAGAACAGAGATGTTTGTCAGGGCCTCTCAGTCAATATGCATGTATGATGAGAATAGAAAATTCTTATTTGAAAGCAGAATGGATTGTGGTTATTTTCACACTAAGGGAAACAGGAAGGGAGGAGGACAGAGGCAGCATATTTTTATAATTGGAAAAAGGAGTCCATATACTGCTTTGTTCATTTGACAATGGAGTGTTTTGGGGGAGAGACCACTGAGCCTGAAGTTTTACAAACTTCATCAGCTGTTTTGTGTTGCTGAAGGTAAGGATCTGAGCAGATGGTCCTTTTGTTTAACTGAGAACAGTGAGTGTTTGGATTTGCAGAGAGGCCTTATGAGGTTAACTTTCTCAGAGTAATAGAGGGAGAGGTTGGCTTTTTAGGCAAAAGGGACCTAGGCTGAGGGATCAGGAAAATAAACAAGCTACAAAAGGTGTAGAAGATACGGGGAGAGGAAAAGATCACCAGACAATATATGGTGGAGGACTAGGGAAGGCTGGGAAAGGTGATTAGTGGGGTTTCTGCCTGAAGTGGGGTCTCTAAGTGGCTTCTGGAAAAAGGCATGTCCAGCAGTCTGTTCAGGTTAGTTTTTTCTTACGATATACAGCCCCCATATAACTTCAAACTTCAGGTAAGTCAGCTTTATGCGTAGACACACACCTGCCTTGGGATGGTTTCTGGTAATGTCAAAGAAAAGGAGCTGAATTCTATGGCTGAATCAGTGTCACATAAAGAAAGATGGGTCTTCCTGGGACCATCAAGCTTTGGCAGATATAAAGTAGGGATCTCGAGATAAAAGCAATAAGGAAACTATAAATCCCTGCCAACTTGCAGAAATCTTGGGAAAGGCAAGTGAATTACTATAGAATAGAGAGTAGAGAATGCAAATAAATCCTAGTGTGATCTCGAAGGGTAAGGTTATTTCAGTCAGATCTGGGTAATTAGAAAATGCTTGATTTCAAACAACAGAAATCTAAAGTGAACCAAGAGAGGATTTATTGACCAAGATAACTGTGAATCTGAAAGGGTTGTATCTAGTTAAAGCAACAGAGTCATCAGGACTCTGGCTGCATCACCTGTGGCTGCATGCTGTGAGAACGTCATTTCTGAGATGATCCTTTTCATGTGGTTCCTGCTTTTTATCGACTTCCAAGCTTATTGGTGATTGCTATTTTAAAAGAAGGGAATTTTCCCACACAGTGTTTGTATAAATCCTTCCAAAAGAATGCTAATTAATTCTTTTTGAGTTGTGATATCAATTCCTATGTCTGGACGGTCAAATATTCCAGTAGGTCTTCAGGATCATGTACTTGACTGGAGAATCAGGGTTTATGTGATTGGCAGACCCACCATGTATAGAAAAGCCTATTCCTAAAAGGCAAAGTTACTAAACAGGAAAAAATAGTAGGTGTCCACTGACCTAGCTTGATGATTTTGATGCTATGATTATGTTAGATAAAATAATTCTGTTTTTAATGTGTTGTAGAGCCAAATTAACTGTACCAAAACAGATTCTACTTCTGGGAGAATCCCATTATAAGGAAAGCTTTTCTTGTTTCATAGATTTCAATGATTCTTTCCCTTCATTGTGCATCAAAATCATCTATGAAGAGTTTTAAAGAACAGACACACCCTATTCTAAAACTCTGGTTCAATTAATCTAATGTGGAGCCTAAGGACTGGAATTATTCAATATATCTTTAATACATTGGGTGAAGCGGTAGTGTCCAAGGACTCTAATGTTGAAATGCAAATAGTTCCAAAATAGGTAATGATATTCTGTCAGTGACACTCTGTTTGAATTTGACTGTTTTCCATTGGACCAGAATATGAGTAGAGTGGTGGCCAAGTGAGAATAGAGGAGAGGTGAATGTTGAAAGGGTGGAGTGTACAGGCAAAGGTGGTAACATGTGCAGGGGAAAGACCCTTCAGGTAGCTTCAAGATCAACTGTGATGGGTATTTATGCCTCAGTGTTCTGCACAGTATCTCATCTCATGTCATAGACAGGATTCTCAGAATGTTCTACACTGGGCTAAAATAACCCATCCTTTGTACTGTATTCTCTTTCCTCCAGTGCTGCTGCTCCAGGAGACTTATGCTGGACAAGGTGCCTCTTTCCAGCTAAAGTAGATACTAAGTGAACTGATAACCCCGTTTCTTGGCAGCAATTCTTTCCCCAATGAAGGTTATGGGCATACATTGCTGAGTATGATTTGCTAATATTTGTTGAAGATTTTGTCTAAAAATCCTACAGGAAGATATTTTAGTTATCTCTTTCCTATTCCCTTTTCCTCTTTCTTCATCTTTTCCTCCTTTCTCTTTGGTTTTAGAATCAAGGTGACACTGGCAATATAAAACTGAGCAGTGTTCTTTCTTCATGTCTTTTCAAGAAGAAATTCTGAAAAATGCTGTAAATTCTTTGAATATTTGGTAGAATTCACAAGTAAAACCTTTGGTCCCACAGATTTCTTTTTCAAGAACTTTAATTACAAACTCAAATACTTTGATGGTCACAGATTTGCTCAAATTGTCTACTAACATTAGTTTAATTCTGGTAGTTTGTGATTTTTGAGCAATTGTCTCACTTCCTCAAATTCTTGGATTTATGTATGACAGAGAATATATGGTACTTGTATTTTTGTTTCTAGCTTATTGTAGCTAATATAATATCCTACAATTTCTTCCATTTTTGGACAAGCTTGTGAAATATATATTTATTTATATATTCATATAAATGTATATATGTGGCAGACACATTGAAAGAGAAAGAGAGAGAAAGAGAGGGAGAGGGAGAGCAAGAGGGAGAGAGATACCACTTCAGTAAAATTAAAACTTGTATAAATATTTATTTTAATGCTAAATTTGTGGAGATACCTTGAAAATCCTAAATGCATGTTGACAAAGCAGCCAATTTATCAGGAGTCAAGGTCTAGTGTGCATTAAAATATATATACAAGTTTTTCTTTTCCTGATATGTGTATAGTTTTTGATGGGATATGTATCTATCTATCAGCTAGCTAGCTAGATGGATGGATAGATAAATCCATTTATTGGTTGATGGACCCTCATCTTCGCTATTATAAATAGTGTTATAAAAAATGTGGTCATGCAAGTGTATCTTTGTGTACTGGTTTCATTTCCTTTAGAAAGATACCTAGAAATACCTGAATCGTATCTTGTATTTTTAGTTTTTGAGGCCAATCCCTACTATTCTCCATGATGGCTGTACTTACTTTCCCACTAACACCTCATACAAATTACTTTTTATTCACATCCTTACCATCATTTGTGTTTTGTTTGTTTTGTTTTGTTTTTTGGTAGTACTCATACTAACTGGGGCAAGAAATCAAAATTCATTGTAGTTTTGGCTTGCAATGCCAGTGTGGCTGAGAGTAATGTGAATTTTTCATGTATTTGTTGACAGTTTATGTTTTTTTTTTTTGAGAAATGTCTGTCCAGAGCATTTGCTGATTTATAGAAATTGGGTTACTATTTTTATTAAGTGTTCTCAGTTCTTTACATATTATGGATATTAATCCTCTGTCAGATCAATAGTTGTAAGTATTTTCTCCCATTCTCTAGATATTCTTTCACCCTGTTGATTGTTTTCCTTTAATATGCAGAGACATTTTGGCTTGATATAATGTCACTAGTCAATTTTTGCTTTTGTTTCCTATCTAAAAAAATCATTGCTTTCCCAAATGAATTGAAGTATTTCTATTGCATTTTCTAGCAGTTTTGGGGTTTCTGGTCTTACATCTAGGCCCTTAGTCCACTTTGAGATGTGTTTTATACAGGGTAAGATTTAGAAGACACGTTTCAGTCTTCTGCATATGGATATTCAGTTTTGCTACCAGCATTTGTTGAATAGGTTGTTCTTTTTGTAATACATATTTTTGGGTCTTTTGTTGAGAATTAGGTCAGTTGGTTATAAATATGTGAATTTATTTCTAGGATCTCTATTTTGTTCATGTACATATATATATTTTGTACCAATACTATGTTGTTTGGGTTACTGTGGCTCCGTGGTATGTCTTGAAATCATGTATTGTGATTCTTCCTCCTTTGTTCTTTTTAACTAAGATTGCTTTGGCTATTCAATGTCCTTTGTGCTACCATTTAAAGTTTAGGATTTTTTTCTTTTCCTGTGACGAAGTCATTGGTAATTTGATGTGGATTGTTTCAAATTTGTAAATTGCTTTGAAAAGTATAGATATTTTAATGATATTAATTATTCTAGTTTAAAAACATGGGTGATCTTTCCTTTGTGTGTGTGTGTGTTTAAGTTTTCATCAGTGTTTTATAATTTTCATTGTAGCAAATGCAAATTACTTCTTTTGTTACGTTTATTCTAGGTATTTTAATTTTTGGTAGCTTTTTGGAATGTGATCACTTTCATGATTTCTTTCTCAGCAAATTAATTATTGGTGTATAGAAAATCTACTAATTTTTATGTGTTGATATTCTATCTTACTACTTTACTGAATGCATTCATCAGTGCTAATAATCTTCTGGCAGAGTCTATTGATTTTTCTATGTATGGAATCATCAATTACCAACGGATAATTTCATTTCCTCACTTCCGAATTTGTGAGCCTCTTATTTCTTTCTCTTGCTTAATTCATCTGGTTAAAGCTTCTAACATGGTACTGAAAGAGAGCAGCGAGAGTCGGTGCTCCAGTTTTGCTCTTAATCTCAGAAAAAATGCCTTCAAACTTTCCCCATTAAGTATAATGTGTATTTAAAAAATATAATTTCTATTGGGTTTTGGTATGATCCTTCTATACATAATTTCTTCAGAGCTTTTATCATGAAACAATGATGACTTTCATTCAATGATTTTTTAAGAATCTGTTGGGATGATCATAAAATACTTATCTTTGATTCTGTTGGTGTGATATATTACATTTATTGAACATTTATGTGATATATTACATTTATGTTGAACCATTTTTGCATCCTTGGAATCAAAACAGCTTTTATCAAGTCTTTGTAAAAGTCAGTAGCTATGGGGGTGGAAAAGAAAACTTCTTTACAAAAAGCTGATGAGGTAATAGTACCAGTTTGCATATGATACTTCACAGTTTTGTCATGCTTGGGCATGGTCCCTTTATAACAGTGTAAGGGTCTTCATGAATTGTAAATAATTATTGTGAGAGTCATAAAGGGGATAAACATCCTCCTGAATATAGGCCTTATAATTAGTCACCATAGCTAATAGTCCAAGTTTCAATCCTCCATCATTATATGACAGTGAGAAAGTATACATTCCAGGGTCGTGGTATGCATTAATTAACTCTATGGAAATTAATAAATGTTTTGTAGACCAGTTTATCAAATGGTGAGGAGATAAAGATGTGGCCAATATCAGTTCGATATTATTGCATAACAAATTCCTCCAAAATTTAATGACACAACAGTTATTCCTGCTTATAGGCCTATGTTTCATCTGGATGGTTCTTCTGGCCTCAGCTGAACTAACTCCAAAGCCTGAAGTAAGTTGTGTGTTTGGTAGAAAGCCCCACTGATATTGGTCATGTTCTCTCAAATATTTGATAACAAGCTGGACATTCACTTGTCATTGATTATGTCCTCAAATAGGACATGCAAGAGCCCACATGGACTCTGATTTTCCAGTGAACTGACCCAGGCTTACTGTCCTCATCACTTTCTCATTACTGGGACAAAACATCCTGTCCCATAAATGAAATGAGGAAGGGTTTATTTTGGCTCACAGTTTGTGCAAGAGTCAATCCATCATCACCTGACTCCAAGGCAGGATGAAACAGCTGATGGGTGTGGCAGAGGAGAAGCTGTTCATGACTTTGTAGTCAGGAAGCAGGGGGAGTTCAAGGGAAGGGGAGAGGAGATAGACCCTTCTAGGCCACACCTCCAGTGATCCACCTCCTGAGACCAGACTTCCCTTCCCAACATCACATTTAGCTACTAACTCATAGTGGATTAACCCACTGGTGAGTATCATATGCCCCTGATTCAGTCACCTGCTCTAAGCCCTACCTAGGAGCTCCCAAGGCTTTTGGGGAACACCCAGATATAAACCATAATGCTATGTGACAGTGGTGGAGATCCAGAGATAAAGAATGTTGACATTAAAGGCACTTGAAACTTAGACCTGGCATTATCACTTTTGCAATATTCTTTGAGATAGAAATATCTGACTAAAAGAATAAGGAAATAGATTCTCTTCCTGATAGGCAGAGCTGCCAAGTCACACTGCAGTGTGGGAGGATATGGTATGACCACTAATTGGGCCACTAATGAAATCAGTCTTCCATGAGGCCCTTTTACAGTTGCTCTTGCCCAGATTTCTTAAACAAGTGTATTTGGAAGTAATTTGCTTTTCAATCACTTAAGCCTCCTTAAAAAGCTTTCTGCTGCTTAAATGATAAAGGACACTGTGAGGTTTTGTTCTGTGTCTTAAGAAAATTGTATGCTATTTTCTTTACTGTAGGTAATTTTTGTCATCACATACTAATAGGAATAGGAATAGGACAAAGAAGGAGAAGCAGAGATAGGAAGAAACAGAGATACGGAGAGTGAATGTCAGAGACAGAGCAGCTTTGTATCATTAAGTTCAGATGCTTCATATGGATTCTTAGGGCACTTGTAACAGTGGTTTATTCTCTGGGCAGAAATGGTCCCTGCTTGTTATTTCAAGATAATCCTGACAAATGGAATGTCTCTGTTGGAAGGCATCAGAAGTGTTATTATTCAGTATTGCTTGTAACCCTTTAGGTTTCCAAAGGGCTTTAGAATCTCCTTTCTCTTTATTTTTCTATTAATTTTTTGGCATTTTTAGATTTGTTTAATGCTAGAATAATGGAGGTTAAACTTTCTCCTGCTATCCCTTTAATGTTGTCATACATAGAGTTTAAATAGCCTTTGAAAAGTTTTGATATAAGGAAACCTTAGAGGTACTTCACGTGGCCTTCAGAAGAGAAGGTTTCAGAGACTCTGGAATGTTCTTTATGATGCCTGTTTCAATATCTTTCACTGTGGTCTGTAAGTTTTTCATGTACAGCCCAAATTTCCTGTCTTCTTGCTCAGACTGACAACTACATGTGCCACCATCCTTTATCCTTCTAAGAACACCATTAACAAAAAGGTATTGTCATGGCATTCTGATTGGAAGTTTCTAGTGAACAGTTCCTTAACTCAAAATCAGTGTGAGAGACAAAGCAAAAGAGAACAGATAATTCCTAATTTCGTCTGATGCCATAAGGGACCTAGAATAGCAAAAGCTATCCTGGGCAACAAAAGAAAGGCAGGAGGCATCAAAATCCCTGACTTGAAATTGCACTACAAAGCTACTGTGATAAAATCAGCATGGTACTGGCAAAAAACCACACCTGAGGATCAGTGGAACAGACTAGAAAGTGCAGCCACAACCACAAACACACTCAGCCAACTTATTTTTGACAAAGAGGCCAAACAAGTTTACTGGAAGAAAGACAGCCTCTTTGATAAATAGTGCTGGGAAAACTGACTCATCATATGCTGAAGACTGAATCTAGACCCATGTCTATCATGATGCACTAAACTCGAATCAAAATGGATCAAAGATCTAAATATTAAAACAGAAACACCAAATCTACTGGAAGGGAAAGTATGTAGAAATCTTAAAGATACAGGGTTAGGCAGAGAGTTCATGAACAAAAACCAAGCTGCATGAGAAATACTTCAAAGAAGCAACAACTGGGATCTCATCCTATTGAAAAGTTTTTGTACATGAAAAAAAATCACCAACAGAGTCAAAAGAAAACCCACAAACTGGAAAAAATTTTAGCTAACTGTCCCTCAGCAAAGGACTTCTATTGACAACATGTAAAGAATTAAAAAAGTAAGGCCCCCAAAATTCAAAGATCCAACCCAAATGTGGACATCTGAGATGAATACACAGTTTTTCAGATAAAGAAATCAACTGATAAATGAATATATAAAAAATACTCAACATCATTGGTCGTTTGAAAAATGCAAGTTAAAACAACACTGAGATTCCATCTCACCCCAGAAAGAATGGCTGTCATTAAGAAGTCAACTATAATAAATACTGGAGGGATGTTGGGAAAAAGGGACCCCTCTCCACTGTTGGTGGAAGGGTACACTGGTGTAACCACTGTGGAAATCAGTGTGGAGCTTTCCAAAATATCTAGGATTAGAGACCTCACTTAACCCAGCTATTCCCCTTCTGGGTATTTTTCCAGATGAACTGAAAATGTCATACCACAGCGATATATGTGCACCCATGTTTATAGCAGTGCAATTTGTCATAGTTAAATCTTGGATACAACCCAAATGCCCATCAACTGAGGAATAACCTGTTAAATAAAATCCAAAAGGTATAACAGATATTGTGAAAGGGAAAGAAACTGCTCAAAGGGAAGGAACCACTGGGATGAAAGAAATGAGGAAAGAAGGAAGGAAGGGAGACTATATAGTATATACAAGAATAGCTGGGATAATTTTACTGCTGATTTCTATTGGTTTTTTAAAGGAACAGTTAATGCTTGTTTTTCTTTGTAATTTTTTTACCAGTTTTGCATGCTTATATATGGTAATATGAACAGCTAATTTGAAGACAATAATATGCAATATAACATCTATTGTTGAATTTCTATCATCTTGTTTAGTGAAATTCTGTACCATTTCTAATGTGTTTTTTATTATTATTTTGTATTCCCTTTAAAAAATAAGAAAAAAAACAACACAGGCCAGATTAATCAGGTAAAAAATGCTAGTGTATACTCATGTAGCTATATAGCCTATCAAATACCTTCCATGTGCTATGCATTGCTCAAGATGTTTAAGTGACAAAAGAAATACATTCCTTTCCCTCAAGAGATTACGTTTAAGTCTAGGAGAAGCAGACTTCTGAATGCATGAAGTGCTTTGCCACAGGCAACAGTGAGTTAGTATACATTCCATCACGCATGTGGTTTTTAATTAAACATTCTGAGAACAGAAGTAGTTTGAGGTAGTCCAGCCTCTTCAGATTTCCCATTAGCTGGGGTAAGGTAGCTTTAGTCTTCCTTGTGCAGATTTACTATCTATTAAATATTAATGTCTCTAGTTCAGGACCTAATACTAGATGTGGAAGATTTAAACAGTGCATAAGCTATTCATAGTGTCTAAAATATATTTCACACTATGTTAAGAACATCAGAAGATCATACCTTTGAGGAATGACCTGTCAAAAGTTTGAGAATTCATAAATCAGATCTCCACTGATAAAAGAAAATGGACAGTTTGATAATGGTAACCAGGGCCAATTGGGCAGTTGATGGGTGGGTTGATGGGATACAATGGGGTGCTCCTAACTTACTTGGATAATCAAGCCCCTAGTAGACACTTAGATGGAGAAGTTTGAGTAAATGACTCCCTTGAAGTTCATGATGGGATTCATGATCACAAAAGCCTGCCATTAAAAGCATACTTCACATAGTATAATGATATGTGAGCAGAGATTGGGTGAGATCATTCATCAACTTCCCTAACTGTACTTAAGAGGACTTTATACCTAAAGTATCACAGGAATGTAAATCAGAGTCACTATCAGGAGGAATACTTGCTATTAGCTCCTTTGTCAAACAAAGGCAATTTTTTTTTTTTTTTTTTTTTGCGGTACTGGGGATCGAGCTCAGGACCCTGCGCTTGATAGGCAGGCACTTATTCCACTGAGCTATATCCCCAGCCCCCAAAGGCAGATATTATAGAGAAAAACTGTTAAACAAATTTAATTGAGGAGAAAAAAACCCACTCAAAGACAAACACAAGTATTTCATCACAGATCAAGACAATGTACTAGTTAAGGAGCATTTTGAAAATTTGTTACTAGCCTTGGTAACTTACTAAAAAATGCTAGTTTCCAAATCATACTGTCTCCTCTATGTAGAAGGAGAAGTGTGTTTAGTACATAGGACTAAGTTTTGTCCGTGTAGAGTAATTAATTTAGGGATTTCTCACATACTGTTTACAGTACAGCAGAGAGTCATAGGTTATACATAGAAAGGAGTATCTGAGATATGTGTTTGTGATTATGAGTTTGATTACTTAAGATGGTAGATACCATATCCGAGATGCCATGTGGGACTCTCTTTGGGTGACTTATTTTGAAGAGACAGGTCTGATTTTCAGTGGAATAGCAACATTTTAATCTTAAGGAATCACACAGAAATGTTATTTCTTTGTGTTAGGGAAGTGGGTACAGTGGCTTTTCTGTGAGAACCTTTTCAATTATTTAATGATATCTAATATTAAGAAGTAAAATTTTGCAGAACTGCAAAACTTTGTTTTTATTCTGTCCTCACTTTGGCAATCTCAGCAGTAAGGTGCTTTTGGCTCCCCTCCAAAACAGAAGGCACATTTCCTTGGCAAATTTTTCCATTCCTATATTTTAGCTGATTGAGGTTGGAAAATAGAAAACTATTTTATTTATTGCATTTAATGATAATTAAGGAAAATTTGTAGCTTTTATTTTAAAAGATGAAAAATAAAGTGATAGGATATTGAAACACATACTCGCAAAGCATGTAACTCTAAAAATGCTTCAAGTGGTACTCATCTGCTCAGAAATTGTTAAGTGTTTATTGTGGGGCTTTTTAAGTTCTTTAATAATATTTAGAAACTGAATAGTTTAGCTGTATTGTATTTTAGCTGCATTGTTGTGGCTAATTTGGCCCAGTGCAGTTGGTGCAAATTGTACAGTTAGCTTGATTTGTGTCAGTTGAAACAAATGAAGCCTGTTTCTGTATGAACTTAAAGACCTCAGTCTCCACCTTCAAAATCTTTGTGGAGTCCGCAGAATGAGGTGGAGTTAATACAGGGCTTCTCAACCTCAGCACTATTTTAGGTGATAAAATGCTTGGTTGGTGAGGGCTGTCTTGTGTACTAGAATGTTTAACAGCATTCCTTAGGCTTTACCCACGGTAAATTTTGGGGACAACCAAAATTTTCCCCAGATAGCACCAAAGTTCCTGTGCATGGAAACCCCTCCTCGCCACTCCTTCTCCAAGTTTGAGAACCAGGGGTATCCAACAGAGTTATAGATCTCCATTATTTAACCAATTGAATTTTTATTTTTTGATAAGATTTTCATTGATTGAGAGCAATTAGAATTTTTAACTACAGACATAACAGCCCAATTCTCTTTAAAGTACATTTACATTTCCCAATTCTGTATAACAATCATTTGTAGTGAAGATCATAAAATTCACAAAAGGCCACAACTTGGAGAACTTGAGAAGCCCATTTATTGTAGCATCTTTGATGTGTGAGTAAACTGAGGCCCAGGGAGATATTCACCCAGACAGGACACAGCTCACTGACTCCGGCAGCATGGCGCACGTTGTTCATCCACTCCAGTGCATTTTGAAGGGCTATTTGGGCCTCATCATTTCTTCTGCTACACAATTTATGCTGATGTAGTTTCTATGAAACAGTCATAGTGCCTTGAAATAATTTCTCTCCACTCTTCAATAGGCTCAGGAAAAGAAAAAAATAAGGGAAACCAAGGTGCTTTTCATCAGAGGTCTCCTCTGTGACCACTGTGTCAATTCAGTGGCTGTGGCCCAGGCAGGGCTTCTGCTCCCTCTGGGCCTTTAAATTTATCTGCCCCACACAGACATTTTCTAAGTAAAACAGGATGTAGTGCGCATTCTCAGTGCTACTTTGTATGAAGTGTTTAGCAAAACTATATTATTATGCATGTGCTATGCACTTTAATACTGTGAGCTAGAGTATTGTAATATTCACCTGAGGGAGAAAATAGAGCCCAAGACCCAACAGGAGGAAAAAGCCAGAAAGATGACCCAGCAGGAAAAATAAATCAAACATCTTAGTGGTAAGTATATGTCTGGTATTTTCACTTTACGGGTAATGACATAGAATCATGGAATTAAGCCATAGAAAGGACCCAGGGTAGCACTGCAACCACTACCTCCCCTTCCTACGTTACACCAAGCACTGTTAACCAGTGATGACAACCTGGCTTGACATGGGCTCATTATCTTCTCTAGATGACACTCTAGAAAGTCACAACAAAGCAATTGACATCAGCAACAAAGTTTATCCAAGAAGTGGCCCCACATTTTCCTTATAGATAAATTGGAGGTCAATCTTTTTTAAAGATAACTAACCCCAAATCATGCGACTAGTCCTTTAATGTATTAGGAACTGTACTGTATATCTTTTGAGTCCCTGATTGTTATTTTCCCTTTCCACCAGGAGATACAACATGCCCTGTCCTATGGAACTTGATGGTCCGAGAAGCTTTTGCAACCAACTCACTTTGCTGAACAATGCTAGTTTCCAAATAGTGACTATAACTGCATTAGTAGGCAGCAAATAGAATATTGAATAACATTCTAGTCTCTCTCATATGCAGCCCTTTCACTGAAAGGGAGAGATATCTTCTATTAGTATCCTTCAGAGATACAAAGCCAATATATACATATGTATTCAGCATTATATATGTGAAGAAATTTACTATAAGGAATTGGATCATTGAGTAAGAGGCTAAGAAATCCCATGATCAGCTGGATACAAACTAGAGACACTAGGAAGTCAGTAGTGTAGCCCAAACCCCAGGAGCCGCAGAGCTAGTGAGTGGTGTGGCTATGTAATTCCCTATAATTTGCTCTGATTTGACACCTAGCTCCTCTTTATCATAAAGTAGATTAACTACAGGTGGTTTTCAGAGATCACCATGGCCCTAAAAGTCACACCATGAGAATTTATCAAAATGTTCTCAGTCTGATGTTAAACCATAAATGAGTACCTTTGTAGTCTGAGTTTCCACAGCATTTATAGTTAACTTTTTCCCGTAAGTCACTAATTCTATAGATGTGGTCTTTGGACTGGCAGTGTGAGTATCAACAGGGAGCTTGTTAGCAACACAAATTGCTAGAATTTATCTCAGAAACACTTGAGTTAGACACTTCTGGGTGGAGCCCCACCTTCTGTGATTTAGCAAGTCTTCCAGGTAATCTTGATGATGTGTAAGATTCATTGGCAAGTATCTGGGTTATGCTAAGTATTTTTGACATTAGAGGTCATCCTTTTATTTTTCCATTATCTTCTACATAACATCCTAAACAAAGTACTCAGTACCCATTGACAGATTTTTACAGAGAGGAAGCAAGATGTGAAGTGGGACAAATTGGGGGTGACCAGATCTCAAGCCAAGACTTGTATTTGCTACTTAACTCAAGATGTCTTGGAGAGTTTTGGTCTCACTATGTCAAAGCTGGGATATTTAGAAGTGTCTTCTTCCAAGGAAGCTTTGTGTTTTGGGGATTGTTCATTAATGAATAAAATGTTATTCCTAACCCCTCTACTTCAATCCTGAAATCCAACTTTTAATCCTCTTTTAATCTCTTGAACCTATGTTCTCACTGTATTATCTCATCTGTATTTTCACATTTGCCACCGAACCACCTGCCCACCTCTCCTTATGTAATGGACCCCTGATTTTCCCCCTGTAGTGTTCTGTAGAAGCTGCTTTGTGTCTTTTCACATTGACATAAGCCTTTAAGGCTACTTTGAAGTTCATCCTAGCTGCTCACAGCCATTCTCTAACCCACTGAAAACCATCTGTAAGGAGTCCACTAATGTGGGACTTGGTTACAGTCCACTCTCTCACCTTAAATCCTGACTTCTCCCTAGGAGTTTGCAATTCCTGCTTCCTTTTCTTATCTCTGTCCTACCTTGACAGCCTCAAGCCTAACACAATCTTTGTCCACAAAGGAATTGCTCAGTAATTTCTTAAGTGAAGCTGAATGAAAGCACATCACAGAGAGACTTTAGAATGTAGGTATTCTGCAAGATATGTGTAATGTCATCTAAATTCCAGCCTATTGACTGGGGCCAAGTCTGGGTCATTTTCTGTCCTGAGATGCTTTCTTAGATTCACATGTTAGCCCTTTTTACTTCTCTCAGAGGATTTTTTCAAATAGATTCTGAAACATGATTATTTTTTTCTTTATGTAAAACTCAGACATAGACATTATAAAGTGTTAAAAATACATGTAAAATATCCCAGATAGTTGGAATATCTCTGTAATTTAGTTATGATGTTGCTGCTTACATTAGTCATCTGTCCACTGCTGGGACAAAATTCCTGTCATGTACAACTTAAAGGAGAAAAGACTCATTTAGACTCAGTTGTAGAGCATTCAGTCCATGACCAGCTGGCTCCAGTGCAGAAAAATCATGGTGGAAGGGGGTGGTAAAAGAAAATTGCCCACCTAGTGACAGCCAGGAAGCAGGAAAAGGAAAGACCTCCCTGACACACCCACACACAACCCGAAAATGCCCTTTCCCCTCTGCGGCTCTCAAGGCAGTCGGGCTGACAGTGAAGATTCACCATTACACTGTTGTTCTTATATACTTACTGTTTATCCTTTATGAAATTCTATTATTCATGAAATTTTTAATCAGATTTTTTTCTTTTTACAAAATGTCCTTTGGCATTCAATAAAATGATTATGTGATTCCTCTTCCTTAGTCTAATAATGTAATGCATTTTGTTAACAGGTCTTGAAATATTAAACCCCTATTACATCTCTGGGATAAACTGTATTTGGTCATAAAGGATTAAAAATTTATTAGGCTATTGATTCCCTTTTACTATCATTTCTGCTCTAGGCTTTGTATCTTAAAGAGATTCCACTTTCAACTCCACTCCCGTGTGGGGAATCATCTTTGCAACTTTTAAAATATTTTTTAAAATTCATGTTCATAATTTTAAAATGCAAATGATATAGTAGGAAAAAAAGGAAAATTAAAACTTCTCCCACTTGAAACATGCCCTAACTTTATCACTGCCACCATGAACTCTTTTAATGAATCTGTCTAGATATTTTATACATGGGAGAGAATATTAAATTATGTATAATCTACTTAATGAGGTCATTCATTTTATATATATTGCTTATTAATGAATATATTTTGAAAATCTTTCTAAATTTCAAAAAATTACCAAGAGGTGCATGTGAATATTTCACTGTGTGATGTAGTATCATTTATTTAATTAATCTCTCATTGATGACTGTTTAGGTTGTCCAGATTTTTAATTTTATAAATAAATCTGTAGAATATCTTCATAGTACACACTTGTATACTTTTGTATATCATTATCTCAATAAGTTCAACTGGAATTGTCAAATGTTAACATTGTAAGATATATTGCTTTTCAGAAAAATTGCACTCATTTGCACTAAGCAGAGATTTGCTCTTGATATGGGAAGACAGTGTTTTGTGTTATTGGTCAACAGTCTCATTTAAGATGCAAACCTCCAATCTAGTCTTCAGCAAGCTCCCTGGCTAACCCTGGGAAGCACTGTTATTAAAACCCTCTTGGCTTCTTGTACTGAATGCTCTCTACTTCTTCTTGCCATGGTCATAATGGAAAAATTAGTGGCTGTTTATTTCTACTGATCTTATGGAAGAACTCAACCTTTGAGAACTTTTAGTTTCAGAATTTTCCTCCATGCTTTCAAACAAATTTTAAGCTCTTTAACTTTCAGAGGGTAAAGCAGTCCCAGAAAATATTAAGGAATAATTGTTAGTAAAACTTCATGTTGAGTCTCTATACAGTTGTACTTTTAATAAAATCTAAGGAAGTACCCCGAGTTGCCCTGAATCACAGCCTCTTCCCGAGCTCCCTGGAGGACAATGTCACCAGTCCCCCTTTTACCTTGCTAACTCCCGCCTGTTTTCCTGTCTCTGTTAGCAATTAGGATGTTCATGTTCTCTCTCACTTCACCCCACTGTGCCCTGACTGCTCTGTTGACATGCTTTGTGTCTCCTCTTTTATCCTTTCCCTGTGGCTTTCTTTTATGAGTGAGGAGCAGCCAGCTTCTTCTCCTGTTGGAATTTACCCAGGTCATGTGTCTAGCCATTCTACCATGGATGCAAGAAGTATAGCCAGGGCATTTTTTAAAGCAAGTAAAGCTTCTATCTGTTTTTATCCTTATACTGCTGGTTTTCTCCATTTTTGTCCTATGGTGCTGCATTTCAGTTGTTCATTTCTGCTTTTGTATTGATGTCAGGTTGGCCAGGCTTCTGAGGCTCCCCAAGAAGCATGCATTTGGAACACCCCAGTAACAGCATCCTTCATCTGCTCTGGTGGGAAGGGTGGCATCAGGGTCTGAGCCAGATGGTCTTGTACTGACTCTCAGCTCTTTTGTTAGTTTGTGATAGGACTAACCCCATCTGAGCCTCAGCTTCCTAATTATCAGAATGGAAATAATAATAGTGTGTCTGTCTCACAGCTTTATTGGAAATATCATATGAAGAAGTGCAGGCAAACTGCTGAGCAGCATGAGCACATAAAGCTCAGGAGGTTGCAACATTGGCACATGCTGCTACTGTTGCTGATGTTATTCATAAGTTTCTTTTTGCTGTTGTTTTAGAGCTTCACAAAATTTGGGGCTGAGGAACCTGAAACTATGAAAGGTTAAACGACTGGGCAAGTCCCTCTACAACATTGTCTTTTACAGCCTGACCTTCATCTCTTCTCTTAACTTTGTGAATTTGCTATAGAAGTTGACACAAATAATCTTTAGTCTAATTGAACCTATATATGTATATGTATGTATGTATATATATATATGTATACACACACACATATATATGAATATATATATATATATATATTCAGTACGCAAATGAATCCTCTAAGAGGAATAAATGACTATAGATGACTTTATAAAAGTCCTGTCCACAGTGAAATTCCTAGAAAGTGACTGTAGGAACCTGTGCCTATTGGCACAGAAATACTATGCCATGTCCTGGTCACTTATCCTTATGGTGAACTAGGTGCCCTTTGTTCTATGATTGTATTCCTTGATTCCAATCAAGGAACTGGATTCCATGATTGCATGATTCCTACTCCTTCTCCAGCATGTTTGCCCTACCACTGCTCTCAAGGACTTTTACTTAATGAATGTTTTCAAAATTCCATTAATGTCTTTTATACATTTAATTCAAACCAAGGTCAAAATAAATAGTTGTAAATTCTGGTCTCTCATGACTTCGAACTGGGTCTCGCTTTGTCTCTCTTACTGGTGAATATCTGCACGTGATTTACACAGAGTAGTCCATCTTCCAGTTTTCATGGTAAAGCCTAGTTAGCAAATGTCCCCTGTACTTTCAGTTCTGGTTTCCCACTGTCTTGATTATTCTCATTCTTAGAACTTCTAGCAGAATTAATATCAAAAGATGCCTTGAATGGTAAAGTACACTCTTAAAGTCTAGTTACTCTATATTGAGATTGTTTCCTATGCCAAAGAGCACAGCAGATTTTCTTTACTTCCCACACCAACACTGTGATACATGGATTTTAATGCCCTTGTTACATGAAACTAAGGGGAAGTAAAGTCTGGGGTGATAAGACAGGTGTAGGAATATCAACCATCCAAAACACAAACTTTCGCACTTTGAACAACAGTAATCTTGAGTGTGATTTCTAAATCCTGATCCCAGTTCAAAGTGACCTTCCTTTATTCTTTCCCCTCTATTCTCTACCTTAATAAAATCCTCTTCTTTTTCCCTCCTTACCCTGCTTCTCTCTTCCCACAAACTTTCTGACCAAGGGGCTTCCATCCTTATGATCATTCTGCCTCCAAATACCAAGAGAATGCGGTGATGTGGAAGTGAAGTGGATAGTATCAACTGGAACTGGGACTGGACCAAGGCTCCAGAATGTGAAGGATAACGACCAGAGGTAGCCTTATGGTAAAGCGATACTGGCAGATTTTACCTAGCAAGGAAATGTAGCGGGAATGTCTAAGTGGACTGAGTATGAAATTCACAGCCACATTCAAAGAAAAGTTGTGAAACAAACATGAGGATGCAGCAGAAAATGCCCCGCATTTCCATTCAATACTTGTTTCTGCTAGTTGCCAAGGTAACCTCCAGTTTATTTCAGTGCCTGTTACAGTTCCTGTTACTTCTGTTTTGCAGAAATGGTTGGTCACTGTGGTGCATGACTGGTGGCTATGATGCACATTGTACTAATCAGTCCCCAATTGACAAGCCGTCCTGCCTCTGTACTTCCCCTTTGCAAAAACCTAAAAAGCCCTCTCTCCTGAGCCTTGAAGGCCTGACAATTTTGTTGTGGTCAGAGTCTGTCAATGTCAAACAAATCAGCCTCAAAATCCTGTGTGACAGTCTGGTGCTCCTTTTTACTGCTGCAGGGATACGTGTTTGGTCAGGATGCGTTAGCACAGAATATCAGGAGATTTTTGCAGTTAGAGTCTTGCCGTTGTGATCTGCCTCTGATAGCTTGATTCTCCTGGTAGCAAAAGGTGTGCTGTACCACAGGCTTCTCCTTTGTCAACTGTCTTACTTAGTCTTTGTAGAGACAAGAATAACCACTGAGCCATAACTTTTGCTTGCATTACACACCATGAAGGGTATATTCATGAACTCTCCCAACTACAGTATTGTCTTGCAATGTGACACAGATACATGTGCTTGTGTATTTTGATCTTACTTTTGTTTTTAGCCAAATGAGGATGACAACCAGCCTAAGTCTTGTGAAAATTAGAGACAATATTCTATAGCCCCATGATATTGATGGGTATCAATTATGGTTTTATATGGACTGAGAGAACAGGCACAGAAAAACTACATAAACAACCACAACAAAAAGATTACTTGATCAAAGAGTACTAAGAAGTCAGAACCTTCAGAAAACAGAAAATAAATTGGTTCTGCTAATTATAGAATTGTATGTCTTCTGGCCTACTTCCACCATGAATTCAGTGTGAAGGATATGATTTGAGGGTAACATTAAGTGAGTAAGGGCTACAAACTTCCTACATCCTTACCCAGCCTATATACCCAAATCTGAAATTGTTCCACATTTGCACCAATCAGGACTGGTGCCAGGCACCGCACCCTGACTCAGAGTCATGCAGTGTTTACCACAGAGAAGATCAGAATAATTCCTTAGGCACAAACACCACCTTCATCACTGGGCTTCAGCATCTCCAGGCTTAATCCAGATACTTTGTTAGCTAGAGACACTAAACTAGGATAAAGTCAGTCACTTAGCTGGGTGTAGTGGCATATGACTGTAACCTCAGCGCTCTGAGGGCTGTGGCAGGAGGAGGCAAGTTCTAGCCCACTGTGGGCAACTTTGGGAGACTCTGTCTGAAAATATAAAGCAAAGCTGTGCATGTAGTTCAACCCGAAGTTCCAACACACACACACACATACAGGTGCACACATGCACACACACATTAACAAATTTAAGAGCCAGTAATTCATGTGCATCTGATGTAAGTTCTGTAGGCCCTTAGCCTCCGCTTGGGACCTACAAATGTGAAGCATCTGTTACTGAGTAGGAGTGGATATCATTGTCATCCTCATTGTCTTGGCCATCTCATTACTCATTTTTCTCTTTTCTATGTTGGCAAAGCCCTCTTAGTTTACTCAATCATGATAATATTTATTGACCATTTACTGTGTGCTGGGAATCAAGTTAGGTACTGGTAAACAAAGTTGAATTGTATAAGTACAGTGTCTGCCTGCCTGAACATAAGACAGTATTTTGGTACACGGTGATAACTGTCATAATGGAGAAACTATGGGGCGCCTTAAGAAGACATAAAAGAAATGCCTTATCCAAATTCGGAGAAAGTTTGTAAAGGAAGAATAACAAAATTTGGAAGTATATATGTCCTAAATTCATTTACCTAGCTATTCACCTTCTCTTGTTCAACAAAGGTTTATCAGCCAGAGTTTTCTAATAGTAATACAGTGGGAACCACATATATAATCTTAATTCTTTAAATAAATTCTAATGTGGCAGTGGCCAGCATCAATGGACAAAAAAAGGATCGGAAAGTTTCAGGAACTTGGGAAGGGGGTGGGAGGGGCACAATGTGAAAGAAGACGTAGAAGTCCCTGGAGGTCAGGTAATACGTTTCTTTAAATATTTAGACTTGATCTTGATCTTGAAGCCAGTGGACAGCATTGGAGGTTTGAAGTAGATTAATAACTTGAACATCTTTACATTTATGATGTGTGGTCTTGCATGTGTTTTGTACATGGCTCAGGGCGGGTGAAGATGAAAGGTATGAAAAGCATTTAAGAGGTCACCATAGTAAACTTAGTAAGCTATTGTTGATTTGGACTTGGGTTGAGAGAAGTGAGGGATATGAGAAATTCTTACAGCAGATAGGATCTAGTGATTTATCACATTCTCTATCCACTATTATGAGCTGGAGGGGAGGGGCACCGGGGTGTCCTAGCTCCCAGAGATTCCTGCAGGACAAGTGTAGCCTCTACTTTTGGTGCAGCTCATGCAGGGGAAGGCCCAGGAGGAGGATGGGAGGCAGTTTGGGAAAGAATAGTTTTAGGTAATGAATGTACACTCTGAATACATAATTACAGTGAGTTCAATGAAAAAGCTTTAACAAATTTGTAGGCAGGGAAATCAGCTGTGGGTAGGAACCACTGTCCACAGGTCTAAGATTATAGAGCGGTGGTGGTGAACCTAAGGCCACAGCAAGCTGTTTTTATCCTTGATGGCGTTAGGTTCACGATCGCTATCATAAAGAAATAAGGATTTTCAGAAGTTAATGTATCACTAAGAAAGACCTACCCCACAGGAGATGTGACCTTGAGCTTGTCTAAACATAGACTGGCATGGAGGAAAATGAGAGAAGAAGCGTTCCAACCTCTCTTCCCTCCTCTGAGCTCTTGCCGTGAAAGTGCACCTAGAATTCAGAAGGATAGGGAACTAGGTTGAAGTTCAGAGACTCTCCTGGGCTAACAGCAGAAAAAGAGTGAGGAATGTGTCTAGCTGTACAAATGAAAACTAAACATTACAAAACCCTCCATGATAACCAAGCGGAAATATACTATACGCTGGTGCCCATGTGGGCTTGGAATTCAGAGGGACAGATGGGCTGAAGGTGTCACTGTCTGAAGTAGATGTGCGGCCATGAAAAGACATGAGATATACTAGAAAGAGGAAATACAATTAGGACAGTGCTCCAAGGGCTACCTGTCTGCCTTAGAAATGCTTTCCTGAGTGGAAAAGATTTTTTCCTTCATCACCCTTTGAGGAACGGACTAGGAAGTAGTATAGCACCTTGGTCTGTTAATTTTTTTAAAAGGCATGTAATGAATCAAACTGCTTACAAGGCATCGACTTCACAAAATCGGCAAGTCAATGAGTATTTTTAATGCTTTTGGCTGTATAGTTTTCAGGGTTTCCATCTTTTTATTTCTTCAAATGACTAATCACCACTCCGGGGACCTTGCTTCCTGATAATATGTGCTTGCTGAATTGAAGTTCTTTGTTTTAAAAAAAAGTTCTTTCCTTGTTTTGTTTCCCTTTCTTTCTCTTTATTTTTAAAGATATCATCACCTAGTTTTCCTCTTCAGAGTGGCAGGGCATGGATCTTCAGCCGCTACAACTCCCTAAGAGAAAATGGAACTTGAAAACACAATTTTGGGAAAACTAAAATATTTCTGAAATGCATCGCTCATAGAAGAGAGGGTCACAAGAGAAGAAATGAAAAGAAACGCGAGCTTCAAGCAGCTCTGTTGCCAACTGAACAGGAGGATAAAAGCTCTGTGAAAGGATGAGAGGCAAGAAATTTAGAGAAGAGAAATTGTCTTGGTAGTTGAGATTGAGGGAGTTTACCATGCAAATAACTGAACCCAAGGCCCTCAGCTGCATTTTGATGGTGGTGGGTGATGCTAGTGTTGCTGCACTGTTTGGATTGTGTATCAGGAAGTGATACTGAAAATGGGGTCTTGTCACTCTCGTATGGAAAGATGCTGGTACTTACCTATGAGAAAAGTCAGGGCACTCAGTAGACTGCAGGTTAGTTTCATACTAGAATCACACAGTGGAGATGACAGGGCAAGGATGCCACCTGGATGTTCCAAAATGAGCACCCTGGGGAATGTTTCCACTGCAAGTCCTACCCTGCAGGGGACACAATCTGGTGGTAAATAGGAAGTTTCCATTCACATGTGGAAAGAATCTGTTTTTGCATAATATCAAGTCTAAACGGGTTATTAATGCTCATTAATAAAGGCAAGTCGAATGCCACTGGAACATAAGGGATTGTTAATAACCAGTCACTGAGAACTTGAGGAGGAGGAGGGTATAGTTTGGCACAAAGGAGAAGGGCTCCAGTTGGAAGGGACCGTGTTTAGAAAAGCATAATAGTATGTTTGGGTCATGAGGAAAATTAATCCTCATAATAAAATGATCTTTGTGTTGCTTATTCTAGAAGTTAAAAAAAAAATTTAAAAACCCAATCAGTCCTTACTGTCCCTCTGAACTCACAGGGTGATCAAACCTCACAGCCTTTCTCAAGCGTAAGTAACAACCACCTCTCTCAGCTAAGGCATGACTCTGGCATGAGACCAGCAGCAATGGGAATGTCCAGGGAACTACAGAGTGCATAGGAGGGGCATGGAATGCATCTGGCCTTGAAGAGTCAAAGGGGGTCTATGAAAGTGGCAGAGAGGAAGTAGGAGAGGGTTTTCCAATGCAAGAAGAAGCATTGCCTCAATTCTCTCTGAAGGACCCAGGTCCGTTTCCAGTCACTTCACAGAGTCTCTTTACCTGTTTGACTTGCTGTGGCCAAGGAGTTCTTAGTGCACACGAAGACATGATCCTAGGCTTGGATGAGCAATTTTGTATTTCCCGTGCTTTCCTGCACCATGCTGTCCTCCCAAGGACAAGCCTGGGTGAAAATGCTAGAGAATGAAAGATAGGAAGCAGAGCCCAACTACCCCAGCCATTCAGCTCAGCCCATTCTAGGTCGGCAACAGCCAGCCAGTTCTTAAATAACTGACTCTGGGCTAGAGCAGCAGAGCCTCCCGCCGTCTGCCTCCTTGGATGTATGAACAGTGGACATTATTGTTGCATGCTGTCAAGGCTTTGTAGTTGTGTAATAATGTAGCATTCTTGTAGCCATAGGCAACTGATAGCAGGGACTTTGGGGTCAGTGAATGAATGGAGTACTTAACTCACTGAAAGGAGCTCAGAAAGTGACCATTCCCACTGGTGATTTTAATATACTGTCCCTGGACTCCTGTGAAGCAGTTCAGAAACAGTTCCCATTGTACGATCAATATCATCAGAATTATTGGAAAGTCTTGAGGCAAATTCTGATGTGGGTCCTATTGATCTTAGTCAAGGAAATTGAAGCTGGTTTAGCAGTCTCATAGCTAAAAAGCTGGAAATAGTGATGGAGGAAAAGTTTCATGGATTAGTTATTTGGCAATGCATAAAGATTTATAAATAATGGACAGTACTCTCATTTGTTGTTTTTCCAAAATGACAGCACCTCATGATATTTCTGGGACTATCAGACTTGACATTTAAACGTGAAAATCTACGAAGTGTCAGTAGCCCATGGCAAATTGGCCAATTAATAGTACCCTGGTTTTGTGTTAACACCTTTTCCCCACAACCTAAAAGGTGAACATAATACTCCAGTCTAGGGGGCCTCACAGTCTGGTGTGTATCAGAAGTACTTAAGGTGCTTGTTAAAACAATATTGCTGGATCAGGGCCTCTGATTCAGGAGTTTTGGGAATTCCAAGGTTTTATACTTCTAACAAGGTCCGAGTAATGTTGACTATACTGGCTGAAGATGACACTTTGAGAACACCTTCATCATTGACTCCCATGGCTAATCTGTGTCAACCTGTCTATACTATGGTGCCCAGGTGTTTGGACAAATACCAGGCTTGATGTCTCTATGAAGATATTTTTAAATTCATATTTAAATCAGTAAATTTTGAGTAAAACAAGTTACCCTCTGTCCTGTGGGTGGACCTCAATTTACCTGAAGGTAAAGACTAAGGTTTCCAGAAAATAAAGAATTTTGCTTCAGGGCTGAAACTTTGAAATCTAACTGAGTTTTCAACACTTGCCATGCAACTCAAACTTAGGAAAGCAACGTCAACTTTTACCTGAATTTCCAACCTGCCAGCCTACCCTACAAAATTTGGACTTGCCAACCACATAATCATAAGTTAATTACTTAAATTTCTTTAAATCTCACTCTCTGATATAGAGATTGATTATTTAGTATTCTTAAATAAAGATTTATAAAAACTCAAATAGTATTGTCTGTCATTTCTGAAAAGTAATAGTACATTTTGATATTTCTGGGAATATCGAGATAGAGAGAGAGAGAGAGAGAGAGAGAGAGAGAGAGGAGAGATTGAGATTTTCTCTTGGTTGTATTCTTTAGGAAGGCCTAATAGGATAACATTTTAACAGTTTCCTATTAAAAATAAATAAATGAAAAGGGGAAGAATTTTGCAATGCTGTTCTTTTTATCCAGACTCCTTTTCTGTATTTTACAATGTTTTGCAGCCTCCTCAGCTTGAAGACCCAACTCAACTGTTCCCTGTGAGATGAAACTTGCTTGACCTGTGTACTGCATTACAGGTCCACAACTTCCCAAATGAGTGGACTGTGAAGGTTTAAATAAAAGATACCAGTAGTATGATTTCAGGGCTCCAAGAGGATAAAAACCCTCTAGCAGAATTCAAGATTCTCTGGGGGCTAAAACAAAGAAATTTTCTGGGTGGCTGTATTTATTTGGTTTTCAAAGAAAGGGGATACTGAGGAAAATGCAGGGAAACTGTGCGGGATCTTGGGAATCAGTACAAAGACACACCCCCTGTAGTAAATTATGCTAATTAGGATAACTATCTTATCTTCAGGTTGTCATTCACTGCATCTATAGTCTCTATCTAGTTAATTGGGGTTGGAGCCAGGCATCCTCAACTGTGGCCTTATCTTGTCCTCTGAGGCATCAGGAGGCATTACGGACCACTATAGGCCTCAGTCAGGACCAGTGACTCATAGAAGTTCACTTACTATGAGTCCTGAGTCTGCTCCTCATCTCCAGACAAGGGGCCTAGGCCTGGGACAGACTCACAGTAATCATGGAAAGCCAGTTGGTTGATTTTAAATCCTGCTTAGAGCTGCTTCATAGTGGTCTCCATCACATTATGATAGCGTTGTAAGCTGTTCACCACAGATGAGGTTGTTGTGGACTAAAGGTCAGGCTTGCTTTAGCTTTGTCAGCATCATAAAGTGGTTCATGTGTCCTGGCCCATGGTTAGCATTTACTTTGTAACTTCAAACTTTTTTTGTTTTGTTTTGGTGTTTTGACACAGGATCTCACATAGTTCAGGTGGGCCTTGAACTGATTATGTAGACCAGGCTGGCCTTGAACTTGTGATAATTGTTCTGCCTCAGCTTCCCATATATTCATAGATTTCACTTAATAAATATTTTGAATGAAAAAATGTGTGAATTAAAGGCTTTGGTTCTTATTGAAATTTATTAATGCATCAGAGGACAATAAAAATAAATAACTGCCACAAATCCTAAGAAATAGTAAGGCTGAATGCCTATATTTTTCACTTTATCGGGTTCACCAAGAACATGATGACAATAGCTAACAAATAAATAAACACTAATAGCAAAAACTGAACAGATTCCTGCTTTGTGCTTGGGCATCTGTCATACAAATGGAGACTCATCCAGTCATTTAATAAACTCTCACCAAGTGCCTACTATGTGCTGGCTCTGTGTCAGGTGCTGAGCATATATCTTATTATGACAATTTTATTCGATGTTATTAAGAAATTTTAGCAAGCCATATTAAGACAATAAATTTAACACATCTAGAAAATTAGACGTTTTTCTTACATATTAAAAATTAAAGGAAAATTAAGCAAATGGTACTGGAATTAGAAAGAATGAGCAGTTCATTAGGCAGTTCACTAGAAATCAGGTTCTCTTTCCTATTTTAATATGCACTTGAGCTTAATTGGCTAAGTTTTGAATATGGGGTGATGAGCTGGGTTGTTAATACAAATCACACATCTTTTATATACTTCATAGAACCTAAGAGTCTGCCATACATTTGCGTTGCAGATGATTTGTCTGGAAGAGTCAGTGAGTTGAGTAATAGGAAGGAATAATAGGAAATCAGTGGCTGAGAAACCTATAAAGTAAATTAGCGTAGGTCTTACTTTATTAATTTATCACAATAAAGTCATGGATAAATCAACGAGCAGTGCTTTGTGAGATGTGGGTGCAGGGAAAATTTCTTCTCTTTGCAATTTGTTAAATCTTTTCTTCTACCAAGGACACACTTATCAGAACAAAGAAACGTCTTGACGCAGAGGGGAAGGGGAGAATCTCGGCTGCAGGACCAGTGGGTGCTCTCCTCCTATCCCTTGGGTCATGCTTTCAGGGGGCTACTGCTGAGTCAGGTGCTGGTTTTTGTATCTCTTCCGAGGACTTCTTTCCCAAGTCCTTAACGCCAGGAGATTGGTGCTGCAGATAAAATCAGTCATTCTTTGGTGCTCAGCAGACTTCAATCAATAATTAGCAAGTAGTGGTGTTCGAACACCCCTGCCCTTTAGCTCCTTGGGTGGTGTGGCTCTATGGCATTATTTTGCACATTCTAGAGCCTCCACTCAGGGTTATGCTCCATTTATCCACAAGGAAGCCGGCTTGATAGGCTGCGTTCTCTTCCTCACGTCGCCTCTCTTTCTTAGTAGCCCTTACTCTGTCTCCCACCTAAATCTTTGTACTTGAATCCTTGCATAGGATTCCGGGAAGACCCAAAGTAAGACGGATATGAAGACTGTTGACTTGCTGTTGAGGTTGTACTCTGTGGCTGTGGTAAGGGGCCTGACTATTTTTTGGCTCAATCCTTGCTTGACAGTGCTGATTACCAAAACTCATGAAGTGGTGTCCTAGGCTTCAGAGTTTTGAGGAACCGGTGTTGCTAGGAATCTTCTTGCAAAGGGCCTTCTAGATGGGGCTCTGCCTAGGCAGCTTAGCTGAACTCATTGCTGTGGCTTCCCTCTCCCTGTGGCCAGCAGACTTGCCATCTGCGTATTCATGCGGAAGACAGATGAGTGCTATTTAGACTAAGCTTCTCGTTCATTTCCTATTTCGTTCATTTCTTCATTTGCGAGGGTAAACATTTGTCTCCCTGTAATGTTAAAAGCAAGCGTTTTTCTGCTTTTACTTCTTGCCTTGCCAGGCTTAATTAGCAATTTGCGAATGCTTCACAATGCCTTTTGGAGCTACTCCATCTCTGTTCTCTTAGGGAAAGAATGTTCCCTTTCAAAACTTTGTGCGTTTCTGGGTAAAAGGAGTTTCTACAGTGTGAATTTTTCCCTCAGCCATCACCTCCCACCTTAACTGCTATAAATAGCAGCTGTACTGCAGCCGCCTGCTCCCTCTTAGACCTCCGCTGTGGATTCTCCAAAGCACAGCCGGAACGGGCAGTTAAAACACAAACTCCTGCGCGACCTTCCTCTGTAAAAACCTCCGACTTTTGCACTTGTAAAAATCTCAGACTCTGCCCTCATATTACAAACTCTCACTCCCTTATCTTCTTTTGGTCTTGATGTAAATGTCACCTTTTCACGGTGACCTCTCTGGACCACTTTATTTGAATTTGTGAGTCCATAGGTCCTTCTATCCTTCATTCTATCACTGGCACTTCCTGTCTTCATCCCAGCTTTGTGACTTTTACCCACTTATCAGATGTGACTCACTGCATGTCTTCAGCATGGAGACAAAGACAGAGAAGTTTGTTTTTGTTGTTGTTGTTGTTCTTTAAATCATACATACAGTTTTTATTTAAGGCCAGTGTTTTAAAACCTTGGCCCTGGATAAAGACTCGGGAGCCCTGTGTACTTTTCCTTGTGTGAAGAAGTAGAATTGATTTCTGTATTTTAATGTTTTATCCAATAGGCTTATTGAGCTCACTTGTTAAGCCTAATACTTTCTGTAATTTTTAAAAGAATTGTTAATACAGTCTTGTTTTAATGTTTTTAACCCTTTCACTTTTATTTCTCTTCCTAATTTCAACAAATACTTTCATATGATGTTGAATGAAGTGATGAATTGTCTTACTCCTGCTCTCAAGGGGTGAAGATTTCAGTAATTAACCACTGAGTATGACATTTGTAGTAAAATATTACCAGTATTCTTCTTATTACTATCTGGAAACCTTTTATGCATTAAGGGGACTCATATTTCTGTTTAGTTGTTTGTAAAATAAAAGTATTGAAGTTCATCCAATTTTTTTCCAAATCTATTGAGAATGCCATGCAGATTTTTTTGTATTGTTAATGTAATAATAAATTATATAGATATCAATACTAACTATAAAGTAACCAAATATTAAACCAATGTGTATCCTTGGAATAAAACCAGCACGGTGAGTATATATCATCCTTCTTATACATTCCTAGAGTGAACAGTGGATATTTTGTTAATGTTTTTCATTCACACTTATGAGAGATTTTCCTGTCATTTTTCTTTTAATAACTTCGTTAGGGTTTGGTACCAATGTCCCTCTAACTTCATAATATAAATTAGAAAGAGATCTCTTATTTTGTATTACACAAAGATTTAACTAACAATGGTGTAATTCTTACTTGTATATTTTGAAGAATTTGTGTAAACTAGTGGAATTTATCTGTGGTTGTAATGTTATTTGTCAGAATATTAGTAATTATAAATTGATTTCCTTTCATAGACATAGATATTCTCTGAATTCTCTTTCTTCTAAAATTGAAATAACTTTCTTGTTAGTTTGAGTGGTTGTATTTTTCCAAAAATATAAATTTCACCTACATTTTAACATGTATTGGTATACATTTGCTTGGAGTAGCCAGGCATAGTAGCACATGCCTGTAATCCCAGCACTCAAGAGGCTGAGGCAGGAGAATTGCTGTGAGTTCCAGGCCATTTTGACTACACATTGAGTTCAAGACCAGCCTGGGCTGCATAGTGAGACTTTGTCTCAAAAAAAAAAAAAAATGCTCAGAGTATCATCTGCTTTCTTTACATACTCTGACATTTCACTGTTGTTCTTTCTTTTTATTTGATTAGGGTATTCAAAGAATCTACTCTGGAGTGGTTGGGTTTGGTTTGGTTTGGTTTTTTACTTTTAAGTAGGTTTGTTGTTTATTTAATATTGTGGGTTTGTTTTATTAATTTGTGCCCTTTAATGTGTTTTCCTGTTGCTTCTCTTTGTTTTTGTCATTATGCATGCACTAGAGGCAGTAATTTTAAGTGTACAGTCTGATTAATTTTCTGCATATTTTGCATATGTGTCCAAATCATCAGATCAGGACAATGAAAAGAAGATTCCCTCATGGTTCCTTCCAATCCTAACTAGTCCCTCATGATATCTCTATTCTTAATTCCATTATTATCAGTTAGTTAGTTCTTATGCCAAGATGGCTGTTCTAGAATTTCATGTGAATGAAGTCAGTCTTTTCCATTTGACTTCTGTACATCACAGTGTCTCTGAGATTCATTCATTTTGATGCCCCTATCAGTTGTTTGTTCTGTTTTATTTTCCTGTAGTATTCTGTCATGTGACTATATCATGATTCATTTATGTTATTTTATATGAGAATTTATGGGTTCTTTTCTATTTTGAGCTATTATGAGTAAGACTGCTATGTAAATTCTTATATGTTGTCTTATGGAAGTCAGATGTACTCATTTCCTTTAGGTATATATCTACAAATAAAAGTAGTAAACATGGTTTAAGATTATGTTTGGCTTTGCATGATACTACCAGATAGTTTTACAGTCACTGAATCAATTGATGCTTCCAGCAGTGGAAGTAAAGTTACCTCATATCCTAAGCAACTGACAATATTATGAAGATTTTTTAATGTATTTACTCTAGGATTTTTATCATTATTTCACTTTTCCATTTAGATGTATGATCTGTCTTGAGTAATTTATGGTATTAGATGTCAAGGTCTGTGTTTCTACCCAAGTGTATATCCTGTTGCTTCAGAACAATTTATTGAGACATCTAACCTTCCTCTACTGGAATCTTATGATACTTTTGTTGGACTCAATAAGGGTAATCTATTTCTAGACTTGTACTCTGTGACACTGGTTTCATATACCTGCCCTTGCAACTGTGCCACACTGTCTTATGAAATGTGGCATCACAACTTTACAGTACAATTTGCCATTTAGTAATTTAAGCTCTCCACATTTGCTTTGCTATCTCAAATCTGTTTTGACTATTTCTAGGGCCTTTTGCCTTTTAATATTTATTTCAGTGAAAGGCTGTTAGAACAAACTCTTCAATTTTTGTTTTCCATAAAATGGTATTTCATTTTCAAGATATTTTCATTGGATATAAAATTCTTGTTGACATACATGTTCTCTTAGTGTTTTAAAGATGCAGCTCCATTAATGCCATGCCACTGTTGCTTTGGTTGAGAAATGAGCTGCCAGTCTTCTTATTGATCCTTTGGTAGTAAGGTATTTCTTATACTATTATTAAAACTACGTTTTGTTTCATTAGTTTTGTCATGATGCGCCCAAGTGTGGTCTTCACTGTATTAATCTACTCTGAGTCCATAAAACTTCCTTTTTCCATGGTTAATGTTTAATTGGTCTGGAAAAATTATCTCCTTGAAATATTTGTGTACTTTTCTCCATGACTGGGAGACTGATTACACCTATAAGGGGGGATCGTCTTTCTTTGAGTACTTGCATGAGGTATGATTAAAATATATAAAGAATGCCATTGCTGAGCACCATTCAGTTGGAAAGCAGGCCAATAAAAACATTACTGTGTGTCCTCATTTACCTTACTTACTAGATCTGGTACCATGCTGTTTCTTCCTTAAAGTCAAAATGAACAATGAAATGTTAAAATTTTAAATTGATTCATGACATTGAGGCAGCCATGATATTATAACTGAAGACACTCATGGAAGGCAACCTCTAGAATTGCTTCAAAAAGTGTAAGAGAATGGTGGGATATGTAGGAGGAGTATTTTGAGGGAGATTAATGGCAATATGTCTTTTACCATAGTGATGTTTTTAAATTTGAATATTCACCATATTTTTCAAGCACACTTCATTTCAATCATATAACCTCATGTGTTATATATTTCTACTCTGCCCTTTTTGTCTTTTATATGCCTTTCTGTATCCAATTTTTTTATAGGAAAAATTTATTGAGAGAAAGAAAGCTTCTGTCTGAGGGACAGAAAGGGCCCTGGAAAGTGGGTTACCCTGTACCTAATTTTTTAATCTCTTTATATGTCAGTTTGGATATTATTTACTGACTTAACTTTAATATTGCTAATCCTTTCTTCAACTGTTCTTCCTACTGTGAAATTATCCCTTAAAGTCTTAATTTCAAATGTTAAAAGAATTCTAGAATCCCACTTAATTTTTCAGAGACCTGAGTCTTCTTGTGAAATTGTCTTGTATCTATTTTCTTGGATCTATTTCCAGGTTAAATATATACTTTATAGCTTGAGATCATCTTTTGGTCTATTTTTATTATCTGTTTTTCTCTTCTATCTCTTGAGATGCTTGGCAGTTCTAAAGAGAATACCAGACATTGTGTTTACATTGCATACTATGCATGATGTTATCTTTCTCTAGAGGGGGTTTTGTTTCACTTCTGGCAAAAGATTTAGAGGGAATTTCAAACTACATTTCAATCCTTTTGAGATCTGTTCCGTTTCTGCTCTATTTTAATTTTTGTTTTTGATACTATGGAGATTTTGCACATGATTGGTACTTGAACTTCTGATTTTTCTCCCTCCACTGTAATGCAAGGTCAGTAGGTTTCTAGTTTTCCTTTCTTCTCCATTCTCTAAATTTTGTCTTTCGTATATATTGATAGGTGGTTAATAAAAACTTACAAACTCCATGTTCATCTTAGTGGTGGCTTCTTATCAGTAGCACCATGATCTTTAGTTTCATTTACCTTGTTAACTCTTCAGTGCCTTTAAAAAGATATTTTTAATTTGGATTTTGTTTTTGCATTTCAACTAATTTTCTAGTTATTCAATAACAGGATTACTATGCTAGTGACTGGTACCTTAGAGCAGAAATGGAGGCTACAGGGGCCTGATCTAGAAATGATATATGTCACCTTCTCCCAGATTCTATGGGACAGAGAAGATCTCTTAATTTCTTCTAAAAAAGTTGGACCATGAAATAGTCTTCATATACGCCCATGTGGAAAATGAAACAAATACACCATTGGTTTTCTGTTATAGGCAATCACTTGTGGACTTACTATATATTTTTAATGGGATCTTTGTGCATTTTTAGGCAAATTTTAAGCGAATTATCAAAAGAAAGTACAAGGTTCATAGAACTGTGTGTGTGTGTGTGTGTGTGTGTGTGTGTGTGTGTATGTGTATGTATGTGCGTGTGTGTGTGTTTAAAACTTTACTAACATTCTGGTTTTTGTTGTTATTATTGTTCTGGGTATTATGCTGGAAACATTTATAGCTGTTCTAGTTTTGAATCTTCACACTAATCCTGTAAAATAGGTGTTATTATTTCTCATATATTTTCATATGTTAAGTATGAGACTGAGGTATCAGGTTAGCTTTTGCTTTCTAATGTGAACTAAAGCTAATGAATTCCTTCCCAAAATTATTTTTACTGTTCTAAGTTACACTCATAGAGATGCCATAAGATTTAGTACTTGAGACTGAGAGCTCTGGAAATAAACTGCTAGATTTCAGTCCCATCTATACCACTTCCTGATTATTCAAACAGTAGACAATTTTTTTCTCTGTCCTTTAGTTTCCCCCTCTGTAAAATCAAGATAGCAATAAATTGTTATATTAAATGAGTTAACAGGTGTGCCTTGCATATGATAAACACACAATAGCTATTAACTATTAACATTATGCAGAAGCAGGTGATTCCGAAGCTACTGCTGTAATGGACACGCATAACGCTTCACAGTTTCATAACTCCTGTGCTGGAACATAAGTTCCATGTGTTATCGTGTTGGACACCAGCTAAGAGTGCAGGCTACTGAATCTTGAATCTCGAAAGGGGAAAAGTTTGACTGACTTTTGTTTCAGCACTGTCGCTCCTAACCAACAATTCCTACCATATATTTTCCTTATCTTTTTTTCTCCAATTAGTTTTGCAAGCAAAATCTTTTCTTCAGGGCTAAAGCCCTAAGTTGTTTTAACTAAATCAGTTACCACTTTACCTCTTTCAACTGAAGATTGTGATAGAGCATGGTAAAATGTTAAGACACATAACTTAGATGAGGTGGTAGATATTTATTTTCCAACTTAATGAAAAATTTATGCTCTTACACTGTCGCTGAACAACTTGCACTGTGACTTGTGATTCACAGCTTATGCATTTGATAGCATGTACTTTTGACAGCTCTTTCCTGTATCTGACAGATTTCTTTTCCACTTTCAGAAGTAAGGAAGGCACACATCTCTGTATTTGCATGCACTTTGTTCTGCTTGTGGTAGTGTCTCTGTCTTTATCACACAAAATATAACTTTCTGTCAAGCAGTACTCAGCAAGCAGTTACTGGGGCTCCGTGTGCGGGTCAGTACACTAGGTTCCAGCAGTCGGGAAAAGGGTACGTGAGGGAAAAGAAAAGCAGCGTATGTGAAATTTTAAGGAATTAATGGACATATGCAAAAGCATTTTGAGGATAAATGGTTTTCTTTTTATATTCATGCTTGGCATTTTATTTCCTATGGCTGCTATAATAAATTCCCATAAATTGAGTGGCTTCAAACAACAAAATTAATTTTCTCTCAGTTCTGGAGGCCGGAAGTCCAGAGTCAGCATGCCAGTGGGATGGGTTTCTCTGGCGTTTCTGAGGGGAAATCCCTTTCATGCTCTCTCTCCCACCTTCTACTGTCTGCCAACATCGTCTTGTGGACGTATCACTCCAATCCCTACCTCTGTCTTTAACTTTTCCTGTCTATCTTCCATTAGCACCTTCTTCTCTGAGGATACTCGCCCTTGTACTTAGGGCCCATTATACTTAGAGCCAGGAAGACCTGTTTTGAGATCCTTACCCTAATTTTGTCTGTAAAGACCCCTCTAAATAAGGTTACAGTCACAGCCCCTGACTGGACATCTCTTTTTCAAGGAGGAGCTGCTATTCATCATGATACATGGGAGAAATGCTTTATTCTTCCTTGAATATTATCATTTTTTCTGGTTTGTAGAACTCTCCCTTGAGGAAGAAGGAACAAGTTTATATCTCTCACCCTCCCCAGATGCTGAGAAAGTGCTCTCACATACGCACAAAAAACCTAAACACTTTTAATGCAGATGTGTTGAAAGGATGGATGGCACAACATACGTGCAGAGAAACAGACAAGCTTGTAAAATATAGCGGCACATTAGTAATCCAGTGTGATACAAACTGAAAAGCATGGCAAGGAGTGAGAGTGGTATTATCACACAACCAAGTGCATACGGAAATGCATCCGACGCTAAGTCAGGGAGAGTGGAAAGGTTTCCTGAGGAAAGGGACATAACAAGTGACTTTTGAAAGACTAAATAGGGAGTTACATGAAGGAAACATTAAGGAAGAACATTCCCAGCACAGAGACCATGTGCTGACATGCAGAGATGTCCAGAGTGAGACAGAAAGTCTTGCTGGTGTGGCTGAAAGATACGGAGTGTGGGATGGAAATCTGACTGGGTGGGCGGTAGGCAGGTGGAGGGTAAACTGCCAGAGACAGTGCTGTGGGAGGGCTCGATCATGAAAAGCTTTGTATGTTCTGCTGGCTTAGTCCTTTTGGGCCAGCAGAACAAAATACCACAGACCATGTAGCTTCTGTCTATAAGAAATATACATATCCATAAGAAATTTATTTCTTATGGTTCTGGAGATTGGGAAGTCTGAGATGAAGTTACCAGCAGATTTAGTGTCTGGTGAGTGCCCGTTTCCTTGTTCGTGGGTAGTGCCTTCTCTCTGCGCCCTCACATGGAAAGGGGCTGCCTCACTTCTGAGGTCTCTTTGAATAAGGGAACTAATTCCACCGATGATCTCTCTGCCTCTCAAGGGCCCCTTGCCCTACTACCATCACCCTGGGGACTAGAATTTCACTGTAAGAATCTTGGTGGGGGGAAGGTCTGTATAAATAGTCCATTGAAACTACCAGTGTGGTTATTAATAAAAATAATGAAAGTTTTATCAGACTACCAACACTAGAGAACATGTCAGTGAGAAAGTCAGTTAAGAAATTATAGAATAATGAATGCCTCCATTAAAACAACCTATGCAGGTGGGTGGAGGGGTTGCATTTGAGATTTGCATTTGGGATTTGTGAAAATGATGCAGGAATACTAGCAAATGGTGGCAGTTGGGGGTGGGGCATCTAAAAAAGAGAAGAACAAGGTGAATTTCAGATGCCTTTCTGGTTTGGCTCTGATAGGTAACATGATTATTGATGAGAACCGATGACGAGAAAAGAAAAGCACGTTAATTTCCTGTGCCTCATTTCCTGCCATAAAATGACAAATCATTCCTGTCTTTCTCACCCTACAGCATTATATTTAGAAGCAAATAAGGTAAAGTCTTTTGAAATATTTTGTTCTTTACCATTATTTTATATTTAATCAAACCTAATAATCAAAGCAAAACAGAAACTGTAAAGAAGTATTTAATTGTATACTGGGGAAAATCATTTTAAAAAAGGAAACTAATCTTTGAGGATGGCAAAAAACAATGTACGTACAATCTAGGCTCTCCTTTCTGTTTGCTTTTCCAGTGCTTCTTGACTTCAATGTGTAACACGTGTGTGCAAAGGTGCACAATTGTTCTTCAATGCCTGTTCTTTCAAGCTCAGACCCTTTGCTTTGTCTTCGAAGTTTCTCTGCACCTTGCATTTCAAGTGAGCTGCCCACCTTTCCATGGCACAAATGCGCTCCTAGTCTCCCACTGATACAGGAATGATCTAGGACCTCCAAATGATACAGGGGAAATACTATAACTGCCAGTCTGCTTGATGTCTGACACGCTGAGCTCATGTTGCCCCAAATCAAGGAATGAATTCTAAGGAACAATGGAGGTTAAGAGTAGAAAACAGTTATTGAGGGAAAGGGAGCTTCTATTTAAGAGAAATAGGAGACCTGGAAAGTGGGTTGTCATGGGCTCCATTTATAGGACAGGTGTTAATAGGAAAAATCACAATGTGGGTATGAAATCGCAAGTTGGGCATAAGGTGATGATATGAAATTAATCACATACGATGTGTACCAATGGCTGTGCACTCTATACCTGACAAGTACTAAGGACTCAGTAGTACTTTTATTGTTATTTTCCAGCTTTATGTGTCTGCAGACAGGTACATCCTCTGCATAGAAATATTTATGTTTTTCTTGCTCTCCAATACTCCAGCTGTTGATGGAACTTGATCCCTGTGTGGCAGGCTCCTTCTAGCTCCCGAACACCTGGTTTCCCACTTCTATCCCCTGGCTGTCTTTCCCAGTTTCTATACCATTGAGGGTTTAGAATTTAAAATGTATTACTCAACTATCTGTTTTGTCACTTTGCCTCTTTCAAACAGACACCGAACTCATCAGTGTAGCCCAGTGCAGGGCACCAAATGACACAACAGAGAGGACAACTTGGTCATCATTTTTGCCTTTATAGCATTCTACAGCTCTTCTTTGGGAGTCTCAAGGTTCTTGCTTCTCTGCCCTTTCTTTGTATGTGAAAATCAGTTTTCATGTTTGAAAGGAAGAAAGATAAGTGAAAAGCTGAGGTCGGAGATATTATATGTTTCGGTCTTGGCTACCACACTGGGGAGAAGGCTGGTATTAGAACATTTTGCTCTTCTTGGGTTTCTTTCATTCTTTGTCAGCTCAAAAATTACAATAATAATTGTATTGTTCCCTAAATGTCCTAGTTAGAACAAAAGCCAAGATTATGTCATAGTCCTATTAGGAAAAATTTGTAGCAAGAAGCCCATAAAACATCTTTGCTTTCTTGATAAGAATGCACACCATCTCACAGCTGAAGGAAAATCAGCTGCAGGCAGTGGAAGTCTTAGCCAGATGGCTGTAAATGGTTTCAGCAAAATGCCTGGAGCAATATCCAGCAGTCAGCACTGAGGGTTGCTTAAGATGGAAGTGTGAATATGTGGCAACTCTGTAATTTCATTTTATGATACTACTATGGAAAAGTAAAGATTGTATAATTTAGGGAAGAGTCTGAAGAAGGATATCCACTTGATTATAAACTCTGGTAATTTTAATAAGGACAACCTTATTTCCATAAAACCATTTCTTCTCTAAACATGAATGAAAATATTTCCTTCCAAAGGAAACATTTGACACCTTTCCACGGAGGCATCCGGAGAGCCATAACAATAGAACAACAATGGATAGCTAGTGCCTTGAGCAACTATAAATTACTTGTAAGTGATTTGGCAGCTCTTTCAACTTTATACCAAAGTATAATTTAAAAAATATTTTAAACATGGCTATCATGTTAAAGATGTACTTAACTCATTAATGAGGGAACCAGCAGGATGTTAAAGCTGGCTCAAAGAGAATTTGCAGAACTGGGATACATAGGTTCTCAGAGAGTGATTGCTGGAATCAGATTTAGTTTAAAAATCTGCTCACTTCTTAACAACAATACACTGTTATTTAGATATTGTTTGTATTTCTATCAGACAGTTATCACATTGCTTCAAAGTTTATAAATTCTCCACAGTAAATTCAAAACAAATGTATATGCTCCTAGAAAAATTCAATACCCAGTATGTTAGACATTATTCTTATGGAAAGGACATGTAGTCATCATTTTATCTTCTTTCCAAGTTTTGAATTTTTATTTTAATATTACCTTCTTGTGTTCAGAAGCTCCTGCTCTGGTTGACCTCTTCAGTTATTCTCCTACTTTCCTGGCTTTTATCTCTAGAAATGTACTAGGCTCTATCAACCACTGAACTCCCAGTTACATCCTTTGGACTTCTTCTTTTTTGCTTCCATTTCAAACCATTATTTCAGTTTCCCTGAGCTCTTTTGCTAAAAAGTACTTGGCTTGAACTAATCAACCGTGCCTCCAATAGCCTCCTGTCAGTGGCAAAGATAGATAAGACTCTCCTTTCCTTTCTCAATATCTCCCTGTGGAATAAGAAACACTTCTCTCACGCAGAATTTTTCTGTACCTCTGAGATCTAAAGCAAACAAACACAAAGTTTTAAAAAACTCAGTGAAGTGCTGGTTCTTTTCTTCTGTCTACTGTAAGATCGCACCTTAAGAAAGTTTTACTTCAAGCAAATGATCACTAGCCTCTGGCTTAAATTTTCTAGCAAAATTTTCTTTATAGTATCAAATGATCAAAAACTTCTAAAGCAGCATCTCAGAATTAATTAAAAATCAAATTTCAGGGGCTGTTCCCAAGAAGGTGTGTTTTGTTGTCTGTTCATGCAAGAGTAGGAATGTATCTGGTGTAATCTGACCTGTCCTTCACCACCACCATTTTCCCCGGTGAATGTCTGTGTGGAATATCCACTATGCTTATTGACAAGCTGCTAACTTCATCAGTGGAACTCAATTTGTAATATCCATTTTACTGATTGACAAACTTCTAGTGTTAATCTTGAGATAATTAATCTCCGCCTTAGAGATGCCATCTCTAATGTGTGCTCTTCTGAATAGATATACTCACCTGGTGCATGTCTGTGGTGAGGGAAACTTCTCTACGAGAGAGCTCACACTTATTTGTATTACACAGTCTAGGCTCCAAGTAATTTAAAAATAAATTACAATCTACATCACAAGTTGGATTTGTTCTAGAAGTCATAATGAAAATATTACAGTGCCTGTTGTCCTTAGAAGTCAGAGGAGAGACATGGTACTTGTCGGAGTGGAAGTTTCCTGTCTCTAAGCTTAGGAAGATGGGACAGTGGCAAAACTTCTTTGGGAATATTGACCTCAGACCCTCTGGGCATGGGGAATACAATGAGGATGCTGCTGACCATTCTGATTTTTTTTTTTTTTTGGAGTACTGGGGATCGAACTCAGGACCCTGTGCTTGCTAGGTAGGTGCTTATTCCACTGAGCTATATCCCCAGCCCCCTGCTGATGATTCTGGACTTCTCCTTGTAGAGTAAGGATATCACCGAGGAAAATAGCCTCATTCCTTAAATAGTGCCATAGCTGCAGTAACTAAGAAAATATGTGGACATAAAGTGAAGGATCCTGACTTGTTATAAAGAAAGAAAATATCTTTTTACATTGCTAAATTCTTTTGGGCACTAGTGCCTGTCTGAGTTTCTAGGAAAAATAAAGACCAAAAGCAACTCGAGTTTAAATTTAATTATATTTGTGTCAGGTTTTATATTATGATAAAAACTTGGAAGGCAAATCCCTGCTTGACTCAAAGTGAGCAAGATGAGACAAAAACACGACCCAGTTTTGTTCTCCTTTGAGTTAAAGTTCTTGCTATATGTTCCCTCTCTCTTCCCTCTGCCACAGGAAGTTTTCTCTCAGACAAAAGTGCAGAGAGATGCTCTTTCTGCTTGGAAAGTAGAAGGATTCTTGGCTTCCTCCAACAAAAGATCCTGGATTATTGTTGGCCAAGGGAAGATCTGGAGCGGCTTGCTGGACAATGTACATGTTGTACTGAAGCTGACACTTTTTCTATGTGTAACAATATAATTTCATTAGGTTTTAGAGATACAATTTTATGTTCTCCTTGTCAGTCTAACTCAGAAATATATCAAACAGGCAAGAGATTTGTAGTTACTCTTGGTGCTACACACTGTATATACTTGAGTAGCGGAAGATAGAATTGGCAGTTCATTTAGATTCCTTCTCCAATACTTAAAGTGATGCACTGATGGCTAGAACCATCAAAATTTGGGGGAATAAAATTCCTCAATCCAAGTAATAACATGATCTGCATGTAAAGATCTACCTCTTAGAAGAGTGGTTAAATAAATGTTCCAGCTGTTAGCTGTGAGAGTGGTAGGATACAGTGTCTATTTTGTGTGTTTTTACCTTCTTCCAGGTTTCATCTTACTTTATTCCACATTTTTATCTTTATCTCCTAAGTTTTTTCTATTTTGATTAATTCCTAGAGACTTCACATATACAAATAGTTTTAACGCCAACATCCTGAGCCCTCACTGGGTGTCCCTTCTCATGTGATAAAGTCATAATGTTTTTGTGTCAGACTTACTGATTCTGCTTCTCTACTTTTCAAAGAGAACCAATGAATCATAAATATTACGTTTTTATTTTGATGAATGCCATATTTTAAAACATACTTTTATGTCACTGAATGAGGAATATTTTGGATGCAGGTTTTTAAAGCTTGTAACTCCTGTGTTATTTTCTTTTGTCTAATTTGGCCATACTTCTCCATCATCTTAGGATGTTTTCAGTTCTCCACTCATGACAAGCAGTTCTGCAAAGAGCATTCTCATCCGTGGTTTCAGGTATAAAGGTTTTACAGAGGATTTCACTGTAATGCGATTGCTGAGTTTCTGGATATGAATATTTCAAGTTCACTGTTTGTTGTCAAACTGCCCTCTCAAGAGAAATACTGGAATTCTTTATACATTCTGGGTACTAAGATATTGTCAATTATGTGCACAGCAAATACGTATTTTCTAATCTTTGACTTGTCTACTCCTTTTGTTCATAGTGGGCTTTTTCATATAACTTTAATTTTAACATATTCACAGTTATTAAAATTTCTGTTACTTTTTATACATTTTGTGTCTTGTTCTGAAAATTCTATTATTTATACTCCTTTAGCTTCTGATTCTTTTGTATGATCATGAATTTCTCTATGTTCTGTAGGTGCTACCTGGTTTTATTTATTTATCTAATAGAATGCTTCACAAATTTGCATGTCAGCTTTGCACAGGGGCTACTCATCTCTATGTCATTTCAAATGTAGCACAAGTGCTGCTGAAGTAAGCACCTTCCTGGTTTATTCTACGCAAATCTAAATGCAAGACTTAGCACCTCTGTAATGTGTCTCCTGCGCAAATTCATTGAAGATTGTACAGCCATGGTAAAGCAGATCACACCTTCTACTCTACCTTAGATAAATTAAATTCCCTTGTTAGTTATTTCTGTTTTCTCCCTTTGTTAAATCTTGACCTGAATAGCAGTCTCTCCACCAGAATTATCTGTGCTTTTTGCTCCCTTTAAAGAACAAAAACAAATCCCTTCTTGCTTTGTGAAAAACATTCCCACCTGTTTTACTATAAAGCATTGGGAACAGTTGACTTATAAATTAACAAGTAGCAAGTATATAAAAGTGTCATCTCAATCACAGTGGGTCTCTCACTAAATTCTCATAATCATTCCTTTGTTTCTTCAAATAGCATTTGAAAAATGCCATTTGACAGCTGAGTGTCAAACTTTTAAGTTATTGAGTGAACAAATCATATGACAGATGGAACAGATAGGGAATGGCGGTCCTAGGAAAGAGCTTGGCATGTGGGAAGAACTAAAAGGAAATAGAAAAGGAGGTGAGTGATAGAGAATACCAGCAAAGAGCAGACAGGTAAATTACTTAATGCCTTTTAAGGCTTGGTAAGGCAAGCTGATGATGTGATTTGTGGTATCAAAACAGCGGGGAAGGTAGGGCAGGACTGATGCCCATCAAAACCTATCATAGACAAGTTGCTTTCAGATGCCTACAAGGCACAAAAGCAGAAATGCAGAATGTGTCATGGAACCCAGAGCTCAGGAAAGGGGTGAATTTGAGAATATCAGTTGGCAGGAAGGCCAGCTATTCTAGCAATACTGGATGCTTACTTGAAACAAGCTGCTCTAGTACCAGTGAGAATTGCCTGACAACTGCTCATCATTCCTGAGTTTGAGAAGTTTATTGTCTGGGAAAAAAATGCATTGGTCATTATCTACATACCTTGTAAAGAGAATGGGAAAATGGTTATAATAGATTAAAAACACTACCAACATACTGCATCACCTCCCGGTAATGACTATGTGACATAGATTTACAATACCCTCTAATGAAATGAATGAAAATAACAAAAAATAAATGAATGAAAACTAATAAAACTAACAAATAAATAAGAAGTAGAATCACTAGGAGAACAAAACGATGACTGCTTTAAACTTTTCCAATTGGTGGTCCAGAAAAGAACCAAAACAGAGTACCATTGGTAGAGCATGTCTCTGAAACACAGCTCCAAAATTCAGCAGACAATATTTATTGGTGAATATATTATTTATGGAATTCCATAGATGTCTGTTTATTATCCTGAAACTGGAAATAAGTGAAACAATGATTTTGCTTCTTTTCCTGTCTTGACTAAGGGTATGAAGTAACCAAGTGAGAAATGAACAAGCAGGAATAAGGAAGTTCTAGGTCTCCATCACAAAGCAGAAAACAATATTGTTCACGGGAATAGAATACACCATTATATAGGGGGCATTAGGCTTGTTTACAACATCCCTGTATCAAAGATCAGGGGAGAGTAGAGAGAAAGGTCTCCTAATAATGAATGAGCCTAGCTCACCTACTCCTTTGCTTTCAGTGCCTCTGTTCAAGCTTACCATATTCACTAAAACAAAACAAAAATCAAGAACATACAGTGGGCTAGGACATACAGTAGATGCCTAGTCTTTCCTAGTATTTTAGAGGCAACAGTAACAGATCTCCATGGAAAGGAAATTAAGGGGAACTCATTCACTCTTTCTAACATATCAAATATACCTCCTGAGTGGTTGTTCATGATAACTCTGAGATGAAGAAAAGAACCCCACCACCACCAAATAACAGCTATATAACACATTACAGGGAAGAAAAACAGAGGAGGAGAAGGCAACCAATGTGGAAGAAAACCATAACCTGGAGAGTGAGAGAACATTCCAGGCACATGTTTTATTTCAGAAGAGTATAATAGGATTGAGCATTTAGTTAAATGAAAAACAGCTCCAAAATAAAGTCACAAGGAAGAAAGATATATGGAAAAGAGCCTGAAGTCCTGGGTGATGACCGTCCCTTATGTCAGTCCCATAGGCACAGAGCAGAGGAAGACGAAGAGCAGACCAGAGGGACTGACTGATAATAATCATCACACTAACCTATGCAATGGAGGAAACGGGTTATAGAGAATCTGAGCATTTCCTAAGTCCCAAGCTCATAGATAAGGCCTGATGGTTAGTGGAAAGCAAAACCCAGGACTAGGAACAGAACCTTCATCTTTTCTAACCTTTATGGTTGTAAAACTTCCCTGTCTGTCTCTGCAGGTGCTTCACAGGTTAAGCATTCACGGGCAAGCACATGTTGCCAAGCAGGGACAAACAGACTGAGAAGCTGGCTGTTAATCACAACTCCAGATTCTCAGGGAAACAAAATCTGGTTGGCCCAGCTTTTGTTATATCCAATCACCTTGGTTCAATCAGCTATAAAAAGAGAATACCGCTGCAAAATGCATCTCCTTCACAGCTACTGAATGTGAACTGGCTGTCAACCACTGGGGCAAGTGCTTTACATGAGGCATTCAAACAAGCTTCACCCAAGAGACAAAGTACTAATATCATTTTTTAAATGCATGATTAAAATGAAGCCCAGAGGATTTAAGTTGCTTGCTCAATGTACCACAGGGGTGGTTTCAAGTCCAGGTGATTGGTTCCGTAATCTGCCCTCAACCTCTGTGTTTTAGTACCAGAAGCCACAGGAGCCAGTTACCAAAGAGCAGAGGGCAAAATATTATGGATCGTACAGATCCCCTAGAAAATGAGTGTCATATTCCTTAAAATTTCTTCAGGATAGATTCTTAAGAGCATCACACTGCTCAGTGGTTGTCATGAAAGTTTACTCCCATCTATGTCCTACAAGAAGTGCATTGAAGTATTTCTCTCATCACATTATTGCCAACATTGAGTACTTCATGTTCACTTCATCTTCCCAGCTGTGTAGTGATATAGATTATGGAGAATGTATTCCAGTTCAGTTCGGGGAGATCTTCACAGAGGAGAGGCTTGCATGTCCTTGAATGAGGATGCAGTGAAAACACAGCAGCAGCCTTGGAAGACATTGGACTATTTGGAGACAGTTGGGCTATCAGGGGATGTCTTGATAATTGTGTGGAAAGCTGTATTGAGAAATGATTCTGGTGAATTATGAAAACTATGGTGAAATATAGTGATCTTGTATGAACAGTTTAGAGATGAGAGGTGATCACATTCTTAATGAAAATAGCCCCCGGTAAATCGTTGTGTGATATATATGACAGACACATACTTTACGCACACACCTTGGTACATACTGTGGTTTATCATGAACCCTGTCTTGCATTCAATTATGTTTGAACAACTAACCATTTGTTTAAAACTGCTGATAGGGTTTGCACAGGATTGCTTGTGTTAGGGTAAAATGAATCCCCTGATGGGATGCCAGGTGCCAGGGTTGTTTTGGCTTTGAAATGCATCTACTAGCAATATCTGCATTCTGGGAGAAACCTATGCAAATATAAAGTTCATACTCAGAGGAAAAGTTTAAATTTCAAATTCTAAAACGCTTGAAATCAGTAAATGATCCTATGGAAGGAGGTGGTGGTGCCAAAACAATACCAGTGTGGAAGGTAAGAGGGAGGAATGCACTTGCCAGGTGTGAATTCTCTCTTGGAGCTGAAATCCTCAGCCAAGGCTGGGACTGGCAACTTAGTCTGCTTCTCTCTGAAGAGGACTGAAAACTTCGGAGTGCACCCAGACCACATGGGGAACTTGTAAAATCTGATGATCAGAAAGTTGCTTACTCGAGAAGGCTGGGGTCAGCCAGGCCCGAGAGTTTGCATTCCCAAAAATTTCTGAGGTACTGCCTGTCCCATGTCACTATACTTTGAGCACCACTGCTCCAAGAAAATCCTAATTATACACTTGTTAAATAAAGAGGGTAGCCAAGAATAACTAAATCAAAACTAAAGATTCTGATCGATAAAGTGCAATCTGGCTAATGTTCCTTCATATCTTTGAAAGGTTGCCTAGTTCTTGGAAGGATGTGATGGAAGAAAGGGGAGGGGTGAGAGGCAGGTGCTGATACCTCCCATATGTTCCTAGGGATCAGCTGTAGCCCTGAATCCTTCCTTTCATGAACCATCAGTTACGAAGCAGAGAAATACAAATCTCCCAGGCTGCTGCCGCCACTGCTGAGAGCAGCATCTTCGAGCCAGTTTTCCCTCGTGGCTTCTGAGGCAGCCAACTGCTCCCACTGCGCGATGATGTCAGCACTCTCTGCTCCACCACACCTGGCAGAAGGAGGCTGGAGAAGCTCAATGGGGAGAGGCCCGAGGAAGGAGGAATGAGCACGGCCTTGACAGGTGACTCCTTTGTCTTGTGGGCTGGGGCTGGCTGCCAGGCTGTGGGTTTTTGTCAAGCAGCTGGCTGCAACACGTCTCTGCCTCCCTTTTTTTATTTTTTTTTTGAAAAAGAAACCATTAGTGATTTGCAAAGCTGCTTCAGAGCACAGAGGTTTGAATGTAACACCAAGACTGGGTCAGGAGAGGGTCACATTCTCTGCTTTGGCAGAAAGACACCTGCAAGAGTGGGAATTATTAATTATGGCAGACAGGGGACTGTACAGATAGGCAGGTGCACCCTGTGGTGCTGAGTGATTCTCACCTGGGATCTTTTGGTGCTCGTCCAGGTGCAGAATAGGTTAAATGTGTCCCTGACAGTGGGCTGGAAAGCAGCTTTATGTTCAGCCTGGTGTGCAGGTGCCTTACCTGATGCTTTCCTATTTGGAACACTACTGAGTTTTGTGCCCACTGAGCTTGCTTTACTGTGGGTCTAGTAAAACACAGTGGTATCCTTCAGACTTAGAACCTTTAAGAAAATTATTCCTTGCTCCCAGGGAATTTTGATCCAGTTCTATTAATTTTGGGTGAGCCAACATAGGTTGGTTAGTAGCCTTTCCATCTCACCCTATAGTTTGTTGGTTGTATGGAATTTAGAACAGTGTGCTTGTGCATACGTTTGTGTGTGTGTGTGTGTGTGTGTGTGTGTGTGTATGAGACTTTCTCTGTGGATATGGTTTATTCACAGGTCAAATTTCTCTATATGAAATTTTAAAAAATATATACATATACCACTAAAACTGTTGGCAGGTATTGTGAGTGATCTTAATAATTTTCTCCTTAGGAAGTTTAAGAGAGCAAAATAATACATTCGTTCTATTGTGCAAGACTGAGAAATGACCTCAGGCACTCACTGTGAGTTCTTTGAGAAAGCAGCTGGGATCAAGGTGTTCTCCCAGCAGCTCAGGACTTGTGGCTTCCTTTACTGCCAGGGGACTGTAACTTCCATGGGACCAAGGACTCCAGATTCTAGATAGAGCTGCTTCCAGCTGTAGGTACCTGGTACCTGCTATGAAGAGATGGCCCTCAAATTTACACTAACTGGTACCAAAACAGTCTAGTAATTCCTTTTGGGCAGAGTTACTCCCAAGCTTGCTATATAACAAGGCTGCTCAAATACAATACTATTGAAACTTTTGGACAGATCACTATTTTGTTATAAAGGGCAATCCTGTGCATTGCAGAATAGTTAGTAGTGTCCTAGCCTCAACTCACCAGATATCAGTGGCAACCCTTTTCTCCAGATGTGACAAACAGAAACATCTTCAGATACCAGTTGTCAGGGTTGGGATCTGAAGTGGTATTTTCACAGGTGAAGTCCCCAATGGAAAGAAAGCACATAGAGCCAACAGCAGCAGCAGCATCCTTTTGCTTGGCCTGCGTGTATATATTTGCATAGATGCTGTTATCAAGCTTTATATGCTGGCGTACAATCACAGCCATGTAGCATGTGTGTGGTTGTCTATGCTGTCAAACTTATATAAGTGTACCCTGCTGTGCATTTGTGATGGACAGTGGGGTCACATCCTCATGGATCCTCAAATGCCCCGTATTTGAAGTAATCTGCTGTGGCTCTTCACACCCCACCCCCTCAAAGTTTGGGGGCATGTTTAGTCTCTCACAGGGTAAACCCTTGTGCACAGAGGCCATGACAACAGTAAAAGGAAGAGCATAATTCCACCATCTCCATCACCACTGCGACACAGCATATGGCCACCCAGTGCCAGGTGGACCACAGGGATTCCCATCACTGAGCAGGTGAGCAGGTCCTGCTGCAGGGCCCAGATAGGAGAAACCTCCTTATCCATTTCTTACAAGGCTTCTTGTACCTGCATTTACTGGTCAGGGATATAAATGCAACATTCTATATGCAAGGGGGTACAAGTATCTCCTTGCACTGCAGTTACCAAATTGAGGGCCATGCAGTTTTCCAAAATCACCTTTCTCAATTGGGAAGATTCATCCAGAAGCAACACCAAAGCCTGGTGTTTGACATTCAGGGCCTGGGCCATGTGCAAGCAAGGGCTTCAACCTGGAAGGCTAGGTTTATGGTGTCTGTTCCTGGTATCATCAAGGCTACTGGATAAAACCACCATGCCACATGTTGAGTGTGGTGCCACCTGTGGTACACAGAGCCCCAGTTGTGGGATGTGTCTGCAATGGCAGGTCTGATAGTGCCCTTACTGTGTGGGAGCCCCAGTGCAGCACCCTGTCTAGTATGAGGGCAGGTGTGTCCAGCCTGTGGTGCCACAGACCCACGTGACCTCCACCGTGGGCCAATTGGTGGGCACCATAACGATGAGCCACAGCCTTCCCAGTAAGTGTTTGTGTCATTTATTAGTAATGTATGATTACACAGGTCAGGTGGTATCCACCCTGCAGTGTGATTCCCCACTGATATATTCACCTGGTAAATACAAAGCACAGTTACGTCCAGTCGTGTTACTTGGTTCCTCGTCATCCACCCCCAGCCATTGCACATAACAGGCTTCAGTCCCTGTGAGTGGTTGTGCTCCTCCAGATCAGTGCCTTGACGAGTCGGCATTGCTGATCTCAGGCAGAATCTGTTCTGTTTTGCGGCCAGTCAATCCACTTGATCGGGGACGTAGGCGTGATCCTCCATAGGAGGCCCTCAGCTGTGTTGGTCAGGAGCTCAGGACCAACCTACCCAACTATGCCACTGATGGTGTACACAGCCAAATGTGTGTGCCCAGGATGCTATTAGCATGGCTTGTCCTGGCTGGAAGGACGGGGGAGAAAGAAGAGCTGACAGGGAGACCCCACACATCTGGGAGGATGCAGGCTACATGTCGTGGAGTCATGGCCAGAATCATCTTACCCCCACTTAGAATACCAAACCTGGATTCCCATTGCTACTGGGGGTAGGGAGTTGATACTAGGTTCTCCACTCCCAGAGGGGTGGTCCAAGCATCCCTCACATCACTGCCTTTCAGGATAGTGGCTCTGGTATCTGGAGGAGAATGGACTGAGGCCCTCATGGGCGGTGCAGAAAGCCAGGGCTGTACTTCTTTTTTATTCTTGTTATTTTAAAGAAAATAAAAAACAATAAAAATGATACAGAATTTCAAAACAAGACAATTGGAAATTAACAATGATTGTTATATTGCATATTGTTAATCTTCAAAGTAGTTGCTCAGGTTACCAAATATAGGCATGCAAAATTGATGACCCAGTTCCTTTCTTTTCACTGTATCTATTATAACCTGTTGGGTTTTATTACTCTTTCTGTTTCTTACATTAGGGAGACAATGCAGTGTTTACACATGTGAGTCTGATTTATTTCACTTATGAATGTGGCCTCTAGTTGCGTCCATTTACCTATAAAGTTTATCTTTCCTTATAGCTGAGTAATACTCCATTGTATAAAAATACCAAATCTTTTTTATCAGTTCCTTGGTTGATGGGCATTTGGGTTGTTTCCAAGATAGCTATGACAAACTGTGCTGCTATAAACATGGGTGCACATATATTGCCGTGGTATATGCTTTCAGTTTTTCTGGAAAAATACCCAGAAGGGGAATAACTGAGTCAAATGGGACCTCTAATCCTAGTTTTTTGAGGAATTTCCACACTTCCAAAGTAGTTTCACCAGTCTACACTCCTACCAACAGTGGAGAAGGGTTCCTTTTTCCCCACAGCCACACCAGCATTTTTTATTGGTGATTTTTTGGTGATAGCCATTTTTTCCATGGTCAGATGGAATCTCAGTGTGTTTTAATTTGCATTTCTCAAATGACCAATGATGTTGAACATTTTTTCATGTATTTATTTGCTATTTATATTTGTTCACCTGAGAAGTGTTTATGCATCTCAGATGCTCATTTTTGAGTTGAATCTTTGAATTCTGAGGGTATGATTTTTTTTTTAATTCTTTATATGTTCTACAGAGAAGTCCTTTGTCTGCCAGACAGTTGGAAAAAAATATTTCCCAGTTTATGGGTTTTTGTTTCACTCTGTTGATAATTTCTTTCGATGTGCAAAACTTTTTAATAATGTGAACTCTCATTTGTTGATATTTTGAAATGTTTCTCAGGCAGTTTGGTATTTGTTCATCAATTCTCTGCCTGCCTCTGCCTTCAATATTTCTACCTACTTTCTCTTCCATTAGATTTAGTGTTTCTCTTTCAATATGTAGATATTTGATTCATTTTAACTTTAATTTAATGCATAATGATAGACATGGGTCTAATTTTAGTCTTCAGCAGGTTGAAAGCCAGTTTTGCCCACACCATTTATTAGAGAGGCTGTCTTTCTTCCAGTGACCATGTTCGGCCCCTTTGTCAAAGATAAGTGTGTTTGTAGTTGTGTCTGCATCTTCTAGTCTGTTCTGTTGATCCTCAGGTCTGTTTTTTTGCCATTATCATGCTGATTTTATCACATTAGCTTTGTATTATAATTTCAAGTCAGGGAGTTTATTCCTTTTTTTGCCTTTGTCTCCCAGGATTTCCTTTGCTATTCTAGGTCTCTTCTATTTCATCTTTGGGGACACTTTCTCTAGATCTGTGCAGTATGCAAATGGTATTGTAGTCAGGATTGCATTAAATCTATATAAAAGTTGTGGGAGTAGGGCCATTTTCACAATGTTGGTTCTTCCTATCCATGAGCAAGAAATATCTTTCCATTTTCTGAAATCCTCATTGATCTGTTTTTCCAGAGAACTGTAATTTTTAATGCATAGATCCTATACTTCCTTTGTTAGATACTCCTAAGCATGTCATTTTTTGGATGGTCTTGTGAAGGGTGTGGTTTCCCTAATTTCTTTCTCAGTAAGATAGTTGTTTATATACAAGAATGTCATTGATTGTTGAGTGTTGATTTTGTATCCTGCTATGCTACTGAATTTGGTTATTAAATCCATAATCCTTTTTGGAGTTTTTGGGGTCTTCTATGGGGAATATCATGTCATTTGCAAATAATGTTAATTTTACTTCTTCCTTTCCTTATTCCTTTCATTTCTCACTCTTGTCTAATTGCTCTGGCTAATTTTTCCAGATCTATATTGAATAGAGAAGGGTGACAGTGGATGTCCTTGTCTTATTCCTTATTTTAAAGTGAAAGCTTTAAGTTTATGTCCATTTAGTATCATGTTGGCTATTTGTTTGTTATAGATGGCTTCTATCAGATAGATGTAAAGACCATCTATTCTGATTTTCTGTAGAGATTTTTTTTTATCATAAATGAGTTTTGGACTTTATTGAGGGGGGCTGGGGATATAGCTCAGTGGAATAAGCGCTTGCCTAGCAAGCGCAGGGTCCTGAGTTCGATCCCCAGTACCGCAAAAACAAAACAAAACAAAACAAAACAAAAAAAACAAACTTACAACAGGACTTTATTGAAAGCTTTCTGTGCATCTGTTGAGATGATCACGTGATTTTTGTCTTTGGCTCTATTGATATGGTGTATTACATTTATTGATTTGTGCATATTGAACCATCCCTGCCTTCCTGGGATGAATCCCACTTGGTCATGGTGTATAATCATCTAGATGATTTGCTGCATTCTGTTTGCTAGCATTTTGTAGAGGATTTTTGTATCTATGTTCATTATGGAGAATGACCTTTAGTTCCTTCTTCTGGTTGAGTTGTTCTCTGATTTTGGTATCGGGGTAATACTTGCCTCCAGAAAGGAGTTAGGAAGAATTGCTATCCTTTCAATTTCATTAAAGAGTTTGAAAAATACTGGAATTAAATCTTCTCTAAATTTCCTACAGAGAGCCAGGTGCAGTGGCACACTGTGGAGGCTGAGATAGGAGGATCCAGCACTTGGGTGGCTGAGGCAGGAGGATCCTGCAAGTTTCACACAAGCCTGGGCTACAAAGTGAGTTTAAGGCCAGCCTGAACTGCAGAATGAGACCTTGTTGCAAAAGAATTGTTTTTTCTTGTAGAATTCAGCTGTGAATCCATCAGTACCTGGACTTTTCTTTGTTGGTAAATTTTTAATTATGTTTTCAATTTTATTGGCTGATGTTGGGTTATGCAGAATTTTTATATCATCTTGATGCAGCTTTGGTAATTCATGTTTCTAGGAAATTGTCCAGTTCTTCTGTGTTTTCTGTTTTATGAGAGTAAAGATTTTCAAAATAGGCACTGATAATTTTATGAATTTCCACAGGATCTGTACTTATGTCATATTTTTCATTCCTTGTTGCATGAATTTGAGTTTTTTCTTTCCTTTTTTGACAAACTTGGCTAGGGGTTTATCCATTTTATTTGGTCCTTCAATGAACCAACACCTGGATTAATTCTTTGTATTGTTTTCCTAGTCTCCATTATGTTAATTTCTGCTCTGATCTTTCTAATTTCTTCCCTTCTTTGGGCTTTGGGCTTGACTTGCTCTTCTTTCTCTAGAAGTCTGATATGCGGTATTAGGTTATTTATTTGCTTTTGTTCTGCTTTCCTGATGTGAGAATTCACCACCATAAATTTTTTGCTCTGAGGACTGCTTTCATTACATATCACAGGTTCTAGTAAGTTATATTTGCAGTTTTGTTTTATTGTAGGTGTTGTTTAACTTATTCTTTAATTTCATCTGTGATCCACTGGTTTCTCAGAAGATTGTTATTTAATTTTCATGTGTTTATGGAATTTTGATGGTTTCCTCTGTCAATAATTTTCATTTTTATTGTACTATGGTCAGATAACATGCATGTGATAATTTCAATTCCTTTGCATTTATTTAAGCATGTTCTATGGACTAGTATGTGGCTTGTTTTAGAGAACATCCAATGTGCAGCTGAGAGGAATGTTTATTCTGATGTTCTTGGGTAGAACATTCTGTAAAGGTCTGCTAAATCCATTTGTTCACAAGTTTGGTTCAGTTCTGTTAAGTTTTGGTGATATTTTGTCTAGTTGATCTATCTCTTTGTGACAAATGGGATGTTAATGTCCCCTGTTATGATTGTGTTACTGCTTGCTTGATTTTTCATGTCTATTAATATTTGTCTTATATACTTACATGCTCCCATATTTGGTGCATATATATTTATGGTTATTATCTTTTCCTCTTAAAGTTTTCCACTAATAAGTATGTAGTGACTTTCCTTATCTTTTTTAATCATTCTTGGTTTAAAGTTCACATTGTCTGCAAACAGAATAGCTACCCCTGCTTTTTTCTAGGTTCCTGTGGCATGGAGTATTATTTTCCATCATTTTACTTTCATTCTATGAATTTCTTTTTCAGTTAAATGTGTTTCTTCTATATAGCATATTGTTCAATTTTTCTTCTTAATCCACTCTGCTAGTCCATTTCTTTTGACTGACGAGTTGAGGCCCTTTGTATTAAAGGTTAAAGCTGGTATGTATTGGCTTGTATTTGTCAGTTATTTTCCTGCTATTGGTTCTGTACTTTTTCTCTCTGTTTAATTGCTTGCCCTACCTGGTGGTTTCTTCATGTTGTTGTTCTTGGAATTGTGATTATTGTTATCTTTTTCTAGAATACCTTTCACTACTTTTTGTAGGATTGGTTTGGTGATCATGATTTATTCAGTTTTTCTTTGTGGTGGAGGTATCTTATTTCTCCACTGTTTTGCAAAATAGTTTTTTCAGGGTACATCAACCCAGGTTGGAAGATGTGTTCTTTCAGGATTTGAAATATTCCACTCAAAGCTCTTCTTGACTTGATGGTTTGTATTGAGAAGTCTGCGATGATTCTGATGGGCTTTCCTTTATAGGTGATCTGTTTCTTTTCTCTAGCCACTTTTAATAGTCCTTTCTTGTGCTGAATTTATGGGATCTTGATTATTATATGTCTGAGTGTAGATCTATTCTGGTTATGGCTAACTGGAGTTCAATATGCCTTGCTTACCTCTGTATCATATTTTTTCTCATACTTGGGACATTTTCTGCTATTCTAAAATTAGTATTTGTATGTCATTTGTGTGTGGACACCTGCTTTTTCATTGACAGCTATCAGTGTTATATTGTTTTACTCTCCATTATCTTGCAGCTGTTGAACTGTTATTTCCTGGTTCCTTGTTATTTTTAAGAGATCTTTTCTTTCATGATTGCTAGCTGCAATCCTGTCTTCAAGGTCTGAAATTCTATCTTCATTTTCATTCAAGCAGTTTTGCTAGCTTTCAGTGGAATTTTTTATTTCCTGGATATCTCTTTGAATATGTTTCATGCATTCTAATTTTTTCCTATATCGTTTATTCAAGGTTTCCATCATTTTTCTATGTGCCTTTATTTTTTTATCTATGTCTTCTTTAGATATGATGATCAATTCTTTCATTATAGCTATCATTTCTTTTTTTACCTGAGAGATTATTTCTGATCTGATTTCCTCTATAGCCTGATGGAGTTGTTTCTTTACTTCAGTTCTTATCATTTCAGAAATTTCAGGTACATGACTTTCAATTTCTTCTATATATATGTCCCTGGATTTGTTCTGGGTAGGCTGGGGGTCTGAGATTGCATCTTTTGCCTTCATCTTAACATTTTCTATTTTGAAAACTTTATTTTGTTTGATGATCTTTGTGAGTTTTGTTAGTAGGTAGCTATATCACTAGTATAAAGGCCTCTCCAGGAAATGTCTGTACTTCAGGGATATCTTCTGTGAGTAGGAGATTCCTGGTTTGTGTCTGTCCCAAGATCCTGCATTCACAATTAATTGAGAGTGAGATGTTGGTTTCTGTTTGGCTCAGTCCCCAGTATTTTGATATAGGGCTGTGTTGAGGTTATTACCTTAGAACTTCCCAATATTGTTATACAAGGAAGAACAACTGACTACAACAGATGTGACATCCTAGCTACAGTAGTACAATCAGCAAAAATGATAGCATCAAGTACAATTCAGAAACTGACAAACTGTGGTAACTATTGATTTTGCACTTTAGACCACAATAGCAAAGTCTATAGTTATAACAGAACTGATTGTAAATTAGGGCTTTGTATGCAAAGTGTTTCCCCTTATTAGAGTGGATTTACCCTGGGTTCCTCTGAATGAGCCAGTTGCCATGTTCTGGGCACATCTTGTGCTGGCTCTCTGTCCCCCAGTGGAGGGGAATGGGCCAGACACCAGATTTCCTCATTATGATGCTCTCAAGACAATGTGAAGGGCCAATGTATGGGCTTTCTCACTTCCCAAGAGGCTCACTGAGCCTGGGCTGTCCTTCTATGGCATGTCTTAGTCCTTCTGCTCAGGACTCCAGGAAGAATGCCCAATTTCCCACTGGGGAATCTATGGATCAATCCCAAGTCTATTGATCACAGACTACCATCCACATGGGTCCAAACACCAGAAGGATTAAGGCCCCTTTTCTCACCTTAGGACCTTGCTTTATGGATCAAATATACAATTGGAAAGGCCATGCTTTCAAGGTGGAACCCAATGGGCCACTATCCATATATTGGGCCTGATCACTGAACAACTGAACTGCCTGAGATAAGGCCTGCCTCCACCAGGTGACCTTTGGAGCTAAATAGGCCAGCACACAACCTGCATAGCCTGTGGGAGGGTCAGAAATACATGGTATGGATGTCCTCAGACTATGGTTTTGGCCAATGGATTTGCAAGTGGAATTTTCCCTGGATGGTGTTGAACCAAGCCCGGCACAGTATGTCCACCCCCAGTGTATATTCAGCAACTGAGGAAACATGGACATCATAAGGGTGTGCAGCTAAGCACCACTACCCAAATGTTGTCCGTGCCCCATGATATAGTGACCTCCACACCCTATATACATGTAGTAGGTCCTGTGAAATGGTCCAGGTTGCCATATATTAGCATTGATTTGGCCCTGGTGTCTACCAATACTAGTACATGCTGTATGTTCTTTGGGGACCAGTAAATAATTAATTCCACATGTGCCCTCTGGTTTCCAGGTGTCCCCGTTAACCGGGAACATGGGCCTGCTTCCTAATCTGGATAAAAGAATGCCAGTGTTGCATCTTCCTGTGTCACTGGAGCTGCCTTTTCCTTTAGGCCCATCAGAAAGTATTGCTGCTTGGGGCACAATTGCCACCACAAAGTAAGCAACACATCCAAGGGCTATCCATCTATCTTATCTGTAGCTATGCTGGAAGTCAGCAGGTCTGTCCTAATTTGGTAATAACTGACCTTCAGTGGCCTGATAGCCTGCCCATTGGGGTTGGGCCCACGCAGCTGGGGCTACCTATATTTTCTTTTCTGGCGGTACATTTTTTACAGGTCTCACCTTACCTTGATGCCTTACTTCCCCATTCCTCAGCTGGGATAAAGGTGACCACAGTGTTATGAATTAGGCAATCAGTGAACGGAGCTAGGAGGGCAGCCATGCCCCAAATGTGCCAACTGGCCCACTCACCAGGGTCAAGTCCTGCATGCATGTCATGAGCAGTTCTTCATCAGGGCTGTGTACTGCATAGTGAACATCATTTGCCTTATGGCCATTACTCAGAGCACAGCTAGTAAGGCTAAGTAGGTTTTCCATTTCGTGACTTGTCCCAGCCAGTCACCTGGATTTGCCCAAACTGGGTGGGATGTTGCCATCAGCTATTTTAATCAGTTTATCAAAGTTTTGTTACCTTCTTGCAGGGCTGTCCTTTGTACCTTCTGTAGGACTCATTGCATGGAGAGTATGCTGGCTATGCTAGCTATTTCGGACATTTCTCATGGGCTTAACTGTGTATTATCAGCCCCATCATCCTACAGCCATGGCAGCCACCTGGGCGCTATTTCACCCACTTTTTGTTTCAGTTGTTTTGCCAGCTCCCTTAACTTCATGACATACAGGTTATATACATAGTATGATGGGTAGAGGTGTGTGGTCCTCTGGTCCCCCTCCTTAGGCTAGGGGCTCCTCCACATCCACCCTCTTTTGAATAGCAGGTATTGCATACAGTACTAGGGGACTGTCTAGAGTACTCTCCTGGTTATAGGGCTTAAGCTTTGGAAAGGGGTGGTGCTCCCTGTGCCCTGCAACATGACTCATGTGGCAAGCTACCTATTGTTTTGGGACTTTGTTGGTCCATTGTAGCTGGTGTACCTATTGAAGGAGGTCTGCCTCTTGCCCCACACAGCAGACAAGAGTGGGAAACAGCCAAGCTCACTCACAGTGGGGGTGGGAGTCGTTGGATTTGCATGTCTGTCACTTCTGATGCTTTCAAGACATCCCTGGGTAGCAGTCAGACCACTTCCCAGGTCTTGGGGGTCTTCCAAGCCACTAGGAAGGTGGCTACAGGTAACCGGAGCAAGGCTGGGGCAAGCAGGTCAGCAACCCCTGGAGCTCTCCCTCACCATCATGCACCGTGTCCACAGACAGGCAGGGGTTGCTCACCTCATCCTGCCGACTATGCCGCTTGTCAGTGTTGGGGAGCTCAGGGGTATTTTCACGGGTGAGGTCCCTAGGCAAAAGCAAGCGCACAGAGCCAACATGGGCAGCAGCACCGAGTGTCTTTATTGTTCAGCCTGTGCATATGGGCCATCACCCCGCTTCACATTCCTGTGTACTGTCATGCAGATTAACACACGTGGTTGTCTGGGCTGTCATGCTTGCATAAGTGTATCCCGTTGTGCGCATGTGTAGACAGCAGGGTCATGTGCACATGGATCCCCAAATTTCCAGGATTTGAAGCGATCTGTTGTGGCTCCCCATAGCACCATATTCCTCTGATGGCTAAAACTGCTCTCCTTTAAAACCACTGATTTCTAAGAGGGAAGCAGCATGGCTTGGAGTATTCTGTGGGATCAGAAATCCATTAGTCCACTGATTGTCCAGGTTATACCTCCCTGTAGGGACAACATGAAGGTGGACGGTATGCCTTCTCTTCCTGCTGACTCATGTCCCAAAGCAGAGCACAGTACATAAGTTCAGGTAATTTGGGGGACAATGAGGAAGCACACATGAAAACGTGAGGAAAGTGAGAGTAGGAACCAGAAATATCTATATCTATATCTGTCTATCTACCTATCTATCTATATATATATATAATGGATGTGTTTAAGTGAGGTTCAGTGCCATGGGAGGCATTGTGGGGAAAACGTAGAGGGCTTCAGAAGTATCTCTCCAGCGAATGGATAGTTTGGCATTTATCCGTATGATAATTCATAGCAGCTCCCCTGAGGATATCCATTGTCCTGTTTTTCTTTGTTGTACCTACTTGATATGTAGCGGACTTAGGCTCTGCTCTGAGAAGACCCTCAAACAGCATTAAAGAGAGCTGCCTCATGCTTAAGGTAAGAAGCTGTCCGAGTACTGGAAATTGCTTACTGTGGCTGTACATAGAAATCAGGTGTGCCAAGAAGGTCAGTAGGTTGGGACTTCAACAGCATCTTCTGTATCCTGTTTTGTGAGTTCTCTTTTTCCTCAGTAAAAATCTAACTGTTTCTCAAATCAAAACATGTGATATTGAGAAATCTGTCATAAACCTTCATGCATGACAACTAGGGTTCACAAGGGGACTCAACATGAAGGACTTTCTCTGACTGATAGTCCTCAGGGGTTAGGGAAGAGTTTCTGAATTAACTGTAAAAATGACAAAAACTGTAAACAGGGAAGAAAGGAAACTTTTTGCTTTCTGGAAATGCCAGTGTCTGCAATGTCTTCAAATGCCATTTGCTTTGCAGATGGCCCTGAAAGTTACCATTAAAATGAACTGTTTATCCCTTTCCATGTTACCCACCTCTATAAGGAGTTTGTGATTTATGAGGGACATGCATGTGTCAAAAGACTATGTGGAATATGACTTAGCAGGCAGGCAGGCAGCATCCTTACTAGGTACTCTGAATTCCAGCAAGTCAGATGAAAGATGGGTATTAGAGTTATTGCTGTCTTCTGTGAATAAGGAAATTGAGATGCAATGTGGAGGGTCTATAGGGATTTCAGTGACCTTACCTGGTTTTATGAGAGTCCACAATAGCCAAGGATTATAGCTCTTGTTTATTGGCAGACGGCTTTGAATGCCAGTCTGAAGGGTTTGGATTAGATATGACAAGCCACAGGAAGCTTCTGAGGATTGCCTAGTAAAAAAAGCGACATGATGAAAACGGTGATGGAGGGCTTCATTCTCAAAGCTGTTGGGAAACAATTATTCTAGTGGCTGCCTTGCTAAGGAAAAGGTTTGGAGGAAGGAGAGACTAGAATGGGGAGATCAACCAAGAAGCAGTTAAAATATAACAATAAGATAGTAAAGATTGCAGTTTCAAATCTGAATCCAGATAAGAATTTCAATCTTCTAGCAGCCCTTTCAAGATCTAAAAATAGTGAGGCAATACAGGACTGTTCTGACATTAATGTAGGAAATATTCTCTGAGAAGTCTCCCTATAAGCCAGGGATTTATATAATGTTGTAGTTGGGAACTAATAGGGTCATCTTGTCTAGGGTTAGCTAATTTGAATGCTTACAGCAGGCAGGGAAGGGAAGCATGAGAAGCTGGGTGGTTCTGAACTGCATTTGTACATTGTGTACATGCGGAATATTGGGTGCTGTGTCATGGTACAGTGGAACCAGCTCAGAAGAGTCAATTGTAACAGTTTTAGGAAATGTATAAGTTGGTTGGTATTACAATGGTACCTTAAAGTCAGTCACAGAAAGAATATTTATGTCATTGAAATGGGTAAATGTTGCCAATCAGGGCTTTTTGCCTCCCAAGAGCTAAATATTTACAAGTGGGGGCGTTACTGTTCCTGAAACATACAGAGCACACATGCCAGGGAGAAACTGATCGTTGGTACTCAGCTTCAACCTTCAGGGCTTGAGAAACTGTACACTCACAATTTCCAGACATACTAACTTTGTAAAAGTCAAATGCTTTCGTCTTACACACGAGGCCATGTAGGTCTGGATGAGAGTGTGGCCTATGTGAGGACATAGCTACCTCAGTCAAAAAGCCCATGATTAAAAGTCATCTATTCTTCGTACATTGCTCTAAATGAAGTGAACAAATGGTACATAGCTATAGAGTGAAAAACAGAAGAGGCCGTGGCACTCTTCAGAGAAACACCCCACATCCCGTTACGGTATTCCTTTGGCTGGACAGGCGTGGATGGAGCACTGATGAGATGAAGGACTATCAAGTACAGTGGGAAATACTTTCTACTCCAAATATTCAGTCACTTCCGCTGAGTAGCAAGTGTAAGTGTAAATGTAAGGGCAAAAATAGGCTTTGTAGACCAAATAAACCAATTAGCATGAGAGTCCTCCCTTGGGTGGATCCTTTCAGTTCTTGAGTTTCCCTCCCATTCAGGAAAACAAAGAGGTACCTTTTGTGATCCTTCTTTACTTAAACTTCGGGAGATAACTTTGCATAAGTGACATAGAATGCTTAAGTCTCGGTCAGATTAATACCATGTCAATAAACCATGGTCTCCTTTCATTGTAGACAGCTCACAGGCGAGTGGGAAAGCATCCTACTGCTGGCTTGGCTTATTGCATGAGAAAGGACCTAAAGTACAGTGTACTGTAGCACGTACATATATGGGGAATAGTTAAAACAGAGCTGTCCTAATTGTGTGTGTGTGTGTGTGCGTGTGTATGTGTGTGCGTGTGTATGTGTGTGTGTGTGTGTGTGTGTGTGTGTGTGTGTGTGTGTGTGTAAGGTCTTAAGGAAAATAACAAGTTGATAGCTACCTTTGTATTATAAATATAAGTATGTTGAAAGGATGATTTATTTTAAATTAATTATAAACTTTTTTGTGGTATACAATGCTGACTTTTTTTTACACAGAGAATATTATAACCAAATAATTAAGGTTTGTGTTCATAACCCTGTCAGATTTAGTTTGGTTTTAAAATAACTTTTATGGCCTTCTTGACCTTCATCTACCTTTGAAATAGAAACACACCCCAGTGAAAGTAGAAAAGCTCTGAATGTTTAAAGGTACTGCCAACACATTTGGCTTATGACTTGAGATTTCATAGATCTTTAGTGTTCTCTGGGAAACGTTTGCTAGCTCATTAACCACTGCTCTCTTTAATTGCTGTGTATCTGTATGTACTATTACAAGTTCTTTTCTCTCCAAAAGGTGTTGAACACAAAAAGCCATAAGAAATTTATTTTATTGACTGGAAACCATGACCACAGCCAAACTACTATGGACCAGATGAAGTCATGCCATATAGCTACCAGTTCTTCTGTACTGATGCCTCTTCTGAGCACACTGAAGCACTGCATTTCTCAGCCTTGTGTAGCAAGTCGAGGCCCCAGAAATAGCTCTAATCCAATGCATTCTGATAAGAAGTGGCATGTGCCCACTGGCAGTGTCTCCACAGAGAGCTGCTCTATCAGCCTGATCTTTGACTTTGACAACAGAGTGTTCTAGTTTTTACTTTTCTGGCAAACCACACGGAAGTATAGCGTAAGTAAGAAATACAGTGACTTTCTTTCAAGCCCTTGAGTTTTGGCAACGATCCGTTACTGCAGCCTCACCTCTCCTGTCCTGAATGACACAGGTCTGGAGTGACACCAGCAGGCTGAGGTTCAGAGAAAACTGTCCCAAGTGGAAAGATGTCCCTTTGACCCAGAGTGCTGGGTTATTTTCCAGGACATCTGATGATAGCGATGTGAGAGCGCAAAGACCTGCAATCGTGCAGAATATTTATGGTTAAGTTGGAGAACAGTTCTTAGTGACCAGCACAATTGCTACACACCCCCTGCACCCCGCCTTTTGTTTTTCAGTTTTCAGATCAACCTCTCAGGATTGAGTGTTTGTGTTTTGGGTAGAGTAAGCTTTTCAAATGAGAGCAGCTAGTGAAAAGGCCCAGGGGTAAGAAAAAGCATGGTATATTAATCTCAACCAGAAAGTAAGAAGTTTCCTATAATGGGTGCTGTGAAGATCCCTCTTGCACTCTATTTCCAAAACAGTGTGCTCGGTGACTGGTGACTAAATGACTTAGGTCAGCCACCTTTGGGATCACTGCTCCCCACTATTGGGAGGAACAAGAGCAGAAGTTCATGATTCTATCCCTCCCAGCCCCCCAAAATGTATTCAAGGGGCAGCCCACAGCTGATAATTGACTGACTATGGAAACAAGATGCTTTCTCACTGCCTCTAGGCAGGATAATTCTGCTTTGTGTTTTATGTTCCAGAGCTTCTTTCTCATCAGTAATTAGGCAAAAGCTGGACTCTACCTGAAACCCTGTCCTTTCTTAGTGTGTTTCAGGGTCTGCTTCAAGGAAAACATGTACTGTGACAGGAAAGAGTTCTGTGGGGAAAATATGTGGAGAACCACTGGGGTAAAATTACATGTGCTGTTTAGCATGGCATTAAATTCTTAGAAATTCCTTATAACAGGGCATTAAATTCTTAGAAACTCCTTATAACAGGAGCCTTAAATTCTCTTAAGCCCTCAACAAAGACATTTGTTTAGCCTTAAACAATATGTTTAACTTTGAGAAGTTAAGAAGCTCAGATAAAGAATCTGGGAATGGAGTTTCAGAGCCTTGCTTTGCCGTTACAAGTTTAGCAACCATGTGTAAGATTAAGCTAATTGTCGTGAGCTTACTTTTCCTCAGTATAATGGGACTATATTCATTGCTGTTGGAAAGATAAGCATGTAAAATGATATAGCTACCTGGGAAACAGGTTGGCAGATTTTTTCTATGAAGTTGAATAACATGAACTCTCGTATGAGTCACCAGTTTTACCCAAGACAGATGGAAATGTATGTTCACCCCGAGACATGCACGCTCATAGTGGATGTGTCCATGCCAGCACAGAAATAATGACAACCCAAATGTCTACCAGGTGTAGTGCAACCATGTGTGGAGTCAGCAATAAGAAGAAAACTAACGAATGATACATGCTATGACACGAATCTTAGAATCATGATGCTACCTGAAAGAAGATAAACACAGCAGACTACAGTGTTTCCAAGTCCATTTATAGGAAATGCCCTGAGCAGAGAATGCCCGGGTCTTGGGATGGTAGTGGTGTTAACTGCAAATGAGCATGAAAGAACTTTTGGAAATGATGGAAATATCCTAAAACTAAATTGTAGACATAAGTATATAGTTGTACAGATTTACAAAACATCATTTGGATTGTATACTTGCAACACATGTATGGTGTGTGTGCTGCACTCCTATAAAACTCTTAAAAAGAAAGACACACACAGATAGAGATAAATTCTTAGTCTGACCTCCCTGTTGTAGACATGAGAATCTATTCCTAAAATGAAACCTATGAAGAGACAGGAATCTATTCCTAATAAAGGGAAAAAACGTAGAAAAGTGGGCAAAACTACCACAGTTACCTCCCGGCTCTGCTGTGAGGAGTATATGAGATGAGCACATACTATTCAAATTATGTTACTTTTTATTGCTGTATCCGTTATAGTTGAATCAGCATTTTCTCCACCTACTTTTAAGAGCAAAACTCATTTTCCTTGGAAATGAGGAGAGAATACTTTGAGGTCTACCATATGAATTTTGTCCATCAGCTGTTTTTCTTTTGTTAACACTAGTAAGATTATTCATTATAGTTTAATTATGGTATACTTAAGAAAAAGTTTTTATTCCTTATGTACACAGAGGTTGCAACATATAATGATTTGCCAGTACTTCAGATGCAACAAAATGTGAACTTGTGGATTCTAGCAATGACACAGAATTCCACAACAGGCATTACATTTTGATAAAATTCATATTATTTTTGAGAAATTGAATACAGTGCATTGGACCAAATGTCTCTGAAAAACCAATAACTACAATGGCCTCTGTATATTTTTTTTAATATCAGACACACTAAAAACTCCATCTAGATGACCTTGTGTTTTTGAAAGGCAAATACATATGCCGGTGTGCTTTTTTTTTGGCTTAGCCAGACTTTACTGTTAATTTTACCCACTAAAAGCAGATTACTGAAATATATTAGCGTTTTGGGCATGTGTGCTATAGACCAATTTAAGCTGTCAGAGCAAGACTGTGCCCAAACAGAAGCGCTTGTAGGAATGAACTGAGGACTCCAGTAGTTTTAAGTCAATGCATGCTGGGTAATCAGACTCCCTTCTCTGTCCCCAGAATGACCTGCTTAGAGGAAACTGAAGCCCTGTTGCAGCTGAGATAGCTGCGCAGTCCACATGCTCAAAGTGGTGATCACCTTCAAGTTTACGCACTTAATTTAAGAGCGCCAATAATTTTAAATTGCTATGTGCTGCAAAGAGTGACAGACGGTTACCAGAGTGCTCCAGTATTTTTAAAACACTTAACTGTTCAGTGTAGTATATTTCTGTGGAAAGGTTCACGGTAAGTTGAAGCAAATTTCCAAATTAACAGTAAAACATGAAAAGTGACAGAGCACCAAACTCCAGGCTGGTTTTCTTTTTCCTTTTCCTTTTTCTGGTCCCCCTGGCTGAAAGAATGGAGTAAGCCTAGTCACTCATCTCTCCTCTGTATTGAAAAGCCTCAGGGATTTGTCAGGAGCTAAAAATAACTCTGTCTTTTAAAGTATGGAACCCCCCTGGCGAAGCCACACTTGGCAGTAGAAAAGCTCTGCAGAGGGAACCAGGGAGAATAGCCCAGGGTGGCAAAGGGCAGAGACAGCTTGCATTAATAGAGGATCTGAAAATCCCTGCTAGAGTGTCAGAGCACTAAGGGAGGCAAACGCAACCCGGCTTTGTGCAGCGAAATTTAGAGGGCTCGACTTGGATGTCTGAAAGAGCTTCTGTGTCCACATTCCTTTCCTTTCCCGCCCTTAATTCCTGTGCAAACCAAGACCTTTTCTGACACACCTGTGAAGTCTCTCCTTCTACCTCCACTGCTGGCCCTATCCCTGGAAGGCCCTGGCCCCGGGAGGCCCCGACCCTCGGAGGCTTTACTCAGCCAGGCCTCGCTCCTCTCTGCCACTTCCTCCTCTTGCCTCTTCTCACCTTTGTTTCCTCGATGTAAAGTTCCTCCGCGCCTTCCGGGTATACTTCTATTGCCAGTTAGGACGCGGCATCGGTCCAGCTTCTTCCCCGCCCCTTCTCATGTCTGTCTCTACTCATCTCCTCACAGTTTATTCTTCCACTTCCTAATGAGGTCTAATTCTTTCCTGCAACCCATGTCATAGCCAACACCCTCCTTTAACCTCTTCATTACAGACAAGGATTTTTAAACAAGTTTATTTTGGTATACTTGATAAAATAAGCTATACTTATTTTAGGTGTACAGCTTATGGTTACTATTTGGAAAAATGCATGTACCCACAAAGCCACTACTACAATCAAAATATAGAAGTTCTGTCACCCCAAAGTGTTAGTTCATGCCCTTTTAGGACCAATTCCCATGAACCTAGCTTTTGGGAACCGCGGGTCTGCTTTCTGTCACCACAGATTTGTTCTGCTTGATTTTTAGCAATAAAATGGTGATGATGTTAGCCTGCACCCCACATGCTGTCTTGGGATTAAGTGGGACTCCAGTGTTTCTTACCAACCCTAAGAGAAACAAACGGAGAGACAGCACACGGATCCCTCAGACTGGGGGCAGAGTCTAGGATCGCCTCCCATAGGCCTTAGCTTCTTTGGAGCTTTTTGATTCAGTTAGAATTTTTACTCTTTTATTTTACATCCATGTGTGTTTCCCAGCTTTTCTGTCACTGGCACCAAATCCTAACAGGAATGAAAACAGGAAATGGTTCATCTGACTCACAGTTTCAAGGGATTCAGTCCATAGTTGGCTGGTTCCAAAGCAGAAAGTTCATGGCAGAAGAGCCTGGGGGAACACAGCTGCTAAATTCATGGTAGAAGACCGGCAGAGCAGGGTTACGGCGCCAGAGAGGTGGGAACCAGGAAGCAGATAAATATCCCAAGGTCAGGCCTCATGATCCACCTAGATCTACCCAGCAGTATGCTTCAGTCACCTCTTAGGTGGCTCCCAAGTCAATGAAGCTGACAGTTAAGCTTATCTGTCATGACATGTTTATTGTAAGTTAAAAATTGTATCTTAAATGCTTTACTATCTGATAGAAAGAATGCTCCTCTAAGATTTACTATATCTACTTTGTAGTCTCTAACATGTTCTCACATACTGAGACTTTTCCTGGAGTTTGGAGCTACCTTAGTTTGAGGAGTCAACTAAAGTGTTCCTCCTTGTCAGTCCTATCACAGAGTCCTACTCAGGTTGCTCAAGCTGTCGTTCAGTCATGAACAAAGGCTGGTCTAACAAAAGGCCTTCCTTGACAGCATTTTAGGAGAAACATAGGTTGACAAAACTTTCAATATCATTCAAGAAAGGAAACAGCTTCATCTACAAGTCTTAAATGTTGAGCAATTATCTCTGAATTGTTGACTGCATTGGTAAAGTTTATTCAAATTTTTTTATTACTGTTATTTTTATAATTAGGTGATACAGATTGAACTTATTATATATGATGAGCACTGTTGGAGGTACATAATCACAAGGCACATTTAATTTACAGCAGGATTCTGCAAGGTAGAAACTAACACCTTCATTTCAGTGATGAAAAAACTGGTGTCTCAAAATTAGGTAGCCAAGCTGTTCAAATTTGCACAGAGCCCCACCACAAGCTGAAGTTTAGAATCATAGCCTCCACCCAACTGAACCATTAGCAACATCTCCATATTGAAAAATTCGGGAGATGGAATTAAATAAAAACTAAAAGTTCAGTGAACTGTTATCTCATACTTATTAGATCTTGGAATTTTCGGTGACTCTGTGTGTGTGTGTGTATGTTTAATCTGTCCTCCTCTCTAGCTCCTCCATTTCCAATACCTTGCACTCCCTAATTCAACTCTGGAAAGGATGGCTCTAGAATGTCAGGTCGGGGGGGGGACAAATAGCTTTGATCTTTTCTGATAAAAGGACCCCACAAAGGAAATTGGTGAACAGTGAAGCAGGGGCCTGAACTAGAAGGCATGGGGCACACTGGGCTGCCTGGACCTTGGTGACATTCCTGAATGGGGTTATAGATTTCAAAGAAAAAAAGCAGGCATCGGCAGTACTCATTCTCAGGCTCTTATTCTGTTGCAGGCAAGTAGCACAAAAATAGACAGGGCCTGTCTGCTATGGGATGCGGGGATGAGGGGACAACGTGTCCTTGGTTCCAGGGAAGGATCCAGTTCCAAACGGAAACTGAACATCTCAGAGCCTCCTGTCTCCCCAGCAGCCCCTCCAATCCCCATGGAGAGAGGGCGACTTTTCATTTGGAGCAATGCTAATGGAGTCATTCGGGTCAGTGTCTCCAAGATAAAATCTGTCGCTCCCTTCTTCAGGCTCCTTATTTCTACCTTCAGGCTGCAAGGAGGCAGTAGAACACTATAGGATGAGGCTGTTTCCTCTCCAGGATGAATCCGTATGTGTGTGTGTGTGTGTGTGTGTGTGTGTGTGTGTGTGCACGTGCGCGCATCTGTGTCTGTGCAAATATAACCTTAATGATATGATGAATTACGAGAAAATCTTTTTTCTTACAGAGGTTGTCAGAATTTAATTTCTGTACATAAATGTTATTGCTCTGAAACTCTGTGCTCAAACCATTTCTGTATAGATAGTACTTGACTATAGCTATTTAAAGAAATCAACAACAATAACCACAACTGAGATGCACACAGGGTTGTACTCAGCTCAGAATGACTGCACATAGCTTTAATTGTTCAGTAATTTAAACAGAAGAGTGGCATGCATTACGTTGACTGGGCGATTTAAAATTATGCTAGAGCAGGATTTTGCCAGCTGGATTCTTGGCCTTGTTCAGGAACATACTTGGCGGTGTGCAACAGGGACCACTAATCCATGAGGCTAGAGAAAATGAAATGTTTCTAAATGGCAGAATTTTTCAGAAACCAGGAAACAATCACCAGTCAAGATGTCAGTACTTCACAGTGAGTAGAGACTCTGGTTATGTAAGGATGTACTTATTCACATAAGCTAATATTCAAAGACAAGACACAACCCTCATTGAACAGCAAGGGAGGGATGTACAGGCTGCTTTTGTCTCTCCAGGTCTTGAACAGACACATGCTTTTTTAACAACTTGCTTCATTTCTACACCTTCCTGTGTGAGTATCCTAGAGAAATACTGACAATCAATCACCCTTATCACATACATCTCTAAATTTTTTGCAACCACTTAAATTCAAGTATCTACAGAATTTGTTACTTGTGGACCCACTGGAGACAACGGTGATGTGATTTTCTCTATTCCTGCCATTGGTGTAGCTGCGTTATTCCATCATTTAAGTCCACACGACTGGCTCCATGGCTGTTTCAGTTGTCACCTTATGACTGCAATGATGGCAGCCATTATCTCACCAATTCTTTCTCTTACCACCACAGAGGACTTCTGATGAGTATGAATCTGGGCTTTGTGTAGTCAGATTTAAACAATTTTCATTTTGTATTATAATGTAAAATCTCCCAGTATTTAAATATAAGATAACTACCTGACCACAGAAACAAGCACATATGCACTGTGAATACCAGGGAAAGTACCTCTCTGAGTCAGATGGGCCTGGAGGACCACTAGTTTTGACCTGTGAGTACTGGAGTCTTCTATCCCAATGACTTTCTATATAGGATCGTCTCATCATTTAAAATAAGGAGGTGTCTTTCCCCTTTGGGGAGTTGGATGCTCTCCAGCACAGCAGAATTTCACTTGGCATTAGAATTGCTTTACATTAATGCAAGCTTTAGCACCTGGATGACCATAGGCAGATTGTGTCTCTGCTCTGCTCCTCACTTCACTGCCTCATTGAAATGTGAATGAGTACTGGTGGTGTCTATTTTTCAAAAATCAAAATTTAGTGGAGAACACATAGGAAAATCTAATGCTTGGTAAACACTTGAGCATCACAGAGGAATTCAGCTTGAGTTGGTGATCAAAATCAGGGCTGTGTCCTCTTGAATATGTATTGCAGCAGCTGTCAAATCTGGCCAAGTTGTGTGACCTCTTGGCTTCTGGCTTGTTATTTGTAAGAGCCAGGCTTTTTGAAGGAGGCAATAGAGTGAGTAAGAGGAGGCAAAGTCACACTCAAACGGAGGCTCAGCAGTTTCTTACTTTGGGGTCAGGCTCACTTGTACTGTCCCTTATTGGCTGTGCGGCAGGGCAAAGTCAGCATATTGTAGTGCTTGTTCGAAATGTAGAAAATCAGTCTGACCCCAAATTTTCTGATATGAATTTATTCCCCAAGCGGTGTGCAAGCACGTCAGAGTGTGGGAAGTGCTGACTTCATTTAGTGGTACTCAGATGTGACCCAGTATGAGCACCATTTGCATCTGAGAGCCTGTTAGAAAAATCACCTTTTGGAATCCCTTTCAGATCTATTGAATTAGCAAGCTGGAAATGAGTATCATGACTTTGTGCCTTAAAACACCTGTAGGTGATCCTGAAGAGTCACTAATTTAACTTGTTTGAGCTTAAATTACACCCTTCTCTCTAATGTGATTGCAATAGCATACCATGTGTATTTTGACAAAATACACATGGTATAGTATAATAGAATTGACAACAGGAGAATATAATGTGCTGCATATTATTGTGTATTTATGTATGTAATCATATATATGATGAAAAGAACAATGTAAAGCACCAAAAATAAGCTAGAAACAAAGCAGTTGCTAAAGGTCTATGCCAGTTATAGTGCTTCTATTTTAAGCCTCAGAAACTGGCCCCATAACTTTTAAAAAGTTGAATCTATTGGAAGGATGTGGTGTAGGTCACAGAATTATATTCAAAAGCAAAAGAAAAATAACATATAAAAATGAGCCTCCAGCACTAGGAAAAGGTAACAAGCAGGGAGCCTCCAGGGATGGAAGGCGGTTGTGGAGAGCGAAATGGTTTCCCTGAGGCAGCTCTGTAGGAATGAAGGTCCTCCACCTGCTCCCCTGGGCATTCCACTGAAGATCCCAATTCTTGGTTAAAAAAAATGGCCTGGCGAGCTTGGATCCTCGGAAGGACGAGACACCCGAACTGCTGTGTGTAGAGAGGTTGGGAGAGATTCTAAATGGGATCTGCTGTTACCCCAAAAATGTGAGAATGAGCACTGGGCAAGCAAATTAGCACATGCTCATTACAGATATTTCTAGCTCCTACATTCTGACTGTAACGTTACACAGGGAGCTTCGGCGTGGCATTGTGATGGGAAATTCTGGAGCAGCAAGCTGAAAGTCAGGTCCTAGCTGTTACTAGCAAATAACTTGGTTGCTTACTTCCGTGCACAGTTGTAGGACTTCTGTGAGCATACAGACCTAAATAGTTTTGGATAACGAAAGGAGTTGTGAGTACCAGGAGAGTTAAGTGTACCTTCACCTTCACAAATGTTGCTACCATGCCTTCTTGGCACATAGGAAAGCTGTGAGGTTTCCCTTGAGGAAGGGAAGCTCTTGGCCAGTCTCTAATAAGGTCAGGAAATATAGAGCAAGTCATGGGAAAATAATTTGTTGGGATTTTTCTTTTTCTCCCACAGTTTTATACACAATTAAAAAGACGAGTCCATGCCTGCAATTTGCCATATTGGTTCCATGCACTGTTTGTTTTTATGAATATTTTGTCCATGTGGGACAAATGACAATGTATTGCTTAGGCTTTGGCCCTGTTACTTTTTCTCCCCTTGATTCTGCTAGTTAAACATCAAATGACTCTTCTGTGAGTGGGGCTTTTCCCCTGGTATGTGTCTCTGCCATGGAAACAAGTTACTGGTAATGGTTGTTCTGTGAGGGGAACCCGGCGTGAATGCTGGCTTATTTAATGTGCATGGACATAAGACACATTTTGAGAGCCTTTTAAAATGTTTGTGCTCATACCCTCATCATAATATTGTGCCTCCTAACATTTGCTAATCAACGCACAGAAAACCTGGAGAGTCTGGGAAGGCCAGGGCTGTGACACTTGCCCATTAAGCAGGCTGGTCCCAGCATTAAACATTACCTCAGAATATGTGACCTGTATTCTGGGTGACCTGTAGTTCTATCAACCAACTTACAAGACAGCTATCAGTGATCATCCCACACATAAAATGGCCAGTAGACCAAGGCCCCAGCAGCCAGTATCAATGAAAAAGAGCAGTTGGTTTTAGTTGAGAAATAGTATGGAGTTCTAAACTCAGCATCAGAGATGTTTTGTCTTCAGGAGAAAGGTTTGTGAGGTACTCTGTTGAGAACAGATAAAATGGCATCGCTTCTTATGAAAAGCATTTAATTCTACTGTTCTTCTTTCATGGAGATCTTGTATGCAATTAAGACCAAGGGCTGAGGATGTGGCTCAGTGGCAGAGTCCTTGCCTGGCACTCACAAGGCCCCGAGTGAGATCCCAGCACTGTAAATACAAAACAAAACAAGTAAATAAAAAAGTACTGCACTTAAAAAAATCTTTTACATTTGAAACTAAGATCAGTATATGTAGTTTTGTATACAACATGTGCTACAATATAGTGGTAGTATGTTTAGCATATGTATATATTATATATAATAAACCTTGAATTTTACACATTTATATCATATATAATAAATCTCACATTTTATATGAATATGCATGTATGCCATAGGCAATGTATTATATATAGTGCACATTAGTAAATATGATCATATAGTCATAGTACTTCTAGAAATTATAAATACATATGCCCATAAATATATAAGAATATGATGATATATGTGTATATATTTAAATTGTACAAGTTATATACAGGCATATGCAGAGTCCATGTTTCATGTTCAAAATATAATTTTTTATAATTTGAATTACGTGACTAAATATAATCAGTTTGAAGGCCCAGAAGTTATGCCGCATACAATTAACTTTTCTCCACCTCACTGTCTTTCTGTAGAGTACAAAGCGCCTTCTCCTGGTTCCATCAGGAATTCCCTCATCTCGCCTCTGCTATAGACGTAGTGTGAGTTTAGCATATAGTACTGCAGCAGTTTTGTGCCCAAAGACTGAGTGTAAACTATGCGTAAATATAAAATACAGGCCATGTTTGACGTCTCTTTTTTAAAAAAAAACAAACAATTTTAGCGTTAGACCTGTGTAATTTGGAGTACAGAAAGCCAAAGAAATTACTGGTCTCTGAGAAGTCTCACCTTCAGGAATAGCAATTGCTTAGCATCACTTTGAAGAAAACCTGAGCACTCTTGGCAAATGGACACTATTTTAAATCCTTATTTACTTGTATTTTACAAGTACATAAATTATACAAGTACATTATTAAGTACATAAATTATAAAATTATATATGAAACTGAGCATTAGAACACAGAGGAGAAACATGCTGGCACCCACTTCTTTGTGCCTGGTCACCTCAGGTTATAAACAACTCAGTTCTATACTTATGTTGGTCTGCAAAAATGCACGTGTATATTATGTATGTCAAATAGTATGCAAATCAACAGTTATCATTGCTGAACACACTAGTTTTCTATAAACTTCAATTTGATTTTCATAAATAACTGTTTCTTGAAAATGGTGCATAGCATTTACTTCTGCAGTGATCTCTGTGTAATGCAGTATTGCCAGTACTACCTTCCTTCTGTACACTGTGGGTACGAAGCAAAACAGTCTACCTCATGAACTAAATTTCTTTCTTCCCTTCCTGCATAGGACACATTGAGGGTAGTTTCCCATTTGTCAGATTTCATTTTGTTTTGTTCTAATTTGTTCTGGACCTGCTATAAAGAATTGAAATTGAATTTGGAGTGTGATTCTTGGAATCCACGTTATTATATTAGATTCACACTTGTGTTTGGTCATTGGAAAACATTAATGTTGTGGGAATAGACTATGAAAAGCATAAAAAACAAGTTGTTTTGCAAGTGAAAAATTTCACTTGGATTTTCTCAACCTGTCTGTAGATTATCCTAAGGAAACTCTGTTGTCAACAGAATTAGTGCCTTCCAAAGGTCCTAGGTATGCACAATATCTTCCACTGTGACAGGATTCTCTTAATTGTCATTTTAGGTTGCTTAGAATGACAGAAATAAAACAGAAAACAGTAGTTCTGTGTCGAATAAGAGTAAAGTTTATCACAGCTATTAAAAATTCCAATGACATGAAAGCCAATTATTTTGAATGCGGGTGGTTATTCTGAATGTACTTAGGTGTGTGATAGCCGAGGAAAACATTTCAGCAGCAGACAGCTCCATTAATTAATTACCACTCAAGATTCTAAAGCTTGCTTAGGTGCTTCAAGAGCCATGCAAAATACTTATAAGCACATTCTCTATCCAAGTTCAGACAGGCAAACTAGGTACTTAATAGCATTTTCTCCATGTATTTGTTTGCCATGTATTTATTACAGAAAAGCTCTGCCTTAAAAATGTTTTATGCCAAACCCTATTTTCTCCCCTATAAAGAAATGCATAGAAAAATCTATAGCAACAAAGTAAAAAATAGTGTGTCTGAAGAGGGCAGCCTTTGCACAATTTCTTGCAATTTGCTTCACTTAAATACACATTGTGTTGATCAGTTAAATTTTGGGTAATTTAATTCTTGTGAATACACTCACATGTGCTGACCCTAAATCCCATTGTTTTAAAATTATGCTTAATTTCTCACCTCCCATCCCTCCTCCATATTTTTGAAGCTCCAAATAATATGGATGGCCACAAAGCTATTCTACATAGAAATCTGTGTTTATAAGAAATAATATCATCCTCTGATTACTCATAAGTATTTTAATAGTGTACAGTCATTCATCTCTATATAGAGTTTTAAACTTTATAGAGTTAATTTTTCCTTGTTTTAAGAATTATAAAACTCTTTAGCTTCATGGAGGAAGGAAAACTGAAATATATATTTTTAACTTCTCTATATCTTTTATGGCCCACAAGAAGGATCAGCTACATGAGCATTTTTAAAGAAATGTCATAAAAGTAGTTTGTCTGATATTCCTTTCAGTTATAGGGTTAAAACTTCAAATCGTTGCTACTTGTAAGCATACTTGTCTGGGAAATATGTGTACCAGGGGCATTTTTTACTTGGCAGTTTGCATAGAACATGATTCTTCCTGGTCCATTGTGAAAGTGGAGGCCACACTGTCCCGGCTACCCACATCTAAGCGGTCAAGTCAGAGCTGTGTTATGAATGCCTGTGGTTGACAGCCCCTTACAGCCAAGATGGAATCAGAGCTACTTTTGCAGCTGAAAACTTGGTCCTCCCACTGCCTTTCATGATCCTGAATCATCTTGGGGTGAGAATTTTGAGATAAAAATTGTTGGTTGCTTTACCACCCAGTAATGTCACTGGACATGGACTTACAGTGGAAAATTTCCTATAAGGGTCATGTGTCTGCATGATAAGGCAAAGTGTGTGGGATACAGAGTACTTTCTAATGCAGTAGCAGGTTAACTAAATCACTGTTGAAACACAGCAAATGCTACCATGTCCCCCAGGCTTTGATAAGTGCAAGCTCAAAAACCTGGATTCTACTGCATTGATGGCACCTAAGTCCAGGCAGCTCTGATTATCTTAGGATTCTTCTGGCTTTGAGGAAAAAGTGATTGGGTTGAGGTCCTGGATTAGAGGCTGTCCATTCTGGGAAACTGGGATCTGGCCAGCCTGAAGCAGATTCTTCCCTATTTATTATCTTCTGTGTGGCATAATTTATAAGAAAATTCTGTGATGATATATAATGTATGAATATGGAAAGGTTCACATTTTCACACAGGTTTTGACATCAGTTCAACCTTCCCAATTTATGGATCAGCAGAAATGACTTGATTAGTGGTGTACTATTAGTCTCAGATCCAGCAGAGGAAAATCTCTGCTTGCCAGGTTTATTTCCACATATCTTATGGGGAAAGAAGTCTCCAGGATGGCCTCCAGTGTCCATTTGTGGGTATTTCTGCTTCTTGGTGTTCACATAGTGCAGTAGGCTTCTCTCACTTTACACTATGTTGCTCCTACAATTGATCTGCTTGCTAATAATCACCAGCCACCATAGGCCCCCTAATGGCTAAATTAAAGATCCTTTGGTTTAAAAAAACTCTGAAAATGCCTAGCACCACCATGTAAGATTTACAAGTTTTTAAAACATTTTGCTTAGGAATTCTTCAGTCTACTATCTTTTTTGGGGGAGTGGTGGTACTGGGGTTGAAACTTGAGCTTTCACACTGAAGTACCTATACAGCTTTTCTTCTTCTTCTTCTTTTTTTTTTTTATCTTATTACATAACTCACTAAGTTACACAGCTGGTCTCAGATTTGCAGTCCTCCAATCTACTTCCAATCTACTAATTTGACCAGTGAAACCAACTTTGATATTCACATTCTAAATATGATTGTGCCTTGACATTTTCTAGAAGTAACAACACTATCTTTAACTTTCTAATATGATAGTTTGCATATTTTAAGTTCCAAAACTAGCAATCACTTCCCAGTGGGAGTGAGAGGTAAGGACAGCTTGGGGAAATGTGGCAAGTGGTTATTTGGTCTTCTATAAGCAAATAACATAAAGCCCCCAAACTGAACACTTTTTAACCTTTCAGGATATCCTATATCTCAGTCAAGGTGTGGCTAAAAGTGTGATTGGTACTGCGAATTGCAAGCCAGTTCCCTGGGGAGTTAAGATCAAATGGTTTAGTCTGGCTTTCACACACTGCAAATTAGGTGACCCATTGTTTCCTCAGGTATGTTCTAAAGAAGAATAGATCATTAAGATGTTAATAGATATTCAATGGGTAAATTAGTTGAGAGACCGTGAAGGAGAGAAATAGTTAAGTAAATAAATAGCTTCACTGACAAATAATGTTGGGGAACTGGTGTAACAAATAGATCCATGGATGGGTCTTTGGAGCAGGAATTTTCAGGTTTTTTTTTTTATTTGCTGAAATGTCCAGTGGTTCTTCAAAGAAGGGTTTCATCAGTGTCCTTTGTGTTAACTTTCCTGCTTCCCTACCAGCTCAACATTTCAGTGAGGGCGAGGACAGTATGCAAGCAACAACCTAAGGGCAACCTAATGTTGCCCTAAGTTGATCAAAGAACCATTTTTCAGTTGCTCATTCTGTGAATCTAGTTTCTCTATAACACATGTGGGCAAACACTGAGCTCAAGCTTTCCTTACTGATCTGTTTATATCTTATCTCCCTGTATTCCCTTAAAAGTGGAAAACTTCATTGCCCTGTTACGTAGTTGGCAGAGGAAGATTTCTGTTTCTCTGAGATGTGGAGTGGCAGTAGCCAAAGGGAATCAATTCATTTCTGTAAAATACAGCAAGATCAAGTTGAGTTACAGAGAAAGCTGCAAGATAAGAGGAAACTTATAATTTATTTACTGAGCATCCTGTTTGCTGTTTTTAGTCTTGTGCAGGAAGGGAGCTGCAGGTTACCTTGTGCCAGTGTCTTCAGGGACTTACAGTTCCCTGTTCCCTTGAAGAAAGTGACTGTAAGGTGTGTTAAAGAACATTGTGAAAATCCAGGTACTTAATTTTTAAAAAGGACCTAACGGGGATGGGGGCGATTCTGAAATTCTTACTTTCCACATTTCAGAAGAACAACGGCTTTTTCTTCTGTAGGTATAACTCACAAAACATTGTTTGCACTCTACAATTTTTTGTACCGTGGTAAGAAGTGAATACTGTTTCTTCTAATAAGGCACTTTAGTTATCTTTTGCTGTGTATAACAAATTATCTCTGTAGTCAGCAGCTCAGAGTAGCATGTACCCTATTACACAGATCTAAGGATAGGGCATATGCATGCACACTGGCTGGGTGGTTCTTGTTCAGGGTGAGAGTGGAAATCAAGGCAGGGCACAGTCTTTGCAGTTGAAAAATCAACCTTGAAGTTCACTCAAATAATTGTCACAGAGGTTTCAGTTCCTCACCAAGTGGGACTATCCCTAGGATGGTTCAGGATGTGGCTTTTACTAGAGTATGTGATTCCAGAGTGAGAAAACATGCCCTCCGTAGAAACCCATGTCTATATTTTAATCTAGGAATGGAGAGATCACCATTTTCATTGCAATCAGGTCGAACGGACTATCCTGGTAGAATGTGGGAGACAGCTGTGATGATGTGAATGTCAGAAAGCAGAGGTTGGCAGAGCCCGTCTTAGAGTGGGGCAACCATATCCGAGCTTTTGAAAGCAGTAAATATTGGTGAGGCACTTTATATGCTCTCTTCTTCCTTTAGCCCATGGTCAAGTAATTGGCCTGAAGGTGAACTCTGTATATGTAAGAACATGGCTACACCACAGGATCTCTTATTGCAAATGAGAGAAATATACCATTTCTAGGACAGCTTATGCCTACTAGTTGGATAGTTGTCCTTATTACCAGTTTTATACAAGATGATTTATATTTCTGCCGTAAAAGTAGAACATCATACCAATGTACAGTTTCTCATTTTTAGTTTTCAAGTTTAATGAATGGCTTCTTTATACAGTGTACATGCTATTCAAATTGCCTATCCTGTAGGCTTCGCATAGTCAGTCTAGTTAGTTAACTATATATTGAACGTTCCTTAGTCCAGTGACTGCCACATGTTAGAACCTTTCAACAGATTTACTCTCTCCTTTCTTAGTGATCCCCAAACAGCAAAACTTCTCTCAGAGCTATCACATATTCTTCCTTAGCATAGACTTAGTTCTATGTTAGGCTCCCCCACTAGACTGTAAGTGTAAACTCTGTGAAGAACTGAGCTCATTCATTTATTCATCGCAAAGATGCTGAGACACTCCTGTGTGCACGACAGTAAAAGTAATGATTAATAAAGGAAGTGGCAAGAAAGACAAGAACCCTCAGTTCCTGGTACTTCTATCCTAGTCTTGAGCATGAGCAATGCAAAACAAACACATGACAAAGATAATTTCAGATTGATGTAGGCATTGTCAAGAAATTACAAGAGGGCATTGGTGTAAAGAGTGACAGGATGAGCTTACCTTTGGATTGGGGGCACAGTGTGGGAGGGAAAAGCAAAGTTAAAAGTTTCTTTTTTTTTTTTTTTTTGCAGTACTGGGGATCGAACTCAGGACCCTGCGCTTGCTAGGCAAGCGCTTATTCCACTGAGCTATATCCCCAGCCCTAAAAGTTTCCTGGAGCAGAATTTCATCCATATTCAAACGAGTACCTTATACGTACTAGATATAAAACAAAGTGCACCTAAAATTAAAGTGAAACAAGGGGCCAAAGAGCTAGCAAGCAGGACCCCTGGAAGTACTGTTTTGATTTTAGTAATTATGTACCATATTTTAACTCCTATAGAAGGACAGAGTCTACGTTATTCGACATCTGTTTCTTATAAACAAAGCATAAAGGCTTGGTTAGGTCTCCTTAAACTGGACGCACTTGTTTCCCTTCCCTCAAAGGAAAATAAATAAAATGAAAAGGCAAAGCCTATTGAATATTGTTACTAAATCAATCTTTAGTGCTTAATTTTATTTAGACTTTTCCCTTTTATTTTTGCACGGTGGCTAGAGTGGTTTCATTTTATTTTGCAGTTTGTAATGAGAATGAGGACACCGTGAGTAACTTGTCTAGTTTCAGACAGTGCAGTTTTGGGGGGAGAAGCGTGGAGATTTTGGAAGTGGCCCAGAGAAGGCAAAAAAATGACCAAAAGCCTGGAAACTAGGACCGCAGGAGAAAGGTTAAATAAAATGAGTTCATTTTACCGAGAAAAATGCTTAGTATTAAAAAGACTTAGAGAATATGTGAGCCGCTTGTCATACATTTTAATATTTTGGAATCTTATTGAAACAGGAAAAATTTAGGTCAGCTTTTTCCCAGTGTTCCTTTCCCAGCTGTTAGGAATCTATCTTCATTGCATTAGGAATTTGTTAAAATTCCCTAACTTAGTAAATTGATTCCAGACTTGATTTCCATAATTGAACTCAATAATTTATTATTAAAATGAGAGTAATCAGTCCATGATTGTTTTGTTTTCAAAGGATGGAGAAAGACGAGGCTATGCCCTGTGTTTCTCATGGACATGAGCAACATTGGCCTTCAGTAAATGCAGAGTTGATGGAGAAACATTTTTTAGAAGTTTCATCCCAGTGGCCAGAGATATAGCTCAGTGGCACAGTGCCTGTGTGGCAAGTGCAAGGTTCTGAGTTTGAGTCCTGGTTCCAAAAGCAAATAAAGAAGTTCTGTCCCAGTGTCTCACAAGTATAATAAAGAAATGCTACTGCTTTTTTCATAGCAAAACCAAAAAAGTGACTCTAGAACTTTACCTCACCTTTTTCCTTATCAGTTTCCTTGTTTGCTTGATGCGAACATTCCCTTGTGATTGTTTTGCACCTTCTTTAGCTGTGTGAAGTTAGAGCCTTTGCCAGGTGCACTTCACAGTCTGTCGCCCTGGAGAAAGGTTTTTAGTTGGCTCCCTGCTCTCCACCGCTTGTGTATTGAAAGTGCCACTGCTGTCTAGGTCATTTGCTTTTCTGGTCTTGTTTCTTGCATGATTCACTTCTTTGAGGTTGGAAACATGTTTTTCCAGCTGAAATTAAAATTCCCAAACTGATGTCTGCCATCCAGAGTTCAGTCTGTCTGAACAACCCACGCTGGTTTCTGGATTAGATTTGTGAATGACTTTTTGTGCTAAGATGCGAAATGCAGATGTCCAGCTATCATATTGTAACACTACTGGGTTTTCAGTTCTTTTTTTTTTTTTTTCAAATAGACTGAAAGCTTAATGCAGGAATACTAGGAAGAATTCCAGTTACTGAAAAATGTACATGTTCCTCAAATTTCTTATCTTATGGAGATGGGCAATTAGACTTGCAGGAATCTGGCCAAGCAGAAGACGGTTGTGGAATGGAAGACAGTGTCTGCCTGCTTGGTTGGCGGTCCTGCTGCAGCAGCTGGCATCGTTCTTCAACCCTAAGCTGCTATTGCTTTGGTCCCTTTTCCAGATTTCTACACAGCACTTCTTTTCCCTTTGTTTAACAGAACACTCTGTTGGAGAGAACACTCTTAATAGGAATAGCATTATGTGCTTTTGTCACCAAAGTGTTCTACACTCTCTTCCTCCTGTACACCCTTTTCTGCAACATCCGTGACCTGGGTTTCCATAAGTCTCAGCAGCCTGCAGAGGAAAAGAGACAGAAATACAAAATAAATATGTTAGCCTCAATATTTCTTTGATTTGCAAGTTTTGCTTTCTTTGAGAGATCATGTGGTTCTTTCAAAGTTTCCTACAGTATTCCTGAGACTGTTCACATGGTACAATGGCCCACTAACTGATACTATCAACATGAAGATGGTACATGTATTTTAATGATTTTAGTGATTGCTAATCGCACTATTTTAATGATTGCTTGTTTTCTCTGAAGCCATATTACAGAACTCACCCTTACTAATTATTCAACCTCTGGGCCAACGATGCTATACTTTCCCAGAAATTCAAGAGCCCCTGGGGATCCTCAATACTAAATGTCTTTCTTACAGATGCTCAACCTCAAGCCACTTCTGTCACCACTGTCCTATATTGATGGTCTCTTATTCATATTTGCCAAAGGAAAATAAGGTTAAATTCACTACAACTATTAATTACTTTGATGTTTTCTAAGAAATGTCTGTATTCAGATATGGCACGCCTGCTTACGTTCATAGATAAGGCCCACCCCCAGTTTCCCCCATTCTTCACCAATAACTCTGTAAATGTACAGTCTAAGACAGGAGCTTGCTGAGAGGTAATAACAAGGCAGTCCCGTAAAGGCTCCAGTAAGGAGCAAGTACAGGTGTTTTGGACACAGGTCAGACAGGCCACTGTTCTTGGTATTCATAGTTTCTCCAAGAGAAAGGGAGAAACCAAAGGCCTCATTCAAGCATTTACTTGGCTCAAAGTTCAGTTTATGTCAATAGATTAAAAGTTAAATCCTTTCTCATGGGAAGTGACTTCCCACAACATCTGGAAAATTTTTTAGAAGTTTAAGGGTTCATTTTGTCTATGTAGAGAAAAGTTATCAAAAATAGCTCTGGGTCCTTGTCCTTCAGTGAATGTGAATGGCAGTAGAAGGATGTGTTGGCATTTTTCTGAAATTTTTCTTTGCTTTTAAAATCCAGTGTAGATGAATTACATTCTTAACATGCAAATTTCTAGATTCCACTTCCAGAAATTTATAATTTCCTGATATCAGAAAACTTTAAGCCCATCTGCTTAATGATTCTGATGTGGGTACACACCCTTTGACTAACCACTGCTTGTGAAAAACACCTGTAGGAGGGAAATGAGGATACCAACTATTACATATCTGTTTATCAGGTAAGCTTATCTTTGTCTATAATGAGATACAAACCGCACATTATGGCTAGAATTTTCAAATACACACCCAGAAAGCCCAACACGATTCCTTGAGTTGTGTGGTGAGATTAATTTTCTTTTCTTTTTTTTATTGTCCTTTTGAGACAGGGTCTCTGTATGCAATTCAGGCTGGTCTTGAGCTCACTTTGTAGCCCAGGCTGGTCTTGAACTTGTAACAGTCTTCCTGCTTCAGCCTCCCAAGTGCTGGGATTACATGAATGTGCCATGGTGCCTGGCTGATTTTCAAATATAGCTACATCCATCAGAGCCACTGCAAAATTCAGAATACTGTCACACCCTTATATTTGTAATCAGTGTGGATCAGTCATTTAATCCTTATCTGATAGATTTATCCTTAGTATTAGAAAGATGAAGGCCTGAACCACAATAAGCTATAATTACCATTATAAAGCTAACTATACTGTGCCAATGCTGAATGTAGTGTGCCCTTTCACAAAATGTCAGTCGTGGCATGGAAGAAGTATGGAACTTCTCAAGAGGAGATACATACATATGCATTTCATATTGAGTTATTGTTGCACTAAGTCCAAAAGTGCCGTTCCTACTTCAAGGGTCCTTAAAAATTTGGGCTAGAAGTTGTAAGCCACACACCTTGCTTTTCTTTGAAATGTGTTTTGATGCAATGAGTGGTGAAATTTATTGCTATAATTTCGGAAATCCACACTGATTGAGTTATGTCCTCAAAATGCAATGCCTCAACTATTAGTCTGATGGTAAATTTCAAAATTTTCAATTGAGAATGGAGAAGTCTTTGTTGAAGGGCACGCATCACTTGGCTGGGAACCCAACTGACAGCTCACTCCTAAAAATTCAAGTTAGAACTTGGTAAAGTATGCAGGAAAGGGGCTACTTTGAGTTATAAACATTGTTTACTTAGTTAAGGTTTAAGAACTTTGGTATTTTAAAAACCGCGATATTGAAAGGAATAATCTTTTCATAAAAATTCAAAGTTGCCACTATAATCAATAATGATTTATACACTCTAGAAGAGTAGAATCATTGAATTGTATAGATTTGCGGCTGTATTGATTAGCACCAGAACCATCCAATTTAACTTCATTCCATAATTAGGGAAATGAGTATCAGAGGTCGTGATTATTTAGTAGTAGAGTTTAAGGCATCTGAAGCTCATTCTTGTTGCTTCTCACTGATACAATATGGGTGAGTTTTTGGTTTAACTTCTAACTACTTGCTAGTTCTCCTTTCACCCAAGTTGAAGACCAAAATGCTTCATGTACACTTTGCTATCGGGTCCAATCCCATTAACCTCAGTGGGACATGAGGGACTGGGAAAGCTTGAGAGCTGAATCCAACTCTGCCTCTTCAGATGGGCAGATGCTACAGAGAAATCAAATTGAGCAGGCAGAAAACAGCATTTAGCCAGCATGCCATCCGATTTGTGGCAGAGATTCAGAGAAGCTGTCAGAATCAGCAAAAGCCGGCACAGAATTACACAGGGATCCCGAAAGGCAGATGGAATGTGGGGCTGGTGAATGCCAGAGCTGGCAGTATTGTATTGGTCTACTGATCATTGTCCAAGGCACAGATCACTTTCACATCTTCATGCCTCAGTTGTTCTTGTCTTTCTGCCTGAAGCACCCACACATTTCTGATGAATTAAATTCTTATAATTTGACTCTTTATTTGAATGAGAGAGCAGAATGTGTCATTACACTCTGCAGGCAACAGGAAAATATGATCACAGTCGATTACAATAAGAAGGATTTAGGCAAAAATAGCAGCCCCAAGTGCTGCTTCAGCTGCTCAACAAGAAGAACAAGGGCAACATCTCTGTTCCTCCCTGGCCTTTTTGTCATGGTCATAGAATTACTGCTCCAGCATCATGTAGCATATGTACATTTTAAAAAGAAGAAAAGTGGTAGGAAGGTACAAGCCTTCTTTTTTCCTTTGACCAGGAATACAAAAGGTGTTCCTGAATTCCTCCTCAGAAGAATTATATTAATGTCTCATTGGCTAGAACCATGTCACGTGACCATTCCTCAATCTACATACTGAGAAGTAGGTAGCTTTCTGGCCTATATGTCAGAAGCAGAGAAAGGAAAAGGTTGTTATGAATAGTTTGGGATGAAGTTATCTATAGTGAGATTGTGGCCTTTTACAAGCCCAGGGAGGTGGGGGCTATGACACGGTCAGATCTTCCCCAAGGTGAGGGATCTAATAGATATTCATAGTGAAAATAACTGCCTCTTATACGACCTCATTTATTAACATGAATATTTGTGTGTAAGTTTTGTCTCAAGTGGAGACTTCTAATACTTTGGCTCATTTTCAGCTTTTTAAATTAATGCCTTTTATATGCATTATACTTTACTTTTCCAAATATTTCACATTTATTGTCATATTTACCCTCTTATGAATTTTAATACACAAAATATTTTCCCAACATCATGGAAATGAAAGCTGAAGTAGAAGGAGCTTGTGTTTAAACAGCTAGTACCAGCTGGGGCTTGAATCTAGAAATTGTTTCTATAGTGTCTATATTATAACATTTGTTGAGGACAGTATGTATAAAAAGACACACAAGAGAAAGATTGTTAGGATAGAGCCTAAGATGCATTACAATTTGGAGTGTACAGACTAAATAAATAATTCATTTAGAGAAATCCAAGGTGTATCTATGTAGGTGACACCATGAAATCATTTTTTCCCCTCTTGTTTCTCAGAGAACCTCAGCCAACAAGTCTTCAGGTGCTCCTTCCCATAGCAGATGGTCCAGCTCACAGCCACATCAGGTAATGTGCTCTTTATAAGAAGCTTGACTTACTAATTTTCCTTGAAGTGTACTTAAACTTAAAATTAGTTTGTCCCTTGATAAGTATGGAAACTGCGGGGCTCTTGTCTGTTCTCCCCTTACTCATGGCCCCCTCAAAAGTGGGCTGTGCATCCTGTGTTGGTTACTTGTCTCCTCTTCACTGGGTTCAAGGCTTGCGAGGGGTGGTGTGAGGAAGGCAGTGGGCTTGGAAAATGCTCAGACTCCACTTCTAAAGCCCTTCCCAGTGTACTGCATAGATAAAAGCAGCCTAGCAATTATTGGAAATGATGTGTGCTTTGTTTTTCCTCAGTAAACACTGTCCCTTCTGTGTCTTCTTCTCCAGGAAACTGTGTGCACACTCATGTGTGTACATTCACATGCATGTACATTCACATGTATGGTAGTCTGCCATATATAAGTTCATACATAAGTTCATACATCAATATATTTAGAAAAGGTTCTGATGCTAGAAAGAATTATTTCTGCAGTGTGTTATTCAGGTGATTAAGAACTCTATTCTGTCAATGAGAGTTATTTTCCTTATTAGGGGAAGTTAAGCCAGGAGTGATGATGTTATATGCTTGTGTATAATAAAATAGGATCTCTTCTGTTAGCACACAGTTTTTATCAGGTGAAGGCTCTGTGACCATATGGGCTTCTGGGTGGTTCTGTCCTCTGTCCTTTGAAACAGCACATAGTGAAAACAACACATTCTAACTTTGGACCAAAAGCCAAATAGGACAGTCATTCAAATTACCTACCAGTTATGTGACCAAGAAAAAATGAACTCATATTTATCTTTTGGATTATTAGGTAGAACTATTTCTTAGACTTTTTTCAGGCCACATTGGCTTCTGCTGTGATTGAAAGAGAGGGGTGTTATAAATAATTTCTATTCACATTACCCCCCCTTCATTGAATGGACTTCATGTGAAATTTAGTACTGATGCTCTTACTCTGACATCAACATAATATGAGAACATTTTGTACATACCATTTCATTCTTTTTTTTCAATTATAAGCTAATATTTTAATAAGATAATACACAGACTATTGAGAACAAATGAGTCTTTGGTTATAGAATACTTTTATCACAGTTCCTATTTTTTTAATACTGAAGAGGTTGGTGAAGAGTCACAGTTGAGGTGATGGTCCTGCTTCCACCTGCAGTGACTTTGTGTGGGTGTTGTAACTGTAACAAATTGGAAAGGATATGTTGCATCATGAAGGTGGTCTGGGAAGGGGTGGTTTGAAAGGGGTGAGGTAGCTGTGTACAGAGATTGCTTTGAACATGCACATTCCACTTACTTTCTGCCCAATAGCTGTAGCCCGAAGATGCACAACAGATAATGAATGAGCATTTATGAGATCTGTTCTTAGTCTTTCTAGGAACAGAATTGAGCACATCAGTATCCATACCCTTGTGTACCCTGAAAACGTTTTTGAAGATGTTCTGACCTAGCCTTCACAGGTGAAGAAAGGGAGACCGAGAGATTAGTGTTGTCCATGGTTGTATGAATTTAGTTGTTGTAAGATCCTCTGTTCTTCCCCCAAACTCGCTAGATTTTATGTCAGTACAATCCTTCTGGAGAACTTCCCAGTAAGGTACTATAAAGTTATTCTGTGAGTCTGTGCAGCTCCTGGAAAACTTGGTGCCAGAGGTAAGGGAGTAAGGAAAGTGAAGACAGGGTGGTACTTGGGGCGGTCCTTCCACATGAGAATATGTCCTTTCAGTTTTCTGACTTTGAAATGACCTTATAGTATGAAATCTTGAAATTTTTAGATAGAATTTATATAGTTTTATTATCTTAAGGCAAATTAAACTATTTAACCATATATATATATATATATATATATATATATATATATGTATATTCATTCCAGTGTTTTTTCTTTGAGTATTTACAGGCCTAGGCATCTAAGAGTAGAAGAACTAACAAAAATGTGTTTCATTTTTATGTCACACGGTGGAACAAATGTGAGTGTTGGGAGGACTTCTAGCCTTAGCGATCCCTTTCAAACTGGGGAATGTAACTGTGTGGCAGTTCCAGATGGTACCCTGGTAAAAAAAAAAAAAAAACTAATGAGGTATTAGTTTTTCTTTTGTATTGAGGGGTCTCTTTAATTTGAAGTGAAAGTGGTTATATGGTTTTGTACAGCCCACGATTTTCCTTGGCAGTTGCCTTTTGCGTGGGACATTCGCTCCATTGTGTTCAGGTCCACTGTGCACCATCCATCTCTTCTCCAGGATCCCTTCCTAACTGATTCTCTGGCAGGTTCTTTCAGTGGGAACACTGGTGGGAATTAGGAAAGAGATAGAAAGGGAAACTCCAAATATTTCTATCCCTGTCTTTCTGCTTTGGACAGCAACTTTCTGTGCTCTGAGCCTCGGGGTGGATCCAGCACCTACAAAACAGTGCGGTTGCCTGGCCTCTATTTGCCGTCACCTTTGTCCTCTGAGCCCTAGAAAGTACCAGCCTCCCCCTCACTTCCAGTTGACCTTTTGACTCTCTCAATATGTTTGTAACTAGTTCCCTATATTAAATTTCTTCTCTTGGACTGCTTAGCATGGACTCCAGTTTCCTTTAAATTTGAGTAAAGTGTTTTCTCATTGCTGTGGTATGATGTACTTCATTCTTTTGATCAAAGAGTGGCTTTTTATTTCAGAAATGTTATACTAATGTTTACAGAATATTTAGCTTTGCAGTTCCTGAAAACTCTGAGACTGATTCTCCAGAGCTAGCCTGGTGGGTGGTAAGGCTTTCCCAACCCAATCCCATACAGAATGATTATCCTTCCTCTTCCTCACTCCTGCTTACTCCTGCTCTAATCCTGCCCTTTGAAATTTGTGTTTATTGTGAAAACCTTTGTCTTTTGTGTTTTCAGTATAACAGGCTTAACAGCTTCTGTCTTTGAAAATACCTGCACAAATTCTCAGCCTAAGGTTGAAAATACAAAACTGCCAGCTCAATCCACGATTCCAGTTCCTATGTCTTCCTCTGATTTTTTGAATGAGTCATGACTTTTTGTTTACTTGTGTCCAGGTCGTTCTTATCCCATTTGTTTTCACTATTTCTAAGTCTCAGATATACTGAAACATAGGCATAGTCGGAAGTAAGTCTGCACACAGGCAGATCTCTGTGTAGTTATAGAAGCTTGTTCATATAAGGGTTAATACAATCACCATTATTATATAATAATTATCCTCAAAGCTAATATTTATTGAATGTTTACTATATGGTATCTGCTGATTTCTTTACATGTGCCATCTCATTTAATCTTTTATATATATCTATGATAAAGATGTAGTATATTATGGATAAAAGAACAGACAGCCTGAATATTTAACTAACATGGGGTTAGTTTTGTGAGATTCCAGCACCCTCTTCTTTTGGCTAATATCAATATTAATGCTATAAACGTTGTAAAGTAATATAAAGCCACTGGAAAAGAAAGCGTTTTATGTCTTTTTGAGACAGAGTCCCATTAAGCAGTTCAGGCTGATCTTGAGCTCACTTGATGGCCCAGGCTGGTCTCAAACTCTGAATGATCCTCCTGCCTCAGCCTCCTGAGTGCTGAGATTACAGGCATACACACCATCATGCCCGCCAAAAATACATTTTAACCAATAATTATATTTTGAACTGACACAATATATTTTCTTACTGTAAGTACTACTTCTCCTCTGAGATAATTTTTATAGAACAAATTTTCCTTGGGTTTCACTTTTATTTGTGATATTGTGATTGTGATTATGACTATGAATGTGATTGTCATACTGTGGTTATGGAAGACAGAGCTGATGTCCATTGGAATGGAGGCTGCTGGAGTTGAGCACCATTTTCACATCATAGACCTAACACATTTATTTGTAAGTCTGATTATGAAATGCACTATTTTGTGCTTTGCTTGGAATAACTTGAAAATATTTGTAAGAAAATGTATTTTTTCTTCTATTGCTTGGCAGTTTGTAAAGAACACACAATGATAAAGCAATCAAGTTTTATATGCTTACAAATACCTGTACCAAATAAAACAGTCATTATGCATAAATGAAACAGACAAGCGAGAGTAGTAACTGGCTGACTTGTAGCTTCAAATTTGAAATACACAATGGCAAACTGAAATTGTGACAGGATTTCTATGCATATTATATGCATATTGCCTTCAGAGAAGTTTCTTAGTTTCCTTCATATCTTTCTCATATTCAGAAACTTCTTATGAATAATGAATAGTTTGTCATTCTATGCTTTGAAAATGGAAAGCTTTTTATCTCAAAACTGGGCACCAATCTAAGCATCGTGTTTCTAAAACCCTCAGCAAAAAATTTGGTCAGTAGTGGTCAGTGGATTGATACATTATTCTTTAGCCACTCAATAAACTTTGTGTTTAGAATAGTAGTTGAAATCTTAAATTTCATGTCACTAAAAAGTGAAAAAGAGTGCATCTGTTTACAGGAGAATATAATGCGTTTGGGTGTAATAACTGACTCAAGAAAATTAAATCAGGTCATCTAAGTGTGTTACCTTCCCACAGCAGATAGCACTGACGATTCAAAACCAATGGAAGAAGTTTTAGGACTGAGGCCCTTGTACAATGGCTTGAGTGAATGGGTTTGACACACGGGTGTATTTCCTCAGACCAGCGCTCCATGCACATCCCCTCTAGGTGACAGCGAGTATAATGCACACGTTGCAGGAAAAGGTACATCGCCCTTAATTTTTCTCAGACTACTCCCCTCACTTCCAACACACCTGCGCCATTGTTTCGGCCATGCTCTGAAGCAGTGCTAAGAGTCATTCTTCATGGTTTTCTTTAGTTGTAGGATCATGGCTGTCTCAGTTTCTTGAAGTGACTCAAAGTGTATACCTGTCATGGTCTTTTTTGCTTTGGAGAAGAGCCAGAATTACATAGTGCTGGCTCTAGTAAATAAAGAAGGCGAGAACATATCATTATATTTTACAAGGCTCCATTTCCATACAGTGGCAGCCAGCATATTCACTATGTTTTATCATACATTGTAAAGATGCTTAGGAGAGGACTTCCAGAACTGTTGCAGAAGTTGGTAAGAATGATGGGATAAATCTGTTTAAAGTGAAGGAGAATATTTTTTGGGAGGGATCTTCTTCTGTCATAAATTTTTATTACTCCTTGTACATGATTATATATATGAAGACCCATAGTACTCTTCCTTACATTTCCATTCATATACTTAAGAATGGAAAAATGGTACTGCTCTTAACTAAAGTTGACAATAGCATTATAATTATAGAAATCAGGGAAAATCTGAAATACTGATTCTTAGGCATATGAAAACTATTCCCATTTATAGTTTCTTTTAGAGAAGGATGAAACCGGGCAAAACCAGTTTCTGGATTGGGAGATTTGTCGTAATATGAAGCCTTACTAAATATAGACTCACATTTGAAAATAAATTATTAGGGTGTTGAAAATTGGGGTCTGCTTTCATAATACACATCTCCAAAGATGGCATCTTCACTGATCCTGTCTCCTAGTATTCACGCCTCTGTACACTTTCCTCTGTGGACCTCATTTAACCCCATGACTCACATTTGACTAGTAGAATGGGTGTAAATGGCAGTGTAGGGCTCGTGAGGGTAGCTGCTAAGTAGGCTTATAGCTTGGCCCTTGTAGTCCACAGTACTTACTCTTGGAAGAGCTATGTGCTATGTAGATGGCCAACTATATTGAAAATATCATGCTGTGTGGAAGCTGAAGCTGGCATTACAAAGAAATTATGTAGATGGTAAAGGATTCCTGGCTAGTTGTTTCTAACACTCTAGCAGAGGTGTTGGACACATGAATGAGAAGACACTTTCAGGTCAGCCCCGGCTGCTATCAGTGGAACCATTAGGCTGAGCCTAGCTGGTCGTTTGGTTAAGCAGAAAGGGCTAATTGACAGAATGGCTCCTCTTCAGAGAGGCTGCATTATTATTCATACTAACAACTAGCAATACATGTGTACGGGTAGTTAAAGGTCAGCTATGACAATTTGAATGAATTGTTAATATCTATTTGCATTAACCATGCCCTTGTATGAATACAAATACATTTTAGTGTTTGATAAAGTTAGAAATTTTACACTCCAATCATCTTTTCATTATTACTTTGCTGAACAAATATTTTCAGACATATCAATGCCATTTTAAGTTTCATTTAGCATTCACTCAAATTCTAGGATTCAAGAGCCCAGAAATCATTTCCTGCACTTTTTAAAAATAGTATTGATCAAAGGAGTGGTTGCAGTATATGAAGCTAATAGTGTCCATCAAATATTGCATTTGGCTCTTGTTACTCAAGCCCTTAAGATTGTATAACAAATTTTGGCCCATGAAGTGTTAATGGAAGTGACATGACTTTTAAGCTGAGACAATAGAAAGCCAATTTGTAATTTCCTGGGTTTTATTGCCTATATAGGGATAAAAGGAGCCAGAAAACAAAATGGTTCTTAAACTGTAGAGAGCTGAGGGTAATTTGTTTCTATAGCATAGCCTTACCTCTTGTAGACTAATGTAGGAGGCCTGAATATTCTAGAAGATCCATGAAAACTATCCCAAACCATTCAAATTCAACTGAAATCCACCTGAAAATGCATGATGTGATTTCTATGGGAACAGAGCTTTAAGAGAGCATGTCTGATCTTTGTATCTCTCTACCTCAGTCTCCCAATCCAGAAATTGTGACAAGACCACTGATTTATTTACTTGAGTAAATTGAGAACATGTGGCATTCAGCTCATGTTCAAATCAGGTTGCTTTTATTTTTATAGTTATTATGTAGAAAGTTCATAAAATAATTTAGTAAGGGATTTTAAATCGATGATACAGTAATATACACCTTTGAGAATTTTACTTCTTAAAGTGTTTATTATGAAATTTCCAAACACATATGAAAACAGAAAGAATAGTATAATGAACCCTTAGCTCAGGTGTGACAACCATCAATATGTAAGCAATTTTTCAAAGAAGTTTGAGCTGCTGATAACTGCTCTCTATTTGTACCATCCTTTATAGAGATAGCAGCTTGCCTCTTCCCCTCACCTCCAAAAACGGATCCGAATGTTCTACAAACAGGTTTTCTGTGGTCATAATGGTATTCTTCATATTTATTCCCAACTTTGTTCTATTTTCTTGAATGGCTTATTCATAGGGTGGCTATTCTTTCCATTTTGACCAGGAGAGACTGAAGTTTATATACGGTTATATAGTGGTAAGTATTAATAACATTCCTTTTCATTTTCAAAAGTTATAGGGTCACCCTAGTTATTAAACCGATGTGTAATCATCTTGTCCAATTTATCCTGCTTTTGCTTCTTTTATGCCACATATTTGGACTCTCTTGCTTTGCAAGGTTCAGACAAGTCTAGACCAATCTCCATCAGTAAACTGTTATCCCTTGTCTGTGGGTGCTTCACGTAGCTTTATTCTCTGGGTGTCTTTGACATTATAATGGGCTGCTCCAGCTACATAATTTGTAAGGCCCCATGAAAATTGTTCACGAATATTGAGATTTTGAAGATGAAAACAGCAAGGCATTAAAGAAAGTATGGGGCTCTTTTTAGTAGGATGCTGTGTGGCAGCAGAGATGGCACACTATGGAGCTGTCTCTGGACCTAGCAACCTCCCTCCTCACTTGTGACTTCCCACCCACTTCCTTGCACTGACTACTTCGAGGTCTGCACTCCTGCACTAACCTCCCAGTTACAGTCTTACAGGTCACCATAATCCTCAGTCCCTCTCTGTGTATCTGAGCGCTGGCCTAGCTAGATACGTTCATCATGGGATCTGTGCTTACTGTTACTAATGAGTGTCAAAGTCAGAATTCCATCACAGGTATGCTGCTTTCCAAAGCCAGGGGCCACACTTTCTTTGCTGTTTTGACTCTTAGCTCTTATCATAATCCTCTCCTTGGCCCAGGAGTCTAAGGAATGAGTTTTGGCATCGAAGAACACAGGTCCAGTGTATACAATACAGTTTAGCTCTTCTCTGTGTTCTCAGCAGCCACTTGGGGTTTCTCTGTGGTACGTTCATTGGTTCAGCTGTGCTTTTCCTGCCCATACTCACATTTCCCAGCCAGTGACCGTATTTTAGGATTATGGAGAGTAAGTGTGACTGGCTAAGATACAGAAGCCTCTCCTGCTATCATCAGGAGGAGGATAGCTAGAAAACCCAGAAAATAAAAGCTGGACAGTTATTAACAATTTGTGGGTCAGTTGAGATGGATGTGGTGTCTTTTTCTGGCTGCTGATTGCTGCCGGTAGAAACAACAGTGGCTCATTACCTCTACTGCTGTACTGAAGTGTGGTCCTTTCTGTACCACTGTTGAGAAGTGTCTTTTATTTTCATGGCTGTGGTATCTGTGGTATCAATGTGTGTGCCTTTGGAGCTTGAAAAATAATCAAATGTTTTGACCTTGATTGACATAAAACATTTTTAGTTACATATTTAAAGTATAGATTTTTAAGGTAGATTATCTTTTTAAGTGTGTATATGTGTGTGTGAGCACGCATGTGTGTGTGTGCGCACACATGCATGTGTTTCTTTATGGAAAATCTTCAAGAGGTGAAAGCAATGAAAGTGATGGGCTTGTGATTTTGGATGAGAAAGGCTGAGAAATTGTTAAGAATTGGACGCTGAGGATACACAAAGATAGATCCACGTTCCAATTCTGTTACTAGCTTGATCTTGGGCATACAGGTGGGTATCTGTGTGCTTGTTGGTTTATCTGTAAAATGGGAAAAATAATTGTAACTGATTCATGAGGTACATGAAACTAAACAGTCAGCAAAGTCTCTAGCATTTTAGTTTTTTGTGTAAAACATGCCACAACGATAGTTACGTGATTCCACAGCTCATCCATATACATTAGCAAAGAAATAGAATTTCTGTGCTTAGGAGTTGTGGTTTGAACCATTGCTCATGTTCCTAAAACTAATGCTAGAGAGTCAGAGGTTGGGATGGAATCAATTTATTAACCAAAGTGAAGATGATTTCTTTTGACTTAGGTCAAATTACCTTGATAATTAGTATGAAGTCATATTAGGTCTGTCTCCTTTCCACTGGCTCTAGACTAGTGTATATCTAGATAAAAATCAGCAATGTTTATCTCTGTAACTATGATGGAGACTACAAAACTGTCTATTCTTTAGGTAACTTAGAAGAAAGTTAATTGCTTAGGGTTATCTATAAAAACAACCCTACTGAAATATTTATCCTTCCTAGATAGGACATTGGCAGAACTAGGACACTTCTATCCATGGCCAATCTTGACATTATAGCTATCATAAGCTCTAATTCATATAACATAATTTTAAATTGCATCTACATCTCAAGGTAAACATTGTATTACTCTATAAACATTTGAAAGAATTTACTTTTGAAATCATTGGGCAATGAGAACAAATACAATTTACGAAGGGTATCATTTCTCAGCAATTATTGTGCATACATGAGCATTCTTGCAAAGTGAGGAAAATTGAATCTATAAGTTGTTTTTAAATGCAATGATATTTTATGAATACTAAATGTAAAAGCTGATGAAGTAGCTGGCTTTATAAACATAAACATGGATTTTTGTGGTCCTGTTTTGCAGATCTGGATTTATAGTTTTATTTTCATATCTTGGAGCAAATAAATTTGTTTTTTCGGTTCCCATTTTTTTGCAGACATTTAAAAAGGTCATAAATTCTGAATACTATGTCTTACTATCCTTATGGATGAAATAATCTTGCTACAGACCTGTTTGAGCATCTGATGGTAGGCTTACATTTATGCAGAAAAATATTGTTGAAAGTTAAGCAGAATGAATAATGATACAATAAAACACAGGCATTTTGTTATAATTTATGTATTATGGTCTGCTTTGATGCAAGCCTGAATTTCTATAGACCAGATCTATTTTAAAATTTGAACTTTTTGGATGTTTAGAAATTTTAAGTAGCATATTTCCTATATATTCTGTAGCACTCTTACAGTGGTCTTGAGCAGCATCATAACTGCACATATTAGCATTTCTGTTGTGAAAGTTATGAATATTCAACAAATGAAATTACATAAATTAAAAGCTTTAAAATAGTTTGAATAAAGCTTTATTTCTAAGTCTATGCCAGGTGAAGCTTTGCTGCCAAAGTGACATATGAAAACATTTAAATTTTTACTCCTTTTTGAATTTGAGAATATAGTTGAGGAATTACAGAGCTACAACTAGTCCCCTGTTACTTATATCAGATACTTTTACTAAGCATGAGGTAAGTAAAAGGTATTATCATCCCTGTCTGATGCATGGCAAAACAGGCATATAGAGTAAATTCATGGCTTTTTGTAGGTGACAGAATAAACAAACTGGCAGAATATGGATGGAACCAAAACACCCTGACCCCTCACCCAGGGATGTTAGCACTTCTTTTATGGCCTCATTAGTTTTCCAAATAGTTAATTCACTTGCATTTGGACCCTTGATATGGCTTGGGGTGTTGAAATCCCATGGTGGAAATTTAATTCTAAAAGTCAGGTGCTGTAGCATTTGGGTGTGGATCCTTGGGAAGGTAATGGGTGACGGAAACAGAGGCCTCATGAAGGGTTTAACCCATTCATGGACTAGGGAATAATGGATGAACATGTATTCCAGGGAGGGCTTTTGTTAGAAAAGTGAACTTTCTCTGGCTCACTTGCTCTGTCTGGTGATGTGATGCCCTCACCAAGTTATGATGTTACCAGGAAGCCCTTGCGTGATGCCAAGTGGTAACCTGTGCCATGCTCTGGACATCTCAGCCTACAAAATCATGGATCAAATAAGCATCTGTTCTTTACACATTATTCAGGTCAGAAATTTTGCTTACAAAAAGAGCAAAAGGACTGAGATGATTGATGATGGCGGCTATTACTCTATACAAGCAAGGACTCCAACTCTTCTCAATACAGGAGCACTGTGTACAGTTTCATTAACTTTCCATGCCCTTTGATACTAGTTTTGCAATTATGCTAAAGAAAAAGTCTAGCACTTATAGCTCAAAATATGCATAGGGAATATTTTTGGGTATGAACTAAATTTGGTCTTTCTGGTCCTTGCAAGGCTCCCTTTGCTCATGGCTGCTTTCCTCTCTTTGCTGTAAAGAACCAAAGCTAGCTTCCTGCTGTGTCTCCTCCCAGCTCTTAAAATTTCCTGCTCTGTTTTGCTGGCACCACACATGCTAAGACCCATGGTGCATTTTATTGCTGCAGCTGTTCCACTCGCCTATTTTTGTCAGCATAGAGGTTAGTCTCAGAACCAAAGACTTAAAATAATTCACCTGGTGTAGTCGTCTTGGACTTCTGAAACCTGAGTTATTTTCAAAATACTTAAGGGCACTGTAAAGCTTATTTTATCACTTGTAGAGTGTTAGGTAGAAAGTCAACATAAAAATGGAGATTTTCTTCGTGTGTGCAGACACATATTCATTCTTATATTTGTTTATCCATCAAGCATTTATCCAAACGCTAGTTTACTCTGAGCTAGTTTTAAGAAGGTCACATGAAGATCATTGGACAGCTGTCTTTCTGGAAATACTGTGAGAAATAATGCTTCTCAGCACTAGCATGGCAAAGTCATAAGTTAACCTATTCATTCACAAATTTCCAGTGTAGTAGACCAAAGCAGCATTCAGCTTTTTATAGCCGTACATAAAAGACCAGGGAGGACAGTCAAATGTTGTGATTAGAAGCATTGGGGTTAAGTGACACATAGCCTGGGTTCAACATTTGGCTAGCAATTTACAAGGCTGGCAGTTTAGGATGTTACCTACACCTGGAGTACACTTGTGGGTTCTTTCCAAATTCTCCAGACATTTGGTTCTGGTGCTGTGAAATGAGAAGGGTAGTGTTTGCTTCCTGAGGGATTCATGGGGCCACTGAAGATGGAAAGAAACAGCAGGTTTTTCTCCCACTGCTGTCCTTTGACATGTACGCTGTTATTTCCTGTCTCTTGATGATCAATTCTATGCTATTTCATTATTATTAGCAATAAAAACAGCATTATTTCCATGAAATTAAAAAGTTCCAGTCCAGTTTAAATTGAAGAATTTGCATAAACAACCAAAAGTGTGGATAATCATTGAGGTATATGTATGTATGGCAGCTGACCTATATCCAGAATGAAGTTTTGTAACTCTACAAATTTTTATTACTTCTACAAATAAGTGTGAAACATCTACAAATCTACAAAACATGTAAAAATAAGTGTGAAAAGGACAACAACCCAACACAAAAATGGGCAGTCCCCCAAAAAACTTGAGCAGACCCTTAACAAATGAAAATATGGTAGTGGATAATCTGTGAAAGTACATCAATATGCTAACAGAAAAATGCAACATAAAACTACAGCAAGATAGGACTCCATTATATACATAGGGAAAGAGAAAATGTTTCTTTTACCCATTTAGGGTCAGCGGTTGAGGCCTGTGAATTATACCAGGGGAAAAAAAAAAACAGACTAGTAGAAGGAAGAGGTTACTTTAGATACACACGTACAAATGGCACAGAAAAGAAATACAAACTCAATGAATTTATTAAGATTTGACAGCTTCTGTACCACGTTAACAGTAGGCAAAGTATCATGGAGAAACGAACGGAGGGAGGAAAAGGGGTTTGGGAGTTCAGGAGCAACGCACTGTGGGAAAACAGTAAGGGGTAAGCTTAGGGACACCGAGGGCTGTCTTAGTGAGGTTTGTCTATGCAGGCTTATTTTAGCGCCGGTTTTCTTCTGTGGTGATGGCTGTGTACTTTCTTTTGCTATAGGGAAGAAAATAGGAGTAAAACAAAAGGAACTGGCTGCCCTGTCTTAGGCATGAAGAGCGAGCTCAGAGAACCCTGTGTCTGCTGTCACTCAGGCATCTTTACGCCAAAACAAGGTTCATGTCAAAATAGTATAACTTAGGGCGGTCTATTGTGATCCTATTTGATAGCTACCAGAATATCTAAACTAAAAAAAATTACCAAACACTGTAAATTGAAGGGAATATGGAACAGCAGAAACTTTCAGTCACTGCTAATAGGAATACAAATTGATTTTCTCAAGTGCATGGAGAATTCATGTCAATATGTACTGAAATTAGACATACATATGCTACAGCCCAGAAAATTTATTTATAGGCATATAAACAACAGAAATGCATACATATGCTCATGAACTGAAAATTTCGGAATGTTTACAGAAGTGCTCTCTGTAGTAACCTCTGTTGGGGCTCAGAAGAAGATACATCAAAGTTTGGTGCTTTGGCATGCTGTGCACTTTGAACTAAAGGGAAACTGAAAAGCTTTAGAAGCAGCAGCCTCAGAACCAAATTCTTTCCAATCTCCTGTCTCTTCCCCCAGGCACTGGGTGGAAATTTCTTTCTGACATGAACTCATCTGAAGCTTCTCCAAAAGGGACAAAATTGCCTTAGAAATTACTAGCAAGATAAGAGTAGACTACTATCATGGCAGGAAGGCAGGCTGAGGACTATCAGCATACCTAGATATACTTTGTCATAAACTAGTTTGTTCTTTGATCCTACTCAATTTTCAAAGAGAATGATTTACAAATCTTTGTCTGTTCTTTGGACCGACTCACCTTCCTTAAATTCACTTGTCATCTTTCCAGTTGCCTATATTCACTCACCTCTCTCTCATCTAACAAGCGTGTATATGCTTCCGAACCTTGTTCAGTTCTTGGGCACTTTTTGGCAAGTCCATTCACACGTGTCTTCTCTCCTCTCAGTCCATCTATTGCAATTTCATCCCGCAGATATCAAGTGTTAAAGCTTCAGAGGGAGGGGATATACTTCCTTCACTAGTACAGCTCAAACTGAAAACTGTTCTACACCAATGCCATCAAACAGTCTGTGACAGTGCAGTCATTTTTCCTCAGTGCAAGACAGAAATGTCATACGAAAAATGTTGAATGGAAGAAACCCCTCCCCAAAAGGCTAGGTATCCTTTGATTCCATTTACAGTATAGCAATGGAAAAAAATCTCATCTATGTTGGGAAAGTTCATGTCTGAGGAGAGAATGATTAGAAGCTCTGTATTGTTTCTTAGTTAAGATGCTGGTGCGCTCCATTAGGAAAACTTTTCAAAGCGTATGTTTATGATATGTACACTTTCCCATATGTTACACTTCAGTAAAGTTCTCTTATTTTCCACTGGAAAGATGATCTTCAAGGTTCTTTCATTCTCCTGACGCTAACTTCTCCATCTCTCCCCATAGCACCTCCTTATTCTTTTAACATTCCCATTGCTGTGACCGCAGCCCCGAGCTCTGCGCATCTATAATACAGACTAGGAAGGAATCTATGCTACTGTAAGGTCACTCTGTATTCCCCTCCTCTCATCCTACTCTGCTCACCCAGGCATAGTTCTTTCTGTATCTCCAATGCCTATCCCTTTTTTAGGCTACTGCAAGGATATTTGAAGCAAAAGGTCTTTTGGGAGCATGTGCTAAAAATTAGATTATTTCTCTCTAGCACCTTCCTGGCAATTGTTCACCTAAAGAAGACATTCGGGGACTACTGTCTTTTGTGATCAAAAGTTATAAAATTGCTGTCTAACACATGGGACATTAAAAGTTAAGGTAAAGAAATGTCTAAGATCTTTATGCTAGTGCATCTCTTGGTTCCTTAAAATTTAAATGAGATTGCTCTTAACACATGGGTCATCAGAATTTTGAAAGTTCAAATTTTATGAATGTTTTCTAAGTGTAAATGGGAATTTTGGTTCTCTACTTTGTGGTCAACACAAATGTGTAGCTTTTCCTTGATCTTCCCTCCAAAGGAACTACAAATAAAAACTTGTATTACATTTTTTAAGAATCATAAGAAAGGTTACATTTAATACCAGAAAGTCATATCAAGCTTATCAATAATATCCTATTTAACTTTGTTAGTTTTTTTCACTATTACCATCACTATGTGATCCTACAACTTAGCATTTGGGGGTTCTTCTGCTTGTCTCGTGAGAATGTTATTATTTATCTTCATGGTTTTGATTTCTACCAACCCATGTGACACAGACTTACATAACTCTTACCTTAGTAATATCATTTTTCCCAAGGAAAAATATTGTCTTCTTTAAGTAGAGTCCCAGTAGTCACTCTTTGTAGTAAATTATTGATATTCATCACCTACGACAGTGGCCAAACCCAACTTGGAGACTATTTCCTTGATCCCTGAAGTTACTGTGAAGCAGTAACTTCACAAGACAGATGCGCAGGGAAACAGAGAAGCTGCATCTGACTGAATAATTCCTGGCCCACAGTTTCTCAATGAATAGTGTAAAACCACTATAAGGTTGAGGACCGAAATCTCAAAAATTTATTCAGGTGTGTGAGGCAGAATCTCTCCTGTGTCTTTTACTGTCTGCGGAGGAGGGCGCCCACATCCCTTCCACCCACTTCTGTAAATTTCAACTTGCCTCTTCCTGAAATGGCTTCTTATACTTTTCTTTTTCTAAAAACATTTTTGTTCATTCTTCAGACATTTTTTCCACCTGAGCTTTGTGAAACTAGGTACAGAAATTAATCACTGTCTACTGTGATATCTTCTGGCACTATGTATCTCTAACAAAGCAATATTTCAAAGTCGTGTAATTTAGCTTGTGTAACTCCTAATAAATTATGTAAAAACTGTTTGAAAACTGGGTATGTTCTGAAACAATGTTTTTTTATTTTCTTTATTCCTCCCTGTCTCCTTTGCTTTTTTCTTTCCTTCCTTCCTTTTCTCTCTCCCCCTTCCTTCTTTCCTTTTCTCTCCTTCCTGTCTTCCTTCCTTTTCTCCCTCCCTCCCCTTCTACTTCCCTCCTTCTTTCCTTTCTCCCATCCTATCTTCCTTCCTTTCTTCATTTCACTGGGGATTGCAACTAGGGCCATCTTATTGAGTTAGACCCCCACCCTATCCCCCTTTTTAAAAATTCTCATTCAGGGTTTTTCTAATTTGCCCAGGCTGGGTTTGAACTTGCAGTCCTCCTGCCTCAGCCTCCCAGAGTGCTGGGATTAGAGTTCCACCACAACTAGCTAGCACTATGTTTGTTAATTTGGCTGATGAATAAAATCAAATTATTCATATATTTGCTAATTTGATTGATGAATAAAAGATGGTGTTATAATAACAGGAAGTTGTATTGATTCATATGTGAGTTTGGCCAGCAATATTAATCTTTGAAATGATCAGATGTAAAAATTCTTACAGTGAAAGAGCAAAATTTAACAACTTATAAAGATCTTAAGAAAAAAATTTAAAACACTGTCTGTGAAGCTGCCTTAGTGAAAGGAATGGTGGTCGGTAGAGTGACCTCAAGACTACTCACTTTCCATGTGTGTGTAAGTTGGAGAGTCTACAAGTATAAACGAAGGTGCTGCACAGATACTTTTCCCTGCATTTTTTTTAAAAAGCAAAGGATGTACAGGGGTACTATTCAGTTGTAGTCTTACTTTAGAAGAAATTGGCGTCTATTCATAGCAAATGTCTCGTCTCTGAGAGAAACACAAACCTCATGGCATGTGGCTTGCACAAGCTTATAGATTACAACTGTAAAAATTTCATGGAGTTAGCATTTTTAGATCATCACCATTTGCTAAAGTCTAGTTCTAAGGTTTCATAGAGTTCAGTTGGCTTGCTTCAATCCTATTTTTTACCATGAAACATCTAGCTTTTACATGTAGGATGCAAAACTTTTAGTAAAGTACATTTGTCATTGCAGCAGAAATGTACATTTCTGAAATTCCCAACAAAACTAAAGTCATTAAAATATCTGCTGAGTAGAAGGAATTATAACTGTGAGTGTACTATCCCTTGAACTTTTGTCCAACAGTTGTTCAGTTATAGCTAAGCTGAATTTCTCTCAGAATCTTACAGAAATATCTACCTCAACAGTCCTAATTTCTTTGTGAAATAATGGTTTCTATCTCTTATGTCTTACTTTTGTCCCCCTTAAACAAACTTAATCTTTACCTGAGGTTCTGTCCATCCCATCAGTGGAGACAGGACACTGCTGGCCTATGTGCTTAGTAGGCTTCCACAAATGCAGGGGGTGATATGAGTGAATCCACACTGAATAAATGTTTACACCACTTCCCAACCTACCATCTCCCAAAGGAAGGAAGGAAGGAATGCCCCTGAAGGAACTCTTAAAATGAAAAGAAAAGATATGTTGCTACCAAATTGATTTGTCACAATACCTGGTAGCCTAAATATTTTCAACTCTGATAATTACCTAATTTTAGAATTCCCTGTGCTGAATGGCAGGACTGTGCAAATAATGTCAGTGGGTGGAATATACCCACAGAAGGTCTCTTAGGGAAAATATTTTAGCTCTGTCTCTCATGGATATAGATTAGTTTTTCCTATCACAAGTACATATTTTAATTTTAGTATTTTAGTATTTGAGTTGAGAATGACAAAAATCAGAGGTTTGCCTGGGCTATCTGATCATTACAGGCTGGGCCTGGTGACATGTGATTGTCTAATCTGATTTTATTCTCAAGGCAGCTGTGGGAGGAAGGTGGATCCTGATTTTACAGATGGAGGCGAGGAGGCAAAAATTGGTTAAAAAGTGACCACATTCACTACACATTTGAGTAAAGATTTTTTACTCTATCCAACTCCTTCTATTAAAGCAGCACTTTTCACATGTGAACAAACTTCAGGATCATCAGTTGGAGGATGTATTGCACACAGATTGTTGTACCTTCCCCAGACCTTTGGATTTAGTAGATGTGTAATGAGACTGAGAATTTACATTTCTAGTCAGACACCAGGTGAGGCTGACTTAGTTCTGGGGTCACCCTCTGAGACTCAGTACACTGAGTCTACAGACTTACTACAGACTTTCCAAAGCCATTTCAATTATGCAAGTGTGTATTCAGGACCCGAGTGGAACACCGTGGCCTGCTGTGTGGTAAGCTCCTCCTGTGGCTACGTGTGTGTGCAGGGAGCAGGGTGGTTGCCTGGGGGCGCTGAAGGCTAAAGGACAAGCTTAGAACTCCAAGGAGTGTCAGCTTTACCTGGTGGTAAGTAGTCTGACATGCTATTTTTATATTAAAACAAACATACAGCTGTGCTACAGAGTAGAATATCAATTCACTTGGGTGTATAAGATAAAACTTTCGGTTTCAAAGAAAGTTTGCCCTAATGGTGAACTGCTTTAGGCTGTGCTTCAAATCTCAGAGGGAAGTACTTTGCTCTCTGGTAGTAGGCAGATTTAGCTGGGAGGGAGATAAATGTTATTTCGCATGGATATTAATACTTTCTCGAGCTAAGAGAGTCTGTCCTTTGGCACCAGTTCTGGTTTCCTCCTTGAACTCAGAGTCTTCCTCAGGGTTAGCCCTTAGAAAGAGGCGCATCGTCCTTCTTCTTAGGATGTATGGAAACTCTGCTATTAGAGGTGACATTTCTGTTTAATGCTAGTGCTACAAAGTTAAAAGTTTCTTTAAGAAAACTAAATAAATTAAATATATTTTAAATCTGTTGTCTTCATGGAAGCAAAAAGAATCTAAAGTCAGTTTAGGAGGATTTCTTCCTTCACTCCAGGTCCTAGAAATTATTGAGATTTATTACATGGTTATAGGGTATGTACTTGTATGAACACACACACACAAACTCTCTCTCTCTCTCTCTCTCTCTCTCTCTCTCTCAAATGCAGCCCAGTTAATTTCTAAATCAGGTATGCATTGTCCTGGATTATATTGTCATTTGATGTGATCTGTCCTGTTCTTTTTATATCAAGCATAAGCACAGGGTCTCCAATCTGTGGCCCTCAATCACCACTTATGAATTATCTGTGCTAGAGGAGAGGATGGCAAACTGCAGCCTGCACACCAAGTCTGGCTGCTACCTACTTTTATGTGGCTCACAATATAAGAATGGTTTTAGTTTTCAAAGTTTGAAAATAATTTAAAAGAAGAAGAGTGTTTTGCAACACGTGAAAGTCATGAGAAACTCAGATTTTTTATAAGACATTTCTTTACCACAAGTAATATTTTATTGGGTCACAAACATGCTCATTCAGTTTGTGCTTTTTTTTGCTTTTTGTCTTTTAGAGACGGGGTTTCACTATGCAGTTCAGGCTGGGCATGAATTCAGTTTGTAACCCAGGCTGGCCTTGAACTCATAGTGCTCCTCTTGCCTCAGCCTCCCAAGTTCTGGGATTACAGATGTGCACCACCACACCCAGCCTTCAGTTTCTTTTTCTCTAAATACCTATGGGCTGCGTTCATGGTACTAAGTCACAGGTGAATAGTTATGACACAGACATTGTAATCAGCAAAGCAAAATCTAGTTATTCTCCAGCCTCTTCCATAAAAGCTGTACATGTCCCTGCTCCAGACTTTGCAGTATGAGCTGCATTTCTGGCCGCAGATGCAGAAGCAAATCAATTCCAGCCACCCAATAGCTTCTCCCATCCATTTTCCTCTTAGTCATTTTTCCTTCTCTAGAACAAAATCCAACACCCACGAACCAGGGGAGGGGAGGTTTATCCGGCTCATGGTTTCTAGGGGGCTCAGTCCAGAGTTGGGGTCTCCAAGGCAGAAACAGTATGGTGGCAGGGGTAACAGTGGAGAAGCTCCTCATCTCAAGAGCCCGGAAACAGAAGCACTGGCAAGGAGCCCCAGGTAGGAACCAAGGCCATGCCTCCGTGAGCAACCAAGCATATCCAGCAGGGTACCTTCCTACTCTTTCAGGTGGTTCTGGATCCAGTGAAATAGACACGTCAGGATTAATGGTTACAGTTTCCCCAAAGCAAACTTCAGTAGCTAATAGTTGTCTGAATGCTGGACAGCTCTTTGCAATGAAAACAACATTAATGTGCTGTTGTAGTCAGAGTTCACAGGGAAAGAAGATTTAATAGGAGACACATAATTTATAGGATTATTTTATAATATTCACCCAAAGAGTCAAATGCAAAAGCATATAGGAGATCTGTCCATGTACTAGAGACCCAAAGAATCCACCTGAGGGCCTGGATCCCTTGGCAATGTCCTGCGGGATTCCAGCTGAAAACCTATAGACCATGGCTATGTCTCATGCAGCTCTGTATCAAGGATCTGCACTGGGAAGGCCCACAGGTCAGTAGTGGAAGCTGGAAAGTCTATGCCAGTGGGATGAAGGGTCTGTGCCAGCAGGGTGAGGGATCTGCACTGGGCCAGGAAGCGACACTCAAGGTAAGGACCAGAGCTCCCCCGAGAAGAACCACAGCCATCCTCAGCAACAGCAAGGACCTGACTTCTTGAATGGCCAAGGTCATATCAAAAAAACCAGCATGACAAGCTTCTCCAGGAGAATTAGCAGCACACCATCTTCCCCCGCTTTGATGCCGTTGGCAATAATCCTCAGGTGGGCCTTCTACACCCAGCACTATGCTGATTCAGTTCCGCTTGGGGTTTCAAGTTGACTATTAGTTAATCTACTACATGTGCCTTTAAAATAGGACATCCAGTCCCCAAACTCAAGGCTTTTGGATTTAAGAGACAAACAATTTTTGGTCTTTATACCAATATTTCTAAAAATCCTTAATTAAATGTCAGTAACTTTTCTTGCCTTCATTAGAAAAGCTTTTGCAAGGAAAGACTTTGAAAAACCTAGCTGTGTATATGGGGCTTGCCCTTCATCCACTGATGCAGGAAAGTAAGCAAATAAAGAGCTATGTGAATTTCCCTACCTGACTGTGCTTGTACCGGTATCACCTTTCAACTTTTTCTTCCCCCAATGAAAAAGTCTCACCCACTCACTCACAAACCCTCATCTCCATCCTGTATTCTCCCCAGGCAGCAAAGGGCCTCCTTAAAGCTCATCTATTATTGTTTCAGGCAGCCGGGAGAGGAAATCAGGAATGTGTGGAAGGTCAGGCAAGGGTCGATCCTTGTTCAGTTTTTCTTTTCTTTTTTTTTAAGGGAAAAGGTTTATTTATTTATCTTTCTTACACTTTTTGAAGAAAAACAGCATTATTGAGATATAATTTACATTCCATTAAATTCCCTCATTTAAAGTAAATAATTCAGCAGTTTTTAATATATTGAGTTGTGCAACCATCACTGTAATCAAATTTTGGAATATTTTCATATCTGCAGAAGATCTCCGTACCTGTTAAGTCACATCCTATCCTCTGACCCCAGCCTTCTTCTGCACAGTGACAACCACACATTCACTTTTGGTCTGTGTGGATTTGTATTCTAGATATGTCGTGTGCGTGGAATCATACAAGATTGTTTTTCTTTTTTTTTTTTACTGCTTAGCATAACGTTTTTATATTTCTTTTATGGTGAAGTATGTGGCAGAGTTTTATGTATTTTTCTTGCCATATAACATCACTGTGTATGAATAAACTGGACTTTATTCAGTCACAGCTGAGTTCTTTCTGTACTTTGGCTTTTGTAAACTGCTTTGGTTTTGTATGAATATACATCTTGGGATTCTATTGAAATGTACCCAGGAATAGAGTTGCTGGATCAGATGATAAGTTGATATTTATAAATAGCAATGTTTGGAGTTTTTGATTTCTCTACACCTTCATCAACACTTGTTTTTATTTACCTTTTTAAAAATTTTAGCTGTTTTGGTTGGTATCACATTGATTTGTCTTTTCTTTGTGGTGAGTTGTACTGATCATCTTTCTGTGTGCTTATCTCCTGTGTGTCTATCTTTGGAGAAATGTCTTTTCAGATCTTTTGCTCACTTTTAATTGGGTTGTGTTTTTATTATTGTTACAGTGTTTTGTATTTCTAGATACAAGTACCTTGTCAGTTTATGTAACTTTCAAATATTTCTTCTCATTTTGTGTATTGTCTTTTCACTTTCTTGATGATCTCCTTTGAAACACTAAAGTTTTAAGTTTTGATAGAGCTCTGACTATTTTTTTCTATTGTCATTTATGCTTTTGCTATTAAGTCTAAGTAGGCTTTGGTTAGCATTCTTCATGGATGCGTGACTATATATTTTCTTCTTCGAGTTTTATAGTTTTAGCTCTTATTGTTCAGTATTTCTGTGGTCCATTTTGAGTTCATTTTTGTGTATCACGTATGAGAAAGGTACTCAGCTTTCTTCTTTTGCATGTGTATCTCGTGTTATCCCATAATTACCTCAGAGTCATACTGTGCTTTCTCTCATTGAATGGCCTTGGCATCCTTACTAATAATCAACTGACCACAAGTATTAGAGTATACTTCTGGCATCTCCATTTACTCCACTGATCTACATATCTGTCCTTATGTTAATGGCACACTGTCTTCATTATTATAGCTTGATAATCAGTTTTAAAATTGAGAGCATAAGTCATAGTCATTCATCTTTTTCAAATTTGTTTTGGTTATTCTAGGACTCCCCAATTTTAGGATCTCCATGCTTATTTAATTTGTCATTTTTTTTTTTAAATAAGCCAACTGGAAATTTGATAGAGATTGTGATAAATCTATAACTCACTTTGGGGAGCATTGCCACTTTAATATTTACCTGAGTACAGTGGCACATGCCTGTACTCTCAGTTACCCAGAAGGTTGAAGCAGGAGGCTTGAAGTTTGGAGCTTATTTTGAGAAACTTATCAAGGTCTTGTTCCAAAAATAAAATGTTTAAAAAGGAGTGGGGAGATAGCTCAGTGGTAGAGCACTTGACTAACATGTGTTAGGCTCTGGGTTCAGTTCTTAAGGCAGCAAAAATAAAGCAAAACATAAACAAAACACATTTAAATTTTCTGGCTCATGGTTTTGGGGTGTTTTTAAATTTAGCTTTTCTTTAATTTCTTTGAATGATAGTATTGGTTTAAAGCATGAGTTCTGACTTCTTTTGTTAAAATAGTTTATTACTAAGTATTTTATTCTGTTTGGTGGTACTTCAGATAGAATTATTATCTTAATTTCATTATCAAGTTGCTCTTTGCTACAGAAATTTAATTACATTTTGTATAGTAATACTGTACTTTGTATCCTTGTTGAACTTCTTCGTTGATTTGAATTATTTCATGTTTTTACCTAATTGCCCTGCCAAGCAGCTTTAAGGCAATATGGAGTAAAAGTGGCCAAAGAAGACAGCATCGTTGTCTTGGGCCTTCTCTCAGGGGATAGAGCCACCATTTCCTCTCATGAAGGTTGAGATCAACTGTAGACATTTTGTAGATGTAACTTACCATGTTGACAAACATTACCTTCTAATTCTACCTTGTTAAATATTTGAATCATGAAAGGATGTTGGATTTTTCAAATGATTTTCTTCAGCTGTTGGGATGTTCATGTAATTTGTGCCATTTTGGTGTTGATATTGTGAAATATAGTAATTGATTTATAGATATGAATTCAATCTCTCATTGCTGGGATGCAGCCTGCTAGGTCATGAGTTGCAATCTTTTGAATATGCTGCTAGATTTGGTTTGATAGTGGCTCTGTTTTTGAGGATATTGCCATCTATATACATAAAAGATAGCCTCGAGTTTTTTGTGCTTGTTATGTCTTTCACTCACGTTGGTATCAGGCTAGTAACTGCCCTTGTACATTGCCTTAGAGAATATTCTTGCTTATATTTGTTAGAAGAGCTTGGGAAGGGACAGTACTCTGGCTTGTTTAAAGACCATGTAGAATTTATAGAAATCTAAGATAAAGCAATCTGGGAATTTGTATTCTTTAGTTTATCAGCAAAATGGGCCACTGTGGATAGATTCTGCCATATTCTTTTGAAAAAGCAAGGGACTCTACTTCAGAATTATGCAGCAATGGGACAGAACATGCAAGTATTTATGCACCCAGAAGCTTCCCTTCTTGTTCAGTGGTTTCTAATTAAGTATTTCCTTCTTTTTATTGTTTGGTCTTCTATCTGTGTGTGAATGTCAGGTGAGTTCTCAGAGAGGCAGAGCAGAGAAGTGCCAGGACAACTGAGACTATGTGCTGTTATGTATAACTCCTTGTCACCCATTGCACAGAGGCTACCCTGCCTCCTTATATATGCAGGATCATTTCCAGCTGCTAATATAACTTCCTTCATTGCGTGATACTCTGCTGTGATGTGGAGCCTCAAAAGATTAGGTGATATTTATAGTTCTAGTATCAGTAAGCTCTAGCATAGCAAATACTAAAATTTTAGGGTCAAGAAGACCTATTGTTTTAAACTAAAACAGAGAAGTAGTAATGAATACTGCCTATTTTATACTGCCTGGCTACCTGCCTCGTTAATCCTACCTTATCAGAACATAGCATTATGTTGTATACATCCATTACTTTAAAGCCAAATTCCAAAGCACAGTTTCCCAAATTCAATCGGTGTTGTCTCTGAGATGGATCTTATCTGAGACTTCAATAACCCATCCTTAGACACCATTAGAATGATTGTTTCTGAGTGATATGACACATGGGAGACTTAGTGGATGAAGTCATCAAATGCCCATTATTGTAGCTTCGTTGCCACAAGTTGGATTTGTTAGCAGTGATTAGTGAGCTGTAAGGCATTCTACTTGACTGTGATGATGCTGCTGAAGAGGGACAGTTGTCCAGGAGAGCAATCTAGAGTGGATGTGAATTGCAGTATGCAAAATCCTAGCTAGAAGTTGTCTGATAGGTCAATCAAACAGTAAGTTGGAGGTCTCCATAGGAAATTTTGCCATAATGAAAGTCCAGCATTCACCTCTACTTTTGGCAGATTGAACTTTCAGAATTGAGCTTGGTACAGAGATTTCCATTCTGTGTGAACTGTGCATATCTTTCGTGAAGAATTTCAGGTTAGATGATATAAGTCTATGAAACTAGTGAGATATAAATTAGTAAGATATAAGCCAGGGCCTTACTGGAATCTAAGGGACAGTCCTTCCACCCTTTATTGTGGTTTGGCAGGGACAATGCTTTGCATTGTTATTTGATGTCTCTGACACCATTAATTCTGTTGGGTCATAGGACCTGAGTGGAAGGATAAATCACACCTCACCTTAGAACTGCTATGGAATCTTCTCTTGTCCAGAAAACTGAAAACTGGCCTCTAAGTTACTTGATGAATGGCTTAAAGGAATATCAGTAAGTGTTGTATGTACCACCCGTAAAATTCACAGAGGCCCATCTACTGTTGTACAACATTTTTAGAACATGAAATACAAGGTGCAATGCCTCATTCTTTACTTAGGAAAGGGTACCCTTATGTTCCAGAGACAATTAGACACACATCCTTCTCACAGCAATGCTAGAGTATTTTAGCTGTAGCCACAGATCTTTGCAGGTCAAGACACCTTGGTTGCCACTTTGGCTCTGATTTCCCTCAGAATAACTTCACCCATCTTGTCTCTGTCTGTTAAGCAATGCTGCATGGCTCTGCTACTATTGAATCTGATCATCCTTATTAAAGCTATGAATTGCAGTTCCGTGTCAGCATCTCCAACTGTTATCTCTATATTGCAGATATAACATTAGGGAGCTTTATAAAGATTCAGTGGTTCCTCTCTCCAGTGTAACTGCCAGATCCCCAGCTGACCTTATCTGTCGAGCTTGTCTTTATGTCCATCTTAGGGTATATCTTGGTCCTTTTGAAATATCTTAGATTGAATAACTAATAGACAAGAGAAATTTATTTATCATAGTTCTGGAGGCTGGAAAACCTAAAATCAAGGCACCAACAGATTAAAAGTTGGGGGCTGGGGATATAGCTCAGTGGAATAAGCGCCTGCCTAGGAAGCGCAGGGGCCTGAGTTCGATCCCTAGTACCGCCAAAAAAAAAAAAAAAAAAAAACAGATTAAAAGTTGGGTGAAGGCCCTCTGCTTCACAGGTATGGCTTCTAATTGTGTGCTTATGTGTTATAATGGCCAACCAGGCCTCTTTTATATGATCTGTAATCTCATGCAGGAGGGCAGAGCCAACATGACTTAATTATCTCCTAAAGGCACTACTTCTTAATTGTATTGCATTGGAGATTAGGTTTTAACACATACATTTGGGGAAAATACAACCATTCAAACTATACAGCAGGATACCATAAAAGTTTTTGATTCTAGCAGACTGTCATAGTAGTGGTAAGCCAGTTGAGGATGGTTATATCTTATCTCCCCAAGTTGCCTACACGTGCTTCTTTTTACTCCAAAAATGAACTGTACATTAGGAAACCTTCTGTTTTCAGAAATCTCCAGAAAAGAAGCCTGTAAAGGCATGTACTCTTGGAATTACCACAGAGAACTTTGAGTAAGGAACAGTACACGTTACGCTATGGAGAGCTGGGGTTGCATTTCTGTAGCACAGCCTGTCCTGCTCCTACTAACACAGGTACAGTACCTCCAAATGTGTGTATTATCCCTAGTTCTTTTTGCTTCATGACTAACTCAGAGTTCCCAAAATCTAGGAAGTTTCTTTCCATCTTTTTGTCTATAAGTGATCCCAGAGGATCCAGACATACCTTGAAGTTTCAACTCACTGCTTTGCCATAAATTAACACTTCCTATGTCTCCTTGGTTTCTCATACTTCCTTTTTGTCTGTCTCTCATGCAGAGAATTGTTTAGTTTTTCTAGATATTTGTAACTATAAATATAAAGATATTCAAACATACAGATAGGTATCTAGCTATATATAGATATTAATGAAAACCCCTTCTACCATTTATATAGACTAATACAATGCTTCTCCTAGGGTGAGTTATGAGAGTTTAAAAACTCATCAGTATATTTAATTTAAAATTCACATGATATTCAGATTCATTAAATAGTTAATAAATTTTGATTTTTCAAAATAAGACATTTTCCATGCTCTGTTCTTTAGCTTTAACCTTCTAGGTAGCTTTATTTATGTGCTATTTTCACTAGGCTCAGAGCTCTCTCACAGAATGACTCATGTTGGACAAATGACAGAAAATTCCTTCCCTAAGGAGCTGGAATCCCCAAGCAAGTCATCTGCCACAAGAGGAGGAATGAAGCCAGGGCGCCTCGCGTGTGCTGAGGTTGTTTCTGGAAAGACCAGCAGCAAAGGTGAAGGTGTGTTTTTAGCCTAGTAACACACAGTTGTGCGACGGTGTCATGATTTAAGATGCAAACTGAGATAGTTAACAAGAAAACAGGCCATTAGGAAGCCCACCCTGAGTCATCACAGTAGGCATTTTTCTTTTAAGGATGGCATTGACCTTATCACAGGGAGTGACAAAGAAATGGTTTATCTTTCAGGAGGTCTCCACATGGCTTGAGGCTTACTATTTTTTGATACTTTTATGTGTTACCTGAAGGGAGCCCAGGAAGACAGAGAAGCAAACACACTCAACTTTGCATTGCCACTAGTGACGACATCACCTTCAGCTGTAGCCCTCCAAGAGATCTCGGAAATTGTGTTTCTAAAATGTTCATTTATTAGAGCTTAAGGCTCCTCTGATAAATGAACTAGGAGGTTCCGTCTTACTCCTCCCAGGGCCTTCAGGAGGCTGCTTGTGCCTGACGTGCAGGAGAGCTGGGGAGAATGCAGGAGGTCAGGCCGTGATTCATCTGCATGAGCAACGAGCTGCCAGGCCCAAGACAACTTCCTTATGCACGTGCCTCAGATCTATCCACGGGAAGTGAGAGCACAGAGGGAACCAAGAGGAGGACTGAAAGTAGAGTGGCCTGTGGTGGCAGTGAGTGGCCTCAGGAAACAGGAAAACTTAAGTTTGGATCCTGGGCACAGCCATGTTAGTAATCAATAGGTACAGGGCGGTTTACTTAAGCTTTTAAGCCTCAATCCTGCCCCCCAAGTCAAATAAGAACAGTCCCTCACAGAAAGACTGTTGTATACATTCTATAAAATAATTTGGGTAAAATACTGAGCATAATGCCTGCCAACAAGCACAATAATAACAACCATGCACTTCTGTGAATACCTGCTGAGTACTTTGTATATTTTTGTACAAAATCTTCTATTTGCAGCCCAAGAAATCTACACAATGTTACACTTGCTGTAGGAGAGAAAACTGATGCAAAATGGTATGCTGATTCTTTCAGGGACACAGAGGTAATAGTTCGGGTACCCTAAACACAAACTAGTTCTTTTCCTATGAAGCTGAATTGCCTTGTTCTCCACTACATTTCAGGTGGGGTGGATAAACATTGCAAACAGCCAGGCAGCCAATACAGTGGAACATACTTGTAGTCCTTGACTCTGCAAGGCTAGGCAAAAGGATCATGAATTTGAGCCCAGCCAGGGCAATTTAGTGAATTAATGAGACCCTGTCTCAAGATAAAAATGAAAAAGTCGGTGGACATAGTTCAGTGCAAAGACCCTGAGTTCAATCCCCAGCAATGTGCGCACATGTGTCTGCATGCCCGCACACATACACACATGCGTACACATACATGCACACACACACACGCACACACATGCACACCGCACACACACATGTATGTACACACACACACGTGCACACTCACACACACACACAACAGCCACGTAGGACCATTAGCTCAAGAGGAACAATGAAGTAAAAATGTATCTTAAAATCCCTGTGGCTGAGGAGTTCAGGAAGACACACCATGGGTTTGCGGCCTTTAAAGGATATCAATCTAGGCAGATGTATTTGGGACAGTAACTAATACTATTTCAATATATAACGAAAGATGATAAAAATATTTACCAGCTCCCTCAAGTTTGCTGAGATTAGCCAAGACAATACTTCATAAATTACAAAATGCGAGGCACATTATATGGCTAATGATACTTTTAAGATAGAGATTCTATACTTTCAACCAGTTTTTCTAAAATTGGATATTCCAAGGTACCTTACTTCTCTGGGAAGTGTGTGGTTGTGTAAGTCAAGTGGATAAAGTACTTTCTATGAGGGTTGTTTACTTTTGAACACCAATAGGCCAAGTAGCACTATAAATGTCACTGAGAAAGTAATAGATCACTGTGCTGCTTTCGGTGCCGTGTGAGAGTGTGGCAGTGACCAGAGCAACCACTAGCAGCAGTGATCGCCAGGCACTGTTCTCCCACTTATTAGCCTCATTTCATTCATCAATAATTTATTCATTGGATACTAGGCCCACATTTAACTAAGTTCTTGTATGAAAGCTAATGAAGAAGAAATAAAACTCCTAAGCAAATAACAAATGCTCTTAAGAATAGAATGAAAGAATATGTCCATTTCGACTAAAATGAATACAGTAAGTTACCTATCTGGGAAACAATGAAAGGCTTTATTTTCTTTTGGAAACATTCAATTGCATATACATTTGAAGTTCATGCATATATCAGGAACTATGTTGAGGACTGAGAAACAAACTTCCAAAGAAGAGCAGGCCCACGCTTCAGGAGTTCAGTGAGTAGAATTAGGCATGTAAAAAGATGAACTGCTGTACAGCAGCTTGGAAACAGTAGAACCATAGACATTAGAATTGGGCGAGGAGAATCATTGGTGGAAACATTGTATTAATGGGGCTCATAGTTTCATGGTAAGAATTAGAAACTAAATGTGCATAATTTAAGCAGAAAAGAAACTTACTGAGACTATATTATATAACTCACAGGATTGCCTGGAAGCTTGGCAAAATAGGTAGAAAATAGATACTCTGTTTTCATTACTGTTTTTGTTGATGGAACAAAATCCAAAGTTAAAGGAAGAAAGGGTTTTTTGGTTCACAGTTTGTAGAGGTGTTGGTCCATAGTCAGCTGGCTCCAAGGCAGAGTGGTGTGGCAGAAGGGCATCACAGAGGAGAAACAGTTGATGGCTAGTAGAAGGCAGAAGGGAGCAAGGCTGCAAGCCACCAGTGTCAAGCAACCACACTAGCCCTCTTTCTATCCCTTATATTTTATAAAGGGACTTATGGCCATGGTGGAGCATCTTTAATCCTGTATCTTTAATTCTGTGCCCAGAATGATACCAACCAATGAGAGAATCAGAGGAGCAATGTAGTAATCATATGCTCTTGATATCAGCATCACACAATCTCAGCACCACATAATCTAGATCTTGCTCTCTCTGAGAAGCCCCACTGACAACCACATGAGGCTTTGATGGAACATTTAGACTAAAGCCATAATACACTCCAAACCAAGGAGTCAATCTTCTGAGAATATAATTGCTGTTACACTTGAATATTCAGGTGCCAGTTTGAACCATCACTGTATTGAATGCTGCCCAAGATCCCAGGGTCTAAAGTCCTTGATGAGTGTATCTCAAAGCACTCAGATTTAGATTTACATCGCATGTTTTCTCCCGAGTGACAAAAGTTAGATTACATGCTTTCTCCCTAGTGACAAAATGAGCTGAAAACATGAGACTTTAGCAGTTTCTGTAGGTGGAGTAAGTTCCTTTTCCCATTAATATATATATAGTGAGGAATTCTGCATAGGTAGGAGAACTATTCTAAAACTGGCCAGAAAGAAGTGCATGTTGCACATAATAGAAGATCATATTTTCATCTTTCTTGACTTCTTTATATATATTGGTAAATAAATTTATTGTCATTCCCTGCTTATGGAAAACATATGCAAAGCTGCCATTATATTATGTAGTGATTGCTCACAGGAAAATTACCCATATGTCAGTCTCTGTAAACTGAGTGTTCGTTTCATATTTCTTTCTATGCCAAGGATAGACATGCATTTTTCACAAACTTCTCACTCGAAACATGGCTGCATACCAAAGAACTAATAAGCAACCACCCTTGGGTTCTTTTGTTCTTTATTTCTTTTTTCTTTTCCTTTTGGAATAATTACTTTCACATTTCTTTTCTTTTTCTTCTTTTTTTAACAAATTCAGCCAGCACACCTTATCTCAAGGAAATTACATTTGTTCTTGTAGGTATATGAATAAGCAGAGTGACAAGAGTTTGTTCCAGCCAGAATTAGATGAATATGGCAATTACTTGGGGGGAAAGAACATTCTGTAAATGAGGCTATGAATCCTCTAGAACTTGAAATAATGATCACCAAAAAGATGGTTCTTGCCATCTTACTGTATAGTAATGTATTTCTTATTGTGGTGAAATATTCTCTGGGCATGGGGAAATGAAAATATTTGAAAACCCACCCTTTCTTCTCAATGATAGGATGTGAATTATCTGTATGAAACTAGGCAGAATAAATATTGTGCTAAAGAAAAAGTAATTATGTGCTTTGCCTCTGTGTGTCTGTGTGACATACATTGAAGTGGCGAGGGTTGTACCTGTTTTTGCAGCTCAAAAGAATCTACCAAGCCATGTATGGTGATGCACATCAATAATCCCAGCACTATGGGTGGTTGAGGGAGGAGAATCACAAATCTGAGCCCAACCTGGATGATTTAGTGAGATTGTGTTTCCAAAATAAAAAGTAAAAGCAATCTTGTGCTATAGCTCATTGTGCAGGCTCTGGGTTCATTCTTAACTGCTGAGAGTGGATGGGAGAAATTTTACGAAGGGCTTTCCTTTAGTGGCATGGAGCCTCCCTCTCTGACTGTGTTCCGCCTATCTCTTACATGCTCTTTCTTTGAATTTCACTTAGCATCCCATTTTCACTCTGCTCTACCATGTCAGTTTGTAATTTACTTGTTATCTAATGGCTAACCATTTGATACACACTATTAACGTTTTTTATTTTGAAGATTAAAAAAACTAATAAAACAACAATGAAGGCAAAATCAAAACAATACAAGAATAACAAAAGTAATGCATGACTTCAAAACAAAGTGATAAGAAGTAACAATAGTTGCTACATTACATACTGTTATCTTCAACGAAGTTGCTCATTCCACCAGACATAAGAATATAAGATTGATCAAACAATCAAAGACAGTAACAAGTAAAACCAATTCAAGATGATGCACAGCTTCATCACACAAGATGGTAAGATTTCAACAATGGTTCTTATACTGTACATGTTGTTTTCAGATCAGTCATTCTGACTACCAGATTCAATCATGCAAAATTGGTTAAGAAATATTGCATGTCTCTATGATTACTTATTTAATCAATATTGCATGGCTCTATTTGTTTTCCTGAGAAACCACTTTGAAGATATCAATAGTAGTACAACAACCATTGTTAATTTCCTACCACTTTGTCTATAACTCTGTATTTTTTGTATTGCTCTTATGGTATTTTGTAAATGGATGTCTGTTTGTTAATACATTTCTTCTTATATCTTTAAAATAAAAAATGGAGGCCAGAGATATAGCAAAGAAGCCCAAGGTCCTCAGTTTGATTCCTGGTACCTCCCCAAAAAAGATATCATAGATAAAAGTGTTATAAAAACAAATACAGCAGACATGAAAATGAAATCCCCCCCAAAAAAAATTGGTCAAGAAAAAAGAAAATTTTAAGCATTGACTGTTCCTTTTAATGAACCACAGACACCAGCATACATCTATCCCAACTATCCTTGTATGCATGTATAAATTGTTTTTCATTTTAAAGAGAAAAGAAAAAAAACCCAAATAACAAAAACAAATACATAAACAAAATAGCATAAAAAACAACAAAAATGATACAGAATTTCAAAACATGGTGATAGGATACTAACAATAGTTGTTACATTATGTTATCTTCATTATGTTGCACGTATAACCAGCTACAGACCTGTTAGATTGATCAAACAATTACACATTAACAGTTCCTTTCAATAGACCAACAGATATTAGTAGTACAATTATCCTAGCTCTCCCGTGTATACATATATGTACTTTTTCCTTTTCCTTCTTTCTTTTTCCTCCCTCTCCTTCATCCCAGTTGCTCCTTCCTATTTGAGCAGTTTCTTTTCCCTTTCACAATATCTATTTCAGATTTTATTTACTCTTTCAGGTTCTTGTGCCAGGGAGGAAATATGACATTTACAAACATGAATCTGATTTATTTCACTTATGGGTATGGTCTCTAGTTGCATCCATTTACTTATAAAAGCCTCTAGTTTATCTTTTTTTTATAGCTGAATACTCCATTGTATAAAAATACTTTTTTAATCCATTCCTCAGTTGTTGCACATTTAGGTTGTTTCCCAGATTTATCTATTACAAATTGCACTGCTGTAAACATGGGTGCACATATATTGCTGTAGTATGATGTTTTCAGTTCTTATGGAAAAATACCCAGAAGGGGAATAGCTGGGTGGAGTGGGACCTCTAATCATAGTTTGCTGAGAAATCTCCAGGCTGTGGTTGCACCAGTCTACACTCCCACCAACTGTGGAGAGAAGTTTCTTTTTCTCCACGTTACCCTTTTTGAAGGCAAATTCTGCTCTTTGCAGAGCTCTTACATTTTGTTTTGGCTCTAGCATCTGGTTAAGTCAGAAAGCAGAACAATGAAGGGATGAATGGCTTGAACAAGAAAGATTAGCCGTATCAGTGAATTAAAATGCATGTTTATTTTTGCATTCAGTGTAAATATAATAGTCAAATAGTGAGTCTGTATCTGCCTGATGGCATGTTAGGTGTGTCATAGAACAAAAAGACACGATACTTTTCTCATGGATATTGAAATAGAGCAGAACCTACTTCCAGGAAAAGAATTATAAAATTATGATTCTAGAGGAAATAGTGAAGTTCCAAAGTGAGCTTCTGGCAAGGTATTATGAATAATCTCAATAAGCAAAGCTACTCATGTGTTTAATAGGGTTGTTGCCAAAAAACTTAAATTTGAAAATATTTCTATAGTTTTTATTTAAAATATTTCTGGTTAGAAAACAATGCATAAAACTTCTTGCATTCTGTGAAATATGTAATGCCAGTGAAAGATGTGCATAAGAAGGAACTCCTCATTTTTATCTCAATTTTTTTGCCAAACTGGAAAGTAGAATAAAAATTAATAAGGTATTTAGGAAATGAAAGATTACAGTAAGAGGTTACATACATGTTTCGAATGATTTTGCATATCCAGCCTGGATACTCAAGAGGTGGAGAAGAACAGCAATCCTTGGAAAAACATCCACTCAGCAATTTCTTAAAAAAAAATGAGGAGAGAGAAGTGGATTATGATTATGTTGAAATTTGGCACCAATATCAGGGTAAAACTTGAGCTAAATTAGTAACATATTTTATGTGCTCATAGAAAAGGACAACCACTGGCTTTGAGAATGTGATTGCAGAATTTGGTCTGATTCATCTTTTGAAGGAATACATACTAGCCTGCTAGATAAGATGATTATTAAGAAAGGTAGAGATCTTTTTTAATTTGAGCAGGACATTTAACAGTGTTTACTGATTTCCTACTGAGAAAATGAAGTGCTGCCAGTGAAGAATTCAGATGTTGAGATTTCATCCTAAAGTGGCATGGAAATTGCTCAACGCTCAGGCTTCGCTTTTGCACTTGTTGCCTTTTAAAAGTTTATCAGCAATTTGCATGTGAATGGAAAACGTACACAAATGCCTGAAAACCAAAGATCATATAATACAGTAAATAAACATTCAATTAAAAATGCTTTTGGTCTGGTTGGGACAAACAGCCAAAACAGAAATGATCTCATTTAACGTGAATACATTCAAAATCAGATGATAAGAAGACTCCTTAACAAAAAGTGAAAGCAGAGTTTCATTACACATCAAACCTTCCAAAAGGGAACACAGTGGCACAGCTGGTAAACATTTAATGTCAGTTTGGATCACATTTATAGTGTATTAATGCCCCTTCCCAAGGAGCTGATGGTCCTGTCCTAAATTCTTGTTTCACACTCGTGGGTGTGCTGAGTAGGTGCACCACATGAATGAGATGAGTATAATAGGCAATTTCACATAAAATCAAAACAAGAGAAAAGTATTAGATGGTACTGGGCATGTATGGCTTACAGGCAAAAAAATTTTGGGAGGGACGCGATAATCTTTATTTACTTAAAGGGCTTTATGTAGAAAAGAATATAGATTAATTTACCATTGTTCTAGCAAGTGGTAGGAATTGTTACAAGGACGGAGAATTCAGTTCAGCGTGAAGGACTCTTTAACTCTTAGAATTGTGTGGAGTTGGAGTAGAAAGCTGTACGAGGTAATGAACTCCTGTGATTGTTTAGTGTGCAGATGTGTAACTGAAAATGCTCTATGTAGGAATTTTACATGGAAGGGAAATTGAATTAAGTAATCTAAAGACTTCTCAGTAGTCTAAGATGTTGAAGTTTATAAGCTCTATTTGTGGTTCTTTTTTAACTGCAAAAGCTAACTTTTCCATATTTTAAAAATCCTCACATTACAAAGTGCCTTTGAGAAGACATGGTACCCAGGGATACTGGGAGTGACTACTTGTGCTTGGCTTGCTATGCTGTGACAGGTCTTAACCGACATTAACATTAGCCATGACATATGTGTATCATGTCCTACCATTATTTGCGAATATAATGCTATCATTCTTCAAAAATGTCTTTCTGTTTAACTCTCTCCAAATTAGCTTTAATAATGAATCAAAACTTTGTATCACTGCAGTTGAATATACCTTTATATAGCTAGAGAAAGGCTTTTATGTTTGAATTTAATTCTAATTTTATGTAGTAGGAAGACCGTCAATGCAAATTTCCAAGCTTAGGCAAATTGGTAATGTTCTTCGGGGAGTTATAATCTACATTAACATTATCATTGTAGCCACATTTACTGAATATTTACTCTGTGTGGTACATACTTATGGTCACTTTATGAGCTTTATCTCATGTAATCTTCACAAAAATCCTACTAGATAGATGACACTCCTGTTTTGTCAAATATTTAGAGAGCTCAAGTTATCTGAGGTGATTTAGAGAAAAGGCTTTTGCCAGTTTATCACATATCATACTTGATAGATTGCTGTTGAATATACGAGAATCAGTCTTTCCATTTGCCACTTTTCCTACCTCACCCAGAAGCAGATGTTTCAGAAATGTTTTTTTATACATATCCTTAGTTTTTCTATCAGCTACATATGGAAAGAAACACCCCAGGCACTTTTCCCTTTCCAGTCATTCCTTTTATCTTGTTCAGAAGTTTTAGCTCTGAACACTTAGAATTGCTTCCCCAATTGATTCTTGTGGATACATTTATTTTTAAAACGTTTGAAGTCAGATTAGTCTACACTGTGTCAGATTCCATTGTGCTCTCAGTATTCCTGAAATGCTTCCACACATAACTGAAGTCTATGGGACCATTGCTGGAGCCCATAGTGGGGAGACTCCTGACCTAGTCTCATGGAGAAGGAGATGACCATCCCGTGAGGCACACGTGACACAGAAGCAAACTCTTAGGGTCCTCGGCACAGGAACAAATCAATCAATCGAGAAGGCTTCATTCAACCATTCTGTTGTGTTTTTGCTGGATGTTGACTACCATGGCTGAGTGTATTTATTAAAAGTTTTTCAATGAAAATATTATAACAAGCATTCTTTATTCAGACTACATTCCCCCCATTTTATTCATTCCAGCCATGCAGGATTAGGCATCAATTCTGTACCAAAGAGCAGACATCGTGTCTCTATCTGCTGCTGATTTCCTCTCTCTTGCTCCCTGCACAGGGCATGGGAGGCAGTGAGATGACTCCATTGGATACACTAATCCAACAAAACAGCTAAATACACAGCCCCACTTACTGAGATAAGGCTATGACATATCTGTAACAATTTTCCACCCTGTTCTTGTTTATGTGAGCAAATTTGCTTTCCTCCTGGATAAATCCTTTGAAAGCCACTCTCGTTGGATGTCCTGTTGGAAAGGAGCCAGAGATGGTATCTAAATCACATTTCTTTATTAGTCTGGAGATTGTAGAAAAAATAGTTTCAATAGTGAAAACCTCCCTCTTTCTTTTTCTTCATTCTCTCTTTTAAATATATGGCATTCCTCAGTTAGAATTCAGTTTGCTGTGGATAAATAGCTTCTAAAAGCATATGGTATAAGAGGTTCATGCTACACTATAGTTGCTGAGAGAATGCTCATACAGAAATTATTTTAGTGCATGCTCACTCTGAATTCTAGTTGGAAAGGCTCTAGCTAAAGGTCCAATACTCCTTAGAGTTATGATTATCTGATTAGATACAGAGCTTGGCAGAAATCAGTTTTCAGCTCAGACGTGGGATGGCGACAGAGTCTCATTACGCTAATTTTATTTACGGGGCAGCCTGGTTTCCTGTGCTGTGAGCCGGGTGCTTATTCAGCTGCCTTGGCTTCAGTGGGTTTGCCGCACAGCGTATTTTTGTTTCCGAATTATTTTGGCCCTGGAAGGATGTCTGGCCTTGTTTCACTTTCATAATTCTGGAGAAAGTCACGGAAGGTTCCACGGAGACAGTGGAGGAGGCTTGCGAGGCCCTTCCTCACGCACACACACACCCTGTGAGTGGCTACTGGAGGATGGGCTCTGATGTGGGAAGAGTCCCAGTGTCCTGAGACTTTTACCTGTGCAGAGGAAAGGGAATGTTTTCACTGGGTAGAGTACTGCCTTCCTGTATTGTGCCTCCAAGGCAAGGCTCACAACCACCTGGGTCTTAGTGCTCCTGCCTATGCCCTTACCATGAGCAGATGTGGTGTCTCATTACACTCCCGACCTCCTCCAGGATAGTTTGTATTAGTATTTATTACAAGGATGTGAGAAGAACTGAGAAAGTGCCTAGGGATGACTTAGAGGGGTTTGTTATTGACTGTGGGTCAGTGCTTCACTCAGGTACTAAAGTAGTTAATATTAGCAGAATGCCTGCACACATGATCTCACGTTAGGCATCACAAAAGGCGGGCAAAGGAGGAGAAGACAATGATGGTCAGGTTTCTTCATAAACGAGGCCCAGAACAATTGCATGAGATCATAAGACTCGGGAGTGTTAGCACTTGCAGGTGCACGTGGACTTTTTTTCATAGTGAGAAATAGGCTAATCAGCAATTAATATGTTTAGTTACGTTCATGTTTGGAAATTATTAGCCATCATAAACACTGTTTCCCAGTTGGGAAGCAATGACAGATTACAGTTTACACAGATCAAGAGAAGTGACTGATTGCTGAAAATAACTAAATTTACAGATTAGCAATGAAAATTAAACATTCAAATATATGCAGCAGGTAAAATGAAAATATTTTTTATCAGTGTAAATGAAAGGACACAGGCCTCTTACGAGTAACAGCTGCCGAAAGCCTTCCAGTAGCCTGGTTTTTCGTATGAAGAGCTGGATGCTACTAAAAGCAAACATATATCGCCCTTCGGACTTGGAGAACTTACTTGGACAGGTAAAGTGACACGAGCTTGCACCCAAGTAGCTTGGACCAGGAGCTCTTGCTGCCAAGTCTGTGTTGTCTAATGCTGAAGACTGTGTTACGTGATTTGCTTATGTTGGTTTGTAATTTACTAGCCACTGCTGTACAGTTTGTTGGACCATTATTCCCATGACGTCCAGGAGGCCACGAAGAGGAGGCATTCTGTTAGAAATGGAGAAGCAGGGGTTAGGACCCTGGCCTAATTAAAAAGGCTGTCTGTGCTCATCCCCTAACTCTCCCATGACCAACGCCCTAGGCATCTAAAAAAAACCTCCTGGTCCTAAAATCTGCCTCCCTTTGTCTTCTCAGTTCTGAATTGCATAAGTATTGCGATTACCAGGAAATAAAGGAGGCCGGAAACTCCCGCTCTCGTTCCATTTCCTAAAGGAAAATGTTTAAATGTCAAATGCTTAAATTTATTTTAGAGCAAATTTGGTAAAATAGAATTTTTAAATGGTTCTAACTATAACCAGAGAGAAAGAAAGGGAGAGAAGGAGAGAGACGGTGAGAGAATATCAAGCATTTTCTTCACTGGGTAGATGCAAAGGCTAAGATGTTTCTCTTATCTTGCAAGACCTGGGTAATTGCTTCAATTTTTCACTGCTCTCTTTATGTGTGCAAATGGCCTCATTTTAGCAGAGCCTTTTCTACCAACATGGCTCTCATGTATTTGAAGTTTCAATTGTCTCAAGTGCACTATAGTAAGATTTTGCTTAGGGTCCTTCTGTAAATGTATTTTAAAGAATCGCTAAACTATGATACTTCACTTGGCAGTGTTAGCAAATACTCACATCCCTTCAATGCCAATAGCTTTGTGGTGTGCTAGAAATTGTGCGGGAAGTTAGGAATACAATGAACCAGTAATGTTAGAGCTCATTCTTCTCCCTCCCCTCTGTCTCTCAGAAAAATCAGGCCCAATGTTGAACTAAACAGTTTCACTGTTTTTTTGAATTTTTAATTATCTTGGCTTTTCCGAGACAGTCAGAATTATGTTTCCACATTTTTACTGTTTTTTTTTTTTTTTTTTAGATTTTTAGAATTTTGACAAGTTAAAATAGGATATTTCCGAATGGATTTCTTCAGCAGCTGAGCTTACTTTCTGTAACATTTTGCTCAAAAACAATTTCCATAGCAAATCATCAACCAGAAAATCGGGGCTGATACAGAGAACACTCTAGCCAGATGGGAACCACAGTTGGGTGACGAAGGGTTTGGAATATAAACAAGGAACTGTTTATACATTTCATAATGGGGAATTGGATAAGCTGTTCAAATTTAGGGTCTCAAGCCTGTGATTGAGCAAACAGAAATGCTTGGCATTTCAGTCCTAGTATACCTCTCTTTTTGAACTAGATTTCTTGAGTTTGGTGGACTGAACTGATCTATGAAAAGTAGTGATAATTACACTCTTGGTTCACATGTGCTGCTAACTTCACCTCCTTTTTCATTACTATCTTAATTTATCTCAGGAAGTTAAATGCTTGGAGATTTGCTTTTGTATTGGCTATTATCATAACACCTAGACCTAGTGTAAGACTAACTTGCTATATATCCTTATATGCACAATATATTTTAAAAATATCTGTGCCAGGGATACAGCTCAGTGGCATAAGCGCCTGGCGAGTTCAAGGTCCCGAGTTCAATTCCCAGTACCAAAAATAAGAAAATCTATGCATTCAAGGCCTACAGGGTTTAAATTATAAAGTTGCCAAATAAAGCCAAAACAATAAGACTTTTGTTCGGGCCCAAGAAGAATGAATCAGCCTTTGGAGAGATAGAATGATATGTCTGTGTTTTTTTCTGCTTATTTTTCAAAGTATCTTAAACGAGATTGGGAAATGTGATAGAAACAGAGAGGCACAGTTTGGGTTCTGCCTTTAGAGGCAGTGACTGGTTTTCATGGAACCCTGAAACTTACTGGGAAAACGGTAATAAATGAACCGTTCCTCACCCCTCAGTGTAAAGTCCAGGCATGATCTGGGAGAGAAGGCAGAGAAATGGTGGGTCTGTGACAAACTCTCCTGTCTTTGCGCTTGGTTCTTCATTTATCCCTTCATCCATTGGATAAATTATCTGAAAGCTGAGTGCATGGTGCAAATTCTCGGGCATAAAACAGTGAGAAATTAAAATGGCCCCATTATCCACAGTGAAAGGGAATATACAGGTAAATAAATGGGAAGTTACCCTTAGGAAAGTCTATGATAAAACTATGTAAGATCTCAGTGATGTGTGAACCCAGCACACCTAACACAGATTGTGGGCAGGGGCTGCCGGTGTGCCTTGAGACGTCTTTGAACAAGTGATGTCTGTCCTGAAACATAAAATATCGCCCAGACATGGGGATATATATTTATTAAAGTGGGGTTGTGTCTCCCCTCAAACATTTTTCTAAAACACAAGATGCAGAGGGGAATAGAAGGATGCCTCAAAGAACCATCCTCTCTGAGAGTCAGACTAGCTCTTGCAGGAGATAAACTGTTAATCTAGAAGTGTTCTAGACTTACCACAACAATCCATGAAATCTTACTCCTAAATTTAGAGCTATCTTTACCTGTGGCTGTTGCTACCTGGAATAGTCAACTAATTCGCCTTTGTCTGGATTGAGTCATTAGGATTGAACTGGGAGTTATGTACACAAGAGCCAATATTACCCTGATCTTTTTATATTATGTTCAGGATAGTAACAATGTGCTTATTCTGTTATGTATGATTGTCCTAAAGTCACTGAAAAATTGGAATATCTGAAAGTTTTACAGAATCCCTGTGATAGAATACAGATATCACCAGCTAGTACTTTTAGAACGTATTCTAAAGTGTTTGGGCTCAGTTAGGTGGAGAAGTTTAGATGAAGACATAGATTTGGAAAATGTCTTTGATCCTTTGAATATGTCTTGCAAAATGTGACACAAAAATATTACATAGAAGTAAAGAAATCAGTATAAAAAGCAGACTATCCCATGGTTTTGCATTTGTAACTCTTCACACCTAAGAAATTATGCAAATTCTTCTTTTACATTGGTATTCACTGTGGTTTTCTATGACATCTAGTAAGTTCCGTTCTTCAGCTCAAACAAGCCAAACAACTCCCAGAATCTTTTGTGTTGAATATTGCATCTACTTTTAAACCACATAAAAGAATAAACAAGCACCCATTGGGATCATTTATTGTGCAAAAACTGCTTTATGCTTTCATAGCAAAATCCTAGAAATATTGCTAAGTATGTTACAAAATAGTGGTAAATGTTAAAATTAGGGCTAGGTTTATCTATTATTTTAGTAAGAGTTCATTAAAATTCTACTATGGTTTTATATACTATATATGCATAAATCTGTCCAAATTAAAAAATATATATTATCAGGCTCTTACTATGCACCAATCACTGTACCTTTCACTACAACTGTCTATTTTTCTTGGTCATTTAGAGCTTTAAGTGTCCAAAGATCCATTCATTCATGTGCGGCTTAGGTATTCCTCTGTACAAAGTTTATATTTTTCTTATAATTGTTCTTGCTAACACTGTATCAAAGGAGATCAAGATCATTATGAAAATTTAGAAATTGTTTTATATAGTAATAACATCGTCAAAATTTTCTCTTTCACTTCCTTTTTATACATTTCTCTCTCTTTATATTGGGATTCTGATATTCCTGTCATAAATAGAATAACCCCCACGTAATGAGCATTCTTCAATTACTTGAAATTTTTTCAGAAATATGGTTTTCAGTTCTTTAATTGAATAGTGTTTACCATATGGCTGAAGTTCATATGTTGTAGTCATTAGGGCGGGGAATTAGCAGCTGTAACAGACACCTGAACTTACAGGCATGAAAGCAGAGTAGAATGTCATCTTTCTCTCTTGGTGTGGCCCAGAGAAAGGCAGACAGCTAGGCTCTGATGGGGCGCTTCATTCCGTGAGGTCAGCCAAAAACCCTGTTTTCATCTGTGTTGCTTCTCTTCCATCTTCAAGGATGTCATCTTCTTCCATGAATTTAGAACAGTTTATGAGTCCAGTATAATTTTCCTTTAGATGAAAGGCAAACTGTTGTTTTATAAAACCATTGTTTGATAAAACCTGTTGGGAGAGGAGAGAGTGCTGGTGTCAATCAAAGACAGAGAGAATGGGGAGTTGGGAGTGGTTACTTGTATCCGTCCCAGGTGGCTACAATTTTGCACCCAGTTTTATTATAAACCTTGTACAGAACTTCCCTGTGTATCTCCATTCATGGTGTGTGAATAATGCCGTGAGTCATGTTTACCTTTCACTTTGTACCATGAATGTATCATTTATTTGCTATTTTTGAGGAAGGAAATTTAAAGCATTTAAATAAAACTGTGATGTTTCATTGGCAATTACAGGTGGCAATAACCCAAATTATAATTGTTAGTATACATTTTTTATCCTTACAAAAGGTTTCAAAGTTATATCACATCAACAGAGTACTCCTATGAAGTGACAATGTGTGGCTGTGATTTTTAGTATGAGGACACCAGGCAATTCAGCCAAACTGTGCAGCTGGAAAACGTCAGAAAGACTCTTATTTGCTCAACTGTGGGTGCAAGTTTAGGACGCTTTTCGGTGCATCCTAAAATACCAAAAGAAAACAAAACAAAACAAAGAAAAAACCAAGCAAACAAAATCACTTTATAACAGGATATTATTTTAGTTAATCTTATGGAGAATTGTTCATAAAAATTGCATTTAGACTATTGCATAATTATATGCTTTACGTAGTGAAATTAGTTACATTAAATTATGAAAATTTGTTCATTTTTATTCAACACGGCTTGTCTTTTAGGTTGTAGTTGGCTGTTTTAAAATTGATCATTCTAACCTATTATAAGTAAAACACTAGTAGAATCATTTGTTAAATATTAAGCTCTTTTATTTGAAATTTTTACTGTAGTGATTATTCACATAAGGAGTGTTTATTATAGGAAATTTGGAGATACATTCAAGACAAGGAATTATGGGTAAGCCTAGCATCTGAAGATGACTAATATTGGAGAGGGGTGTGTGTGTGTGTGTGTGTGTGTGTGTGTGTGTGCACACTTGCATGCATTCATAAGTGGGAGTTTATGCAAATATTTAGTTTTTAAACAAAGTTCAGTGTACCCATCATATAGTGTATATTAACACTTTTGTAAGAATTTCTTGTATTCTTTGATAGCTTGATTTTAAAATATGCCTTATGTCAACTTAAACAAGCCACATCCTTTCTAGCTTTTGCCTTTATTTGCATTCATATTCTCAGACCATCTTCTGGTTTTCTAACCATATCAATTACTCTATTTTTACTCTTGTGTGGGGACTTTTAAAAATTTATATTTGTGATAACTTCCGTAAGCACAAAATAAGCATTTTTTAAAAAAATAATTAAGTACAGTTACTACTGTTATAGGAAAGAAAAACCAATAACCTTTATTAAAAGAACATTTTAGTGAGGAGTCTATAAAATATATCTCACCGAACAGGAGACAGTGATGGTGGTAATAACAGACTCTTTAAGCCAGTACAACCCAGTGAGAAACAAACTGGAGAATCTTTAGAAGACCAATTGTTCAGGATGCAGCCCTGTTGCTGAAGAAGTCTTGGTGCCCCATGTATACCTTGGGCCCTACATCTGCAATGCTCTGAGGATGCTTTGAAAGCTAAATTAATCTTGTGCTCTTTTCCCAGTAACAAACATTTTTTGCAACCAAATACTATAGCCAAAAAGTGTCACTTAGGCTACATCCATTGCCCACCCATGCTGAAGAATTTCATTCCAGCAGAATTTTTCACTGTGGGACTTGAGGCAGGAGGCTCAGTGGCACACTTCCCTCTTCTGTTTTGGCTACAAATAATATTTGAGGCTTTGTCCCTTTTCAAGGACTTGGTCATGAATATTTAATTTCATTGCCTTTCATAGGTGGATTAAGGAAGATTGTCAGATATTTTTACTTTTAGCTCTTAATTCCTGTAACTGCCTCCAAGACTACTCATCTAGAAATCCTGCAAGAGCATCCTTACATTAAAAAAATCTTCCATTTAATTCAAGAATAAAAATGATACTTATGCCTTGATTATAAGATGATAAACTGAGAAAGCTTTTGTAGTTTTTACTTTTGAAGGAGAATACGGGATAGGACAAATTCACATATCATGTAGAAAAATGTATAGTCTGCAACACAGATAATTATTTATTGATTTCAATATAAATTATTGTTATTTGTTAATTTCAAAAGTATTTTGATATTTGCATATGATTTCTTTGCCATATTGTAAACAATAATTTTCACTTGAGCCAGAAGTTCCTTTAATTACTCTTCCAGGTGTGATTTTATTTTACTATTTCTCCCTTCTATTTATATTAGATCTTACAAAAGTTGCTTATAAGTTCTGGCTTTTCCATAGTATTCTTACCTGGTTTCTAGGGTTGGCATATTTTCCCCACTTTCAAATGGTGCTGTCCGTTTCAATAGGAACTGTTGGTGGAGACTTAATAATGCGAGTTAAATTCACAAGACTAAAAGAAGTTCCCAAAACATCATTGTATTGACTATAGCCTTTCTGGGTGTGGGGATAAATTATAACCTATTTAAATGTGATTTTTTGGGTAATTTTACAGTTTGTTTTAAAATTTGGCCTTAATCAACACAGATATAACAAGTTTCACTATCTCTATAACTTTATTTATATATCTCAAAAGTTTTCTGTTTCATAGTTATTCTGTCTTAACTCTAGGAAATTCAGAAATTCCCCATTTTGAGACAGCATTCATTTTAAAGAGAATAAAAAACAATAGCAAAATAACAACATGGACAAACACACACAAAAAGCAAAAGCTATAAAAATGATACAGGGTTTCAAAACAGAATGATAGGAATTAATAGCGGTTGCTATATTACATATTGTTATCTTCAGTGAAGTTGCTCAGAGTACCAGAGGTAAGAATGCAAGATTGATCAAACCATTAAAGAGAATAAAAATAATTTTTTAAAAACTTAGACATGATACAGGGCTTCACTAGACAAGATGGTAGGAGTTCACCAGTGGTTGTTCTATTGCACTGAGACAGCTCTCAAAGTGACACAGGAAATAGAATGTAAAGAAAGAACAATGGTAGCTGGTTTTACATCAGAAAACCCATCTGATAAAAGTCCTTTCATCTTCTTCCTACTCCCTGTTTGTACATAAGTCACACTGAGAACTGTGGGGTAGACTTAGTGGATGATTAAATTTTAAGCTAGACATTTGTATTTTTGAATGTTGATACTCTGAATCCTTTCCAAAAATTATAAAAATCAAGAGTTTTGCTTATAAGGTAGGCTTAGAGTGGGTTAGATTCCACTGATATTTATTAAATAGGAAAGCAAGATATTACAAAAATGACAAGATTTGTACCATCAAGTCTTTACTAGCTTCATTGAGAAAGGCATACAGTTTTAAAATATAGCATCAAAATGTGTTAGCTTGACAATAAAATCTATTAAGAATAACATACATGGTTGGCTAATTTAAATAGATACTGATCAACAAGAGGAAGAGTCATACTCATTCTATACCATGAAGTTGTTTCAAGTCTCTTTTATTCTTAACATGTTTATTTTCAATTATTTGTATACTGTAGTTTTCATTCATTCACTCTCCTTGAAGTAATCACATCATTTGGTGTGTATTTTGAAACTGTTTTTACACTATAAGTATGTCCTTCTACTTTATGGTTTTAAGGTTTGTATTTCTGCAAGCTGGACCTATAATATGCATTGTCTTGCAAATAGCTTTGTGAACTTAATCTAAAGAGTCATTCATCTCATTGACTATAGATCTAAATCAATATTTTAATTTGGTTTCATTAACTAAATAAATGAATGTTGTTGAAAGAATTTGTTCCTTAACAATATATACATAGTCCAATTACTAAGAAATGGAATTTTGTAGGACTCAGCTTCAATTTGTCGCCTTCTGGTTTGAATTCTTATACACACACACACACACACACACACACACACACCTATTGCACATATTTACTTTATCTTGTGTGATAACATCTCTTTAATAACCAGGTGTTCAGTAAACTGGCAAGGGTTGGAGTTTTAAGGAAGGATAAATTATTTTTGCTGTGTATGGTTCATTTTCCCAGATACACTGAAAAACAGTCTGATATAAATGAGGTTGGGAATTCCAAAACCATGATGTGGATTGTATTCTCAGCTACAAATAGTAGACAGTTCTATTAACTTTCTTGTCACTGAGATATAAGGAGGAGGGGTATATACATTCGGCTCATAGTTTTCAGTGGGATTAGTTTACCGCTGCCTGGCTCCAAGGTGGAAAAGCCATGATGGAAGCCCCTGGTGAAGGGTAGGGGCTGAACTCATGCCGTCCAGGAAGCACAGAGAGAGAAGGAAGGACCCAGGGACAAGAACACATTATTCTCAGTCATGACCCGAGGAACTTATCTCAAACCAGGCCCCGCTTCCGAATGGCACATTCAGCCATGAACTGATCAGTGAATCAATCTTCTGACCGTGTATAGTGCCCCACGACCCAACCACCTCCCAGAATCCCCACTTCTGAATATATGGGACTTTCAGGACACATTTTAGGTCTAAACGATATTAGTCATTCCTAGGCATCTGTGAGAGATAATTTCTGAGACACCCTCCACACAACCAACAGGATATGAAAAGCAGAGGATGATTAAGTCACTTATATAAAATGGTATCATTAAGCAAAATAAGTCAGACATGCAAGCTCAAATATTACATGTTTTAAAAATATGAGATACCCACAATACAAATAATTTACAGAGCAAAATAAAAGACAGGTGATGGAACACGTGGAGATAGGTTTCTTACAATTGAGAAGGGCACCAAGGGACGGAAGAAGAGAGGAGGGGGGGTGGAAGTAGAAGAACTAAGGTATGTACTGGCAGATGCTCACTCCTCACAATGAATCCAATCCTTTTTTACTACAAAGAAATGCCAGTAAACATTTTGAAATTAAGATAAAAATTGTGTCATTAATGCACGTCACTTACCCACAAACTCCTATGTACTTGAAATCATATCTAGATATAATGCCTAAAGCAGTATAAACTCTGTGTAAAGTGTTTTGTTTAGACGATAATGACAAAAACCTGCTTATGCTCAGTACAAATGTCATTTTTTGTAATGAATATGTTTCGTCTGCAATTTGTTGAATCTTATATGTGGAATCTGCAGGTTCTCAGAGGGCAGCTGTGTTTGCTAGAATCTGTTTAGTCTGGAGAGAGGCAAAGACCAGGACCTGGGTATTATAACCAGCTATGTTAGGAGGCTTTATGTCTAATAATTATGATCTCCTTTCCTGTGTTTGCTGAATAAAATTAAGTACTTTTTCAACTTCATCCTTCTTCTCTCATGCTTTCTCACTTAAACTCCAGAATAACTTCATTTCCAGCAATCCCTGTCTCCCTACTCTGCCCCAAATGGAATGTAGGTGGCCAGCTGACAAGAAAGTCTCACTCCTTGCAGGATCCGCCCATAACTGGTGGTGTATATTTGCTGTGAAATTTCAGTCATACTTATGAGCTTAAAGTAAGTTGCACTGAAAACAGACCCATAAATGAGGCAGACATGCTTGGTTACCTGGCAAACATCCAAAGGAGAGAAGAGAAGACAAATAATTGGAAATTCAGTGTACTGTGTCAGAAAATAAGGGAGTTCCCCTAAGATTCCCAGACTTAGCAATTCCTTGTAAAATCATACATGTTCTCCACGGAGAGCAAATCAAGTTCTCTCTGAAGAACAGATATTCTTGCATTCCCAAGAATCAAAACTGGAAACCTTTCCACCCTGCACTTTGCAGTTCTTCCACAGAAAACACTGAGCTCTTACTTGATGAATTTATGAATAAACTGTTCTTGAACCATGACTTGAAGAATTTAGCTGGCTGCATTTTTTAAAATAATGAATATTTAACTGATTTATTTTGGGTTTTCAAGAAGAGTGAAAGAAAAAAATCTTGAGGGCCTGTATTCTTTTCACTATGGAGACTTCCAGGACTGAGTGAGGCTGGAGAAAAGAGACATTGATAACTATAAACCTAGTAAAAAAATTTTGAGGGGTCTGCACACTTCTTCAGACATGGATCAGGGAGCCATCTCCTGTGATAGTGAAATTCATCCAGGCACTCAATGCATCCTCTCAGGTGGTTCAAGTCACTATCAAAAGTGTAGGCCACATGTTTCCCTGGGGGAGTTTGGCTTTGTTACTTAGTAGGATTGGCAGGCCTACACACTGAGGGTTTAGCATGTGGTACTTTTTCCATCTGAAACTGATATGTTACAGGCATCATTGAGATTGAGGACTGGTTCCATTCCTGGAACCTCACAATGGGCACCAGCTGGCTGCAGCAGCTCCTTCAATGGGTAATTGTCTAGAAATCTATACCACCCCCACAGTTGAACCTGAGGTCACTCAGCTTCTTGGAGAATTTTTCCAGTTGAGAACAAACCATATTCCTCTGGGGACATTCAGTGGAAGAAATAGATGAAAGGTATGAACTAATCACCATAGGTGGAAATGATTACACCAAGCATTAGAAATTCACTTACAGAAATTCAAGTATTCACAGATTTACCCGGAAGAAAGTGTTCCTTCCCTACACCTCAGCAGGGAAAGCTTAAGAAATAAGAGGATGAAAGGTGAAAGTGGCAGGAAAAGATTGTTTTCTGAGAAAAATACAGTTTTCCCTTGATTTCCTTGGGGCACTGGTTCCAGGGACCCCTCAAAATTTGAGGACTCACAAGCCCCTGTGTAGAAGAGTGTAGCATTTGTATACAGCTAGTTGTTCCATAACATTAAATCATTTCTAGATGTATTATAATAACACTTAGTAGATTGTAAATGGTATATATTGTTTAAGGAAATAACAAAGGGTAGAAACTTATCTGAGTTCACTAGAGATACCTTTTTTTCAGATAATGTTGATTGGCAATTGAATCCAATGATATGGAACCTGTGGAGACAAAGGAGTACTGTAATTTCTTCTTTTGGCTACCACTTTGAGAAAATCAGACAAATAGAACTTTCCTCTTTGGAATAGAAGCTCTATCTATTGTTCTAGAACTTTTGGAGTCATCATTTTCAAAATGCCTGAGATTCAGTTATATCATGTTATTTTTAAGGGACACAGAAAACATGCAATACCTTCGTTCTGAGGGAAATAGGAAAAATGACTCCTGAAACAAATTTAAATTCTCACACATGAGCTGACAAGCATTTCCACGTGTAGACCTTGTCCCTATCTTTAAATTCTGAGCCAGTCCACTCTGAGGAATGGAACTCTGCTCTCATCCTCTCCATGGGCGGGAAAGTAGCATCAAACCCCTTACTGCCCTGACTGCCAGCGTCCTGAGGCTCACCAAGGAGAAAGAAAGGTTCGCTAAGGCAGAATTGCCAAATCCTGTCTGCTTCATGTCGTGCAGTGGCCCAATTCTGATAATGGAATTTCGTAACAAAGGTGTTTTTTGGTCTGGCCTTCCTAGAACGGGCCTTCCTTCTCAAGTATGGCTTACGTTCCTCTGCTAGATTGCAGTCTTCGGAGAAGCCATGGTAGTTCATTCTGGCTTTACTAAAAACAGACCCCTCTGCTGTGAAAACTGGCCACATGTAAAGACTTCCCAGAAAGCAGCTATGGGCCTGGTCACCAAAGTTGATTCCTCTGTTTGCAGAGGTCATTCCTAGTCAAAGTCTGGGATCACTTGTAATATGATCTTAGGTAAGAGATTACAAATTCACTGATTTCTGAAGGGATAGCACTGAATATGGATGGGGCTAGATTGAAAAGATCGTATCTCTTTAAAGGAGGTAACCACCTGTCATCTGCAGCCAGTAAGTGCCATTTTAAGGGAAGAAATTAGCTGAATTTTTTGATGAAAGTTCCATATTTGAAACTGAATTCATGTATTTAAATGGCATATGCCAACTGAACTACTTCTGTTGCCTGACCTGTGACACAGTTATATATCTGTGGCTTATATCTAGATCATTTTCCTGAACTAAGCAGTCATGTGTTTGTGCTTTGGTACAGGTGAAGAGCCTGTCCCAGGGTCAGATCGGGGACCCACCACTGCCTATTTTAGCCAAGCAGATGGTCGGTCTCCAGGGCCATCTTGCACTGTCGTATTTCCCGTCTCAGTGTGTGATGGGACCGACATATCTCAAGGAGCAATTCCTTGATAAATATGATTTCCACACACAAAGTGTAGTTAGCTAAATACTATCACGGTGCTTAAGAACAAAAACATTGAGTAAACCACATACTCTGTTCTCTCCAGTTTTATGGAGGATATAACATAAATACTATCTTTGGACAATGAGCAACATCCTTGTTTAATTACAGACAGAACCTGCAACTTACTTCTAAGCAGAAGGATATAGCACAGGGGATGGAATAGCAGCTCCTTGAATAGGTTAAGTTTATAGCAGAGGTGATGGACACATCACATCCATGATTAAATTATGATTCCCTCTTGTATTCTATAGCTCCTTCTTAGCAGACCTGAAAATCTCCTACTGGCCTTGGTGAATCAAACACTAGCCCTATAAATAGCTTTCAGAGTGGGCAATGTAGCAGAGAACTGTGCCCAGAGGCTAGGATTTTAGGGCAGGTTTCCTACAGCTGCTGGTAAGAAGCTGAAGCTCCTAGCCATACAGTTGCAAGGAAATGAATTCTTCTGACGCTTAAATGAGGTTGGAAGGCAATCTTTCCTTAGGTAAGATTCCAGATGATACTACACCCCTGGCCAGCATTTCAGTTACAGTCTGTGGGATCCTGAGCAGAGAAACCAGCCAAAACATACTAGGACTCCTGTCTGATGAAAATTATGGGATAATAAATGTTTAATATTTTAAACTGTTGGTTATGCGATAATAGAAGACTTTTTAATGGGAGCAGGTTGTAGCCTACCATGGAAGACACAGTGGCAACACATGAAATAGCTGACTTGAATTCCTTTTAGAGAAAGCTCCATACACGGGTGACTTTTGTTTTAAACTTGGTTGGCTGAGTCCTAGCGCTGTCGCAAATACTGTTCTGCAACCGAAAAGACAGTAATTTTTCTTTATCAAGAGAAAGGTGTGTGCTCATGGATGAGATAGAAATCATCAGGATTATGAGTTCTTCTGTCCAGAAGTCCCCTTGCATGGAGCACTGCCCCTACTTGCTCTGCATTCCCAGGGGAAGCTGCCTCCTTGAACCAACTTTCTGTGAATGTGTCCAAAGGGGGGAACTGGGAGGAGACTGAAGAGGAAGGGTAATGGGAGAGATAAGGGAAGTTGGGGGCTGTGTTCAGTCCTCATCTAGGTCTGGCATCTTAAGCAGCAGCTGCATGTCCTCCGAGGCCCTAGCTAAGAGGATTGCCTAGCGTGGTTTCTGAAGCTTCACTGTGTCATACGGCAGCCCCCTTGGCTACGGTTATATATGGCTATACAATTTTATAGTAAATTGAACAGAATAAGGAGGTTAAATTCTTCAGCCACACTTGCCCCGTATCAAATGCTAAGTAGCTGCTTGTTACTATGATAGCTCTCATATAGGATGGTTGCACACAAAGATTATTTCCAGTATTTCATAGACTTGGATCTGTGCAGTTACTGACAGCCGCCTTGCTAGACGGTTACCTGTCCTATGGGCAATGGTAACACCATCTCCTCTCTTTGCCACTTTAGCCAAGAGGTGGGACTGGCTGCTTAATGTTCCTGCTCATTCTAAATTGTCTGTCCTCAGAGTTCTCAGTGTTTTCCCCTCTTGTATAACTGATTCATTCATTTTAAAAAGTTCTTTTGTCCTAAGTAGCCAAGGGAGTTCTTCCCTGGTCAGACATTAGTTGAGATACTAAAAGAGGACAAGATCCTACATTACTTTCCCATCGCTATACAACAAATTTCCCTCAAAGAATAGAATAAAATGACAAACGTATTATTTTGAGTTCTGTGAGTCAAAGATCTGGTTCTGGCTCAAGAACATACATAAAATTGGAGCATCTATATGGGAAGGGTTGATTTCTCATTTGAAAGCTCAAGTGGTGGAGGGTCTGCTCCTTCACGTGGCTGTAGGTGAGCTTCAGGTCCATACTAGGTGCACCCTGGAACTCTCTGGCACCAATGCTTCCCCAGAGATGGTGAATGTTGCATAGAATGATTGGCTTCCCTTGGAGCAAGTGAAAGGGCTTGGGGGGTGGAGAGATATTATGAGACCAAGAGAGAAAGAGTGTCTGAGATAGAAGATATCATCATTGCTAGCTTAAAATCAGCAGTAACAGGTCACCATGTCCACTGCAATTTGTCGACCACACAACAATGCTGGTGTGGTGTAAGAAGGGTCTATGCGTGATGAGAGCACTAGGAGGCAGGAGTCATCGAGTCATCTCGGAAACTGCGCGGAGGTTGAGTGGATTTGATACACAAAAGATTGTTCTGCCTGTCTGTAACTTAAATTGGAAAAGGCAGAAGGTGCATATAAAACAGTAAAATAACATCTGCTTGTAAAAGAAAGACCAATACTCCGTGATTCTATGTCACCTTTGAATTTTACATGTCAGATAAAAGGCTTCATCAGTGTTTTCATTTAAATCTAGGAAACGATGGAAAATTATAAAGATGTTATAATACTTGTTCTGGAAAATAATTTGAAATCATTGGCCCATTTATTAAGATTTGGGCCAAATATGTTAATATTTTGAAAGAGAAAATGCCTTGCTGAAGCAAAATTTATTACAAGCTTTCAGGTAGGTGTGTTCTGATTTCACAGTCATGCTTGATGGTTCAGCAGCATATGCTCAGTAAGCCTCAGGTAGCTCCTAACAATGGAGTGATTTTCTACAAAGAAATATTTAGAAAGCACAATTCTTTATCTGTCCACTGAAAGATGATTCACTGGGGGACTTGCATGGGTATATGAGAGGAAAAGAAAAACGCTTAATTCCAGCTCTATCCTGTGGTAAGGAGATGTGAGCCAGTGGTCCCAGGATGTCCTTCCCTGGTGAATGTGAACCCAGAGGAGTGGCACCAACATCCACAAATTAATTTGTAGCACATGACATCGTTGTCACTTCCTGGATGGAAGAGACCCCATCTTCTCAGGTAGTTGTGCTTATGTTTACTTGAATATAATTTCCTATGAAATGTCTAGGTTCAAAAAGCTGCCATTGCAGAGAACAATTTAGTATAGCAGCCACCATGGTCATCCATAGTCTGGAAAGAGAGTACAATATAGTAAGATATTTAGTGGAGGAAAAGATACTATATTTATATCACAGTATATTGATATTCTTCTTATTATTATCACAGTATATTGATATAATTATTCCACTTTATCATTAGTTATGTTGTTAATCACTTATTGGGACTAATTTACAAATTAAACTTTATCATAGGTATATGTGTATATATTATATCTCTATCACATATATGTTCACATATAGGGTTTGGTACTATCCTGGTTTCAGGTACTGGGGAATTTGGAGTGTATCCTCCATGGATAAGGGAGGGCTATTGTATGTGCTATTCACAATAAAGGAAAGACTTTTTCACAAGCATTTTTTTCTCTCAAAATAGAAAATAGAAAAGAATTAAGGCTTGGGAAAGTTCAGGATATAAAGTAATTTTTGCCCCTAATGAACTTTAGTGAGTAGTTTTTTTTTAATTTAAATTGAAAGGCATTTTCATGTTTGACAGTTCTAAGCTGTAAAAATAAACCCTGGAAGTAGATTGCCTGGGGTAAGATTTAATTAAACACTGTACAGTAAATTAGCATAATTTGATGAGGATCAGCTTTAGTTCCTAGAAACTGCAACTGGCGGAAATTTTAATTTTGTAATATCTTTTAAAATTCTACTGTCTCATCTCCAATGAGTAGTTTTAGAAAATAAAAACTAAACAAGGTATTACCAAGAAGAAGGCAATTTATTAGAAAGATTGTGTGCTGGTGCTGGGATTTGAGGAGAGTCTTAATGCAGATACTAAAAGTCTGTAAGAATAATAGTCCCTTGCAGAACAAAATATACAGTTGGAAAAGTGAGTTGACTCCTTTATCCTGAAACAGCGAGCCTTTTCACTGTGGCCATATGAATACCTCCCTGGCTGTGACTGAACTGGAATCTCACGGGGAGTGCTTCCTTCCTTCGTTTATTCTTCCTTTCTCCATCTATTATTTTATTCATTTCTGGTTTTCCTTTGTCCTTTTCTAACTAGATCTCTTTCTATATATCTAGATAAAACATTTTAAAAATAATGAGAAAAATACATCAACCCAACTTGGAAACATACCTGCGTTTGTTGTTTGTCCTTGTAACTCACTGAGCACATGTGGCCAGTATCGTTCACCACACAGGTAAACAGCTTGATGCCCCCGGAACCATCTGCAGCTGAGAGTTACTGCAGGACAGAGTATGCTACAGGCAGGAAAAAAAGGGGAAAGGGCTGATGGACAACTATGTTCGCAAGAACTATCTCCTGTGAGAGATTTCAAGAGTGAGAGAATTTTTAAAAGTTTAAATCACCCTAGAGAAGGAGGGATTGTGCCAAGATTGCAAGAATTCACACATTCTAGAGAGTTAGAGGTAGATATTTATGGCAGGTGCTTTGTCAGTACCAGAAAGGAAGCACAGGACATAGCAGCACTGAATAAAACTGTGACGGTGTCTGGCCTCATAAGTGAATAATTTACAGGAGTAATGGGTCCTCTGGTATCTTTTCTTACCTCCATAAGTTTTGAAGTAAAGGTATAATAGCTATTATGAAAGGGAACTAAACTGCTCAAAAGGAAATAACACCTGGGATAAGAGAAAAAAAGAAAGAAAAGGAAGGGAAAAATATGTACATATATACAAAAGATAGCTAAGGAAATTATACTACTAAGTTCTATTGGTTTATTGAAAGAAACAGTTCATGTCTAATTGTTTGATCAATCTTACATGCCTACATCTGGTTATCTGAGACTAGTACAACAACCACTGTTGTTTTGACATTCTGTATCATTTTTATGTTGTTTTGTTTATTTGTTTATGTCTTTGGTTTTGTTCTTTTCTTTTTAAAATAAAAAAAGATATATACAAATACATACTTGAAAAAAAGACTTGTCTTTCCAACCCCAAAGATTAAATCTGTGAAAGCTTTATAACGGGATAGTAATAGTTGAGAAATTTTAAATTTAAAGAACGCAGAATTTCCTTGGAAATACATTTTACTTTTATAAAAAGGCTATAATTGCCTCTACACTTATTTCCATTCTGCAACTCTTGTTTGCTAGGACGGTTTCACGATCTCGCTATCAGGCAGTCATCACCTTCAGAGATTCAGAGGGAAGGTGGTTGAGCTGGTCCCAGTGTTAATCCTTTGGTTGCTGGGTCCTGGAAGGCCTGTGGTTCTTGTGGTTCCTGGAAAGAAGATTCGGAACAGCGGGAGTTGAGGGCATCAGCTACTTACAATCAGCACAGGCATATTTTCATGTTTTGATAAGTGTGACATAACCTGCCCATTGAATACCTGCTGTGCTTATAGAGTTGCTTCATCTTATTGCAAAAAATGAGTAGATGCCAAAGGTTTGTTTTTCTTTTTTTTTGCCTCTCTATGTCTAGCATATCTCCTAAACACTTAATGCCTTTTGGATTTCAGTGAAATTTTATAACACAGAAGTTGACTCCATTTTTTTATGTCCAGCTACTAGCACTTCCTCGGCCCCTAAGATGCGGAATAATGCAGACACACACATTTGTCTGATACAAGTTTATACCAAGTACAGACATCAGCAGTGGTTGTGTATTACACCATTTCTCTCCCTCAGTAGGCACAAGGGATTAGTTTGAAGTTCTTACTTTCACATCAGCCCATGCGCCTTTGAGAAATAGTCAACAAGCATCTTAGGGAACTGGCCAAGCAAAGGTTCCAAAGATGAGAGGAGTCCAGCTGAAATGAATTTCTCCAGAATTTTGCAATTAAGACTCCTCTGAAACAAGAAAACAGGAAGAACCATTTGATTTTGCTGCATATAACACCCAATATATAAGGTGTAAAGTTGTGTTTTGAATTACATATAACAAGAAACACTCACATTGTTTTTCACTATTGGTCCCAAACAACTTAGTCTGACCCCAATTTCACCTCATCTTTCCTTTCTTCTCTTTCCAGGTTTTGTTGCCAAAATTTCTACATTGATCCTGCCTTTTTAGTTACCTCTTTCTTCCTCCGTAAACCTTGATATCTATTTTTTCTAATAATTTTCAACTGAATTACTTGGCAAATCTCTTAGTGGTACCAAAATTTTTGTGGGTTTTCTAAAAAAACAGATAAGGTTTGCAGAAGTAAAAGCACGTAGGCTTGAATTCTGTGTAAGGGGAGCTGTAGGGACAGAAAGGTTTTGGTTTAGTAGGAAGATCACTCTCACCCTCAACAAGCCAAGGCCATCTTTTCTTTAAAAGAGTCCCCACTTTATTTACATGGGAAGTTATCCAGGGCACAGCAAGTTTCTGGCAGGCCTTTGCTGGCCTTTGCTGTCTAACTGGCTGCTGTAAGCAGAACAGCCCTCCAGAGTGTCCTGTGGAAGCCACATGTGAAGCTGCAGTTTGCAGGGAGAGAAAGAGTAAGGAAAGGGAGGGGGATATTGTAACTCCATTCCTGTCAGATCTTTGGAAATGTAGAATTCAGTCCTTACAACCACATGACCACAGATAAAATGCAGCTCTAGAATATGTGCCTTTTCCGTAAGCCAGGCTGTAAAACAGCAGGGCGTGAAAGGCTCTGCACAGCCCCTTGACTTCCTGGGCCGTGAGCGTGGTGTCCGTGGTGGGGCTCCTTCCTCTGAGCTTGGTCCCCAGCACTCTATAAGCCAGCAGCAGCTGCCCTATGGTATATTTCAGACCATAATTCTTTACAGTCCTTACATCCCATGGCCAAATCTACAGGAGCTGCTTAAATATACATTTTTGGGATGATAAACTGAGAAACTGCACAACATACAGATTAATTTTTAAAATCTTATGGAAGTGAATTATATTAGGGTTGGAATTTGGGTAGAAGTTGAGAACCAAGACAATGCGGTTTGGTAGCCTAGGCCTAAATGCCTGGGTTTCTCATTTCATCGAGTACCTGCTCTGTGACCAGGGCTGGTTTGTGTTTGTTTGATTATCTTATTTTTTTCTCATCAAGGATCTATATTATCCTCTACAAAATAGGCATAGTAATAGCAGCTACCTCATGGATTTTGTGAAGCTTAAAGAATATGGTTATTGCAAAGCCCTTAAAACAGTGCCTTGCAATAACAAACCCTCAAAAAATCTACAATGCTGTTGAGTTTGTGGCTCTCCTTGCCTCTGCTAATATAATTTTCTTTTGAGATAATTTAGTTCAGGTTCTGTATGAACAAAGTACTAGACATCAATGCTGGTAGAGGCATTAGCTGAAAAGTTACTCACGTGAAACCTACAAAGAGTAAGAGTATTAGGGTGGGACAAGGAAGAGAGGAGGCAAAGATATTGCACTTGAGGTCTAAGCTAAGTCTGATTGCATAGAAAGTTTATAGTCTCAATTCTGCCAGAAGGTGTCCTGCTCTGAAACAAAAGCATCCTTATATCCTCAAAGCACTTACTCCTTGGTTTCAGGCTGCACCCAGTGGAGACACCAACATTCCCAGCAATTTCCAGGGGAAAATGGCCCTGGAAAGGTATATGATGGATTGTGAAAAATGGTACTTAATTAGGAACTAATACCATGATTTTGTATGTGGAACTTATTCATACATATATTGTTGTTGAAATGGTATCGTGTGCGCCAGAGACCAGTCATCAAAATTGCCCAGGGAAGTCTGCAGTAAGAACCTTTTCAGACTTGCTCTGGGACCCTTGCATGAACACCAATTGCCCTCTGTTTGGATTTTTATTGATACTTAGAGTTTGCAAATTCTTTAGGCACCAGAACAGCTTACTGAGCTGGAATTAGCAAATGACTTTCTGAACTGGTGAGCCTGGACTGAAGTGTTTGCTTGTATTCCCTTGCTCCTTCTTGCTGTTGCTCTGAAACCATGTAGAGTGGTTACTGTGAGGTGCGGTGTGCATCATGGTTCTCAGTGTTTGAAACCTGCTATGTTGAAGCCTGGGGCTGTTTTCCCTCGCTTTGTTTGCTCTGTTTCAGGTACAAGAAAAATTGGATAGTGAGATCAGAATCAGCCGCAATTATTAAAATGATGGGGCTGTAAAGTTTAATTTCCAAGTCTCCTTCTTACTCTTACTGCCGTGGCCCCACTTCCCTCCTTCCACTTCACACACCACTCCTTGTGGGACACTCATTTTGCGATGTGCTGACTCAGCGTTTCCCCATATGTTCCTTCCCTCTCTAGCTTAGAGCTGCGGTAGAGAAACGCTTCCCCTGCCCTCCGAATGTTTGACCAAGTTGAGAAAAGCCCTATAATTAGTGCCTGAATTGGCAATTAGTGTGCTTTTATTAAAAGGACAGTTTGAGTTTGAGTTCTTTAGTTTACCGTGGATGAAAGCTTTTGAGCAGATGACCAGCTCCTCTTTAGTATGGCCTGTCCACTTTGCAGGCCTTTTCTCTGTACATGTTCAAGTCTCAGACTACCCCACATTCCTGCTCATGGTGCTTTAACCACTCCTTTCCACTGCCGACTATTCAGTGTGCCAAGTAATTGTAGTATAAGCCCAAAGATACAATAGGAAATCAAGTAAGATAGGAGAGAGAATTCCTCAGTGTCTTTCTGAGCAATTATAAAAGTTATTTTGAAATCTTGTGTGTTGCAATATCCAATTCATTGACTTTTCCTTTCATTGGTGCATGTTTTCAAAAGTGAGGTTTAGCAAAAACAGACAGAGCTGTATCAAATAAATAGACTTCTGTACAACAAAATAAGCAATCAACAGAGAGAAATGTCAGTCCAATGAGAGAAAGTGTTTTTAAATTGTACATCTGATATGGGGATAAGATCCAAAATATATAAAGAATTCAAACAACTCAATAGCAAGAAAATAAGTGATCTTTTAAAATACAGGCAGGTGCATGGATAGACATTTCTCAGAGGAAGATGTAGCAGATGGGAAGGGGACCCAGGGGTGAGGGAGGTGAGAGAGCAGCAAGAGAAGGGAGTAGAAAAACTGATTAGGATGCAACATGGATACATATCCGTTTCCTAAGATGAGTGCAATTAATTTGTGTCACAAAGATATCTTAATGAAGGGAAGCTTAGAAAGAAATAATATTCAACATGTAAATGTAAATCAAAACTAAGGTGCACTCTCACTTTTTACCTGTTAGAATGGCTGTTACCCTAAAGGTAAAAGTTAAGTATCGGTGAGGATGTGGAACTCTTGGAAACTACTGCTGGAAATGGAACTTGGTACAGCTATGAGAAGCAGTATGGAGAGTCTTCAAAAAATTAAGAAGTTAATTTGCTTCTGATCCAACAATCCCACCTCTGGGTATATACTCAAATGAAATGAAGTCATTGTGTCAGAGGGATTATCCACGTTCCTATGTTTGCTGAAGCCTAATTCATAGTAGCATATATAACCTAAATGGCTACTGGCATATAAATGGATAAAGAAAATACTACACACACACACACACACACACACACACACACACACACACACGTGCAAGCGTGCGCACACACACTCTGGAATCTTTTTTAGCTATAAAAATAGAAGGAATGCCATTTGTAATAATGAGTAAAACTGGAGGACATTAAACTAAGTAAAATAAGCCACATTTAGAAATTTAAATACTAGTCTTGCCTGTGGAATCTAAAAATGTGAAAATCACAGACACAAAATAGAATGGTGGTGACCAGAGGGTAAGGGTTGGGGATAGGGGCATGGCAAATATTGAAATAAGAACATTTTAAAAATTGGTTGTTTATGCTCTTCTAGCCTTTGGAGAATTCATAATTCTTGTCTTAGCTACTTTCTTGCTGCTGAGACAAAAATACCTGATATCATATATCTGGTCATCTGAACACCCACTATGAAGTTTACGGTATACAATATAACAACCATTGTTAATTTCCTATCATCTTGTTTTGAAATTCTGTTCTTTTTTAGTGTTTTAATTTTTTTCTCTTTAAAATAAAAAAATAAAAATGAATACCTGACTTCCACAAGTTGAAGAAGGAAAGGTTTATGTTAGCTCGCAGATTGCAGAGGTTTCGGTCCACAGCCAGCTGGCTCCAAGGCAGGACAGCGTGGCAGAGGAGCATCGCAGAGGAGAAGCGGTGCATGGCGGAGCCCATAGCAAAGCAGCAGAGCGCTGTCTGCTGCAGCCCTAAGCCGCCCTTTATGTTTCACCCAGGCTGTAGGTCTATGGGTTGGTACCGCCCACATCCGGGGTGGACCTTGCTGTTACCCACACTCAGAGCTCTATTAAACCCATAAGTGGGCTAATCTAGTCACCACACACCCTTAATCCCAGCATCACACATCCACCATCCCATCACCTCCCCAGAGCCCCACCTATGAGTGCACACAGCTTTGGGGGAACATCTAGACACTAGCCATAACAATCCCCAAAAGATATTAGATAAACAAGGTGTTTTTAATTACACTGTTGGAGGCTTTCAGTGGGAAAATATGGGTATGATTTCTTTAAATACATTTTTTGTTTTATAATAATTTTATATTTACATGAAATTTATAACAAAGATTCAAATGCTGTATACCCTTTTACTAATGTCTTGCTTTAGCAGGGCTTGTTTGTACTTAGAAGGCTATTATCTTTAGATTTTTATGTTTGTATTCAGTTTCCTCAGTCTAATGACCTTTCTTATCCCAAGATCCTGTCCAGCATACTGCGTTATGTAAAGGGATGTCTCTTTAGGCTTGGACTGTGGTAGTTTCTTAGACTTTCCTTATTTTGATGACTTGGCAGCTTTTATGAATATTGATAGATTTTTTTTTCTTTTCTTGGGGGGACAGTTATGACTGCTGGATTACTTTATTTTTAAACATACTTTTTATGAACATGAGTTCTACATATTAAAAAGTTTAGAGAGCTAGTTCAACAAATGTATATGGTGTGCGTTAATCAAACCCAAACTCATTTTATCCATGCTGTCCCGAATGCCTTCCCCACTGCTGGTCATCACTATTCTGCATTCCATAGGCTTTTTTTGTTAGAACATGTGAGACTATTCTTTCTGTGTCTAGCTTTTTCCATTGGATATAATATTCTCCACAATCTTCATTCTGGCTGAATACTATTTCGCTGTGGATATGAACTACACTGTCTTTATCCACTCATCTGTTGATGGGTACCTTGGTTGATTCTACCCCTTAGCTATTGTGCATAGTGCCACGATAAACCTGGGCGTGCAGATAGCTGTTTTCAGATATCTGCATGCCCATGGTAACTTAATTTTCTTTGGATCTATTCCAAGAAGTGAGTGAGCTGGATTATCTGGTAGGCCTATTTACACTCCCAACAAAAGAATATGAAAGTTCCTCTTTTCCCACCTCTATGTCAGCAAATCTTACTGAAATTATCGTTATTATACTTGCTAATAGCTAGTCAAACTGGGCTCAGATATCGCATTGTAGTTTTGATTTGCAGTTCCCTAAAAGCTAATGAAATCATGCATTTTTCATATACTGGTTGGCCATTTGTGTTTCTTCTGAGAAAAATCTATTCAAATTATTTGTCCTTTTGAATTGGATTACTTGGGTTTTTATGCTAAGCTTTTGAGCTCCTTATATGCTCTGGATAGTAATCATTCTTCAAATGAAAAGTTAGTATATATTTTCTCTCATTCTGTAGGTTAGTCTTCATTTGTTGTTTTCTTACCTTTGCAGAAGATTTTAAACTTTCTGTGATCCTATTCATCCATTTTTACTTTTCTTCCCTATGTTTTGGGTTATTTATAAAAATATCATTGCCCAGAACAAAGTACTGAAGGGTTTGTTGTATGTTTTCTTTTCATAGTCATATGTTCTCACTTAGTAATCGTATAGTTTCAGGTACTATAGTTAGCTCTTAGATCTATTCTGAGTTGAGTTTTGGATTAATAGTGTATGTGTAAGAGAGTGTCCATTGGTCGGTTTTTTTCTTGACTTGACTGGAGTTTTGGATTCTTTAGACTAAGATTTCAGATGAAATACCATATTATCTTAACTTTGCAGTGAGAGAATTTGATACCTAATTATTCAAAACTGTAGTTATTTCAAGGATGTATGCTATTAATATGACTCTTCAGTGAGAATCACTGTGATGACTTTAGTGAGATGGGCTCCTCCTCTGTGAAGTTGCTTTTCCTCCTCCCCTCTCCTGTTTCTATGCTGCACTTACTGAGGTCATTGTGTGTAGCTCACACCTGTAATCAGTGCAGTACACAGGTGTTACATTGCACTGTGAGAGAATGAAAACGCAATGATTTGGAGGTCTTCTGCGAGTGGCTGCTCTGCGTCCTCTCTCCCCTTCTCTGCCCCTCCGTCTCTATCTCTCCTTTATTTCCTGTCAGTATGGACTTACGGGTGTTTATCTGGTACACAGGATTGTAACTCAGTGCTGTGCTGTAGGTTGTCATACTTTAGCCACTGTAAGTACTTTTGATGGTTCCTGTGTCCCTTTGACACACACTTTTAATTTTTTTGAGCACTTTCTTCCTTTTGGGTACTACAGGTTATCACAGGCTCATTTTGTATAGTTTTTGTTCTAGAAATAGCCACTTCTCCAAGGAATCCTGATCACTTTTCCTGAAGAATGGTAACAGAAACTAAGGTCTCAGTGCTAGATATGTTTCCTGCTCCTAGCATGTAATTGCTTTTATATCTCACTGGACAGATGGCACTTGGAGAATATACATATAGTCAGTTTTCTGTTATTAAAACAACGTACATGATATTTTCAATTTAAAGGGAAAAAAGGTTTATTGTGGCTCATAGTTTTAGAAGGTGGTCTGCTGCTTTTGGCCCTGTGGTGAGGCAGTACAGCATGGTGAGAGCATGCGGCAGAGAAAACCTACTCGTCTTATGGCTGTACATGAAAGCAAGGGAGGAGAGACTGCTATCTCATCATCTCCTCGGAGGGAATGCCCCAATTATCAGACTTTCTGCTACACTGCATTTCTCAGATGTCTTCACCACACACACACACACATACACACACACACGTTTCAAAGTTCTAACCTTGCACAACTAACAAGCTGTGTCCTTTGGCAAGGTTTCAAAGTCTGCTAGGAATAAATTTTTCTATATGTATAGTTGGGTACTATTTTTTATGGATTGTTGTGAAAACTGAATTGGCAAATAAATTTGGAAGTACAAATGCTAAAATATATTTTAAGTGTAATTTTGTAATAAAAATATAAAATCAAAACTTGCAGAGAAGTGTTAGGTAAGGAATATGGCTTTAATAAAATGGACTTATTTATGATAGGTTTCCAAAATTTAAATGAAAGGACAATATAATTCAATTTGTTTTAATAGCCAAAATATTTCCTTTTCCTCTGGGGCTATATATGCCAGTAAATTTTTTCATAGCCTCTGTGTGTGTGTGTGTGTGTGTGTGTGTGTGTGTAAATATGTTACTGTTCATATTCTAGAAGAATCCAAGAAATCTCTTGAAGGTCTTGGTCATTTTAGATTCTTTACTGGACTCTCTGTCAATAGTGTATGCATAAGAGACTGTCCATCAATTTTTTTTCATGATTGTTTAGATAATTAAGATTTAAATATTGCATAATGCCATTTGGACCTTTTTGATCACCCCTAATACATCTGCAACATTTTAGTGAACTCTATGGCAATTTAGACCATGTTTGTTTTGTGTTTTGGGATGTCAACTACTATTCTTCCAGTGGTTTCACTACTGATGATTCTGTAGTATGCTTCATATTACTTCCCCTGATAGTTTTTTCCTTTGAAGGAAAAAAGATCACTTATCTTAACAAGGGTCATGGGAACATTTTTAGAAGATTCTACTTGAGGAGAATGTCAATCTTCCTATTCCCAAAGGGCACCTTTGACATAATCTAAGCCTGTCTGTCCTCATCTTTAAAATTAATGAGAGAAGATGAAACAGATCCTGTGCATAAAGCATTTTGTGAAAGGCAAATCCATCCGAACTGATCAGCTGCACTGACCCCACTTCCCATTCAGTGTTGTCCTGAAGCCTCATAAAGGAAACAGTAAGGGCAGCATTCATCCTACCTACCCTCCTTTGGATTTCTTCCATGGGTTTGACTTCTCTGTGTACAGTGTTTTATTGTAAATACCTGTTGTACTTTGATAACTACATGAAAATGAAGGCAGTGTTTATAGCAATTTGTTTATACAGCTTTTTACTTTCTTCCCTCTCAGCTGGATCCATAAATAAATATGTCTTCTCCTCCAAGCAGTTGATTCTAAGGATATTTACATTTAAGAAAACCTGCAAAAGAATATGCTATCTTTATGATTTATTAAAAGAAGATAAATGAGGAGTTAAAAATGCCTTTCAGCCTTCTAGCATGAACTAAAGAGGAAAGATGTGTCAAGTGGTATGTATGCCAAGAAATGGGAGATAATTACAGTTTTATTACTCAAGATCCTTTTCAGACAATTGGGTGGAGACAATTTCCCTGTACTTTAACTGTGATTTATTTTACAAGTAATATACACTATCTGTTCAGTACAGCTTAAAGTTAGGATCTGAATTAGATTGTCAGTTGTAGCCACACCAGGCACTGAAAACTGTGAAATAACACTGTGATTTGAATTCCCCTGCTTGTATTGAGATAGAAGCTTCCATACTAGGAAGTATTCAAATAAAGATAATGCTACTTTCTGCGAGTTTTACTTCTCAAGTTTTCTTTACTAGATCATAGTTTCAAATATGCCTTCCCATTTTCCCCATGTGTGTCCTCTTCCTGATCAAAATATCTAGCCCTATTTATTGTTCAGGGATACATACTACCCCTGAATGTGTTATGCTGTCTAAATATTTCAAATATCTTAGTCCACTTTTTGAGGCTGTCATTTTGGCAAGATTTGGCATTTCCAACCTTTTCAACAATGTTTGAAGCAACATTTTAAAAGGGAAATAGCAAAGTCTCCTAAACACTTTTCCCCAGGACATTGGTATAACATATTAATGAGAACTTTATATAGCATAAATTATATGACCAAATATGTTTGAGAAATACTGGGTTGAACAAAATCACACTATTTTTTTCTGTAAGAACTCCCAGAATTATTGGTATACACTTAAATATCATGAATCTCTGGAATAGATTTATAATTTCAGTCTTTACAAACATTTTTGCATGGTAAACTTTCTTTTTTGAATTTCACAGAATTGTGTTCTTCCAATTATTTATCATTGCATAATGAACCACCCCAATATAAAATAATGATTACTATTTTGGATTTGACTGGATTCACCTGAGTAGTTCTTACTAGAGGCTTCATTGGGATGGTGCAATCAGACAGGGACTGTGGTTGAGTTATCTGAAGATTCAAACCGGTCTGGACATTTATAAGAACACCAGCTGATGCTGGCTATTGAGAGAGAGAGCTCCTCCATGCTGTCAAGCACTACAAGCACTTGTTCTGTCCTTTTCATGTGTTTTGCATCTCACAGGGACTCTACTTTATTTTAGTTTAGTTTTTGGTACCAGGAATCAAACTCAAGACCTTGAGCTTGCCAGGCAGGTGCTTGTGCCACTGAGCTACATCTCCATCTTGAGGGAGCATTCTCAAAGGAAACTTCAGAAGAGTGAAGTCTCTTAAGAGTTCAGTGGGGAAGCTCCCTGGCTTCTGATAATCAATCCTTAGAAGTGTCATAGTGTTATAATCTTACTATAGTTTTTACCTTTTTTCTGTCAAACAAGGGTCAAAATTACGCTAGATGTAAGGGGAAGGAACTAGACTCTAACTCTTATTGGAGATAAATGGATATTCCAGGAGGAAAGAAATTAACAGCAACCAGTTTTGCTTATTATCTGCCTGACTTTCTAGCATCTCTCCAGCAAGTCAAAATTCTATGGTACAACCTGGCAGTGGTAAATTTATGTGTATGTCAGAGGGTGAAACTGAAGTTTCTCTCCATCATGGACAGGTATTTCTGTCACTGACAGTTTTTAGATCTTTAGGTTTATGGTAATAAAAGAAAAAGCATACTAATTTCTACATAACTTAGTATCATTTTAAAATTCCTTACAAATTGGATCATGTGGTATAAAATACAGGATTGTCAGTTAAATTTGAATTTCAGATAAACAACACATAATCTTTTGGTACAAGGATGTCCCAAATATTGTTTGGGACATATATGCACAATCAAAATATGGTCATTTATCTGAAACTCAGATTTCACTGAGCAGCCTGTGTTTTTAGTGCTAAATCTAGCAACACTGTTTACACATAATAGATTCTTTTGTTGCCAATATTGTTGCTCTTCTGTCTCCCTTAGCAGTACATGGTCACTGAGTTTAAACAACACTGATATGAAACAAAAAACTTAAGTCTTAGCATTAGGGAGATCCCAGATCTCCCATTGCCAGCACTGTAACTGATGACAGAAAAATAAGCGTACTTATTTAACATAAATGTTACATTGTACTACAGCCTACATAAAAGAAGATTTCAAGAAACATAGAAACTTGTGTATGTGTATGCTAGATTTGAGGAAGATATGGTAACTTGGAGAAGCACAATTGGACAAAACGGTATGATCTAATAGTATTGCACTGGAGGAAATGTAGAAGGTCCGTTTAGATTCTTCTCTTGTATCCTTGAATCTTTGGTTAGATAAGGATTTTTCTTTCCTCTGAGTTTAGTAGGGTACCTCTAGAATGAAGGTCTTATGACCTTGCTTTTAGGAGAAGAATGAGGGGAAAGTGAGTGACACTTTCCTGCCTCTGCTGCTATTGCAAATGCCAAAGTAACTTGTTGATTGGGGGGGCGATATCCTGAGCCCCATATACCACAGTCTCGTACGTAGCTTTGGTTAAGGCTTGCCATAGTTTTCTTGGTGTCACTATTCTTTCCACACCAACATCAGAAATGCATTTTTATTTCTATCGATGGGCTTATTTTTCATAACTTTATGAATGGTTTTACTTCCTATGAGATCCTTAGAGCCTTGAACTATTACCTATGCAATCCCTATTTAAAGAATGAAAGAATAAATGAGTGAATGAACCTAGGTTAGCATGACATAAAAACCTCATTTTGTGTCCCCTACTTTGCTTTCCAAGAGACATTAGGCATCAAAATTTCCAGAACTTTATTATTCACAGAGTAACTGAAAATCACAGAGATTAATATATTTCTCTAAAGTCATATTACGTTCCAAAACTGAGTGTGGGACTGTACTATTTCAAAAATTGGGACTGCCTTTCTAAATAGATTTGATCCTGGCTCACCTGCATAGCTCAACATGTCCACAAGACTGATTTTGTTGTTGTTGTTGTTGTTGTTTTGCTGTTAACGAAAAGAAGATCTTGCGGAATGGGGTTAGCATACTGTTGTAGTCAAGGTTTGCAAGGGAAACAATTTAATACAGGACACCTAATTTATAGGATTATTTTATAATAGTGACCCAAAGAGTCAAATACAAAAGAGTAAAGGAAATATGTCTACAAACTTAAAGAACCAAAGAATACAGCTAAAGGCCTGGATCCCACGGCAGTGTCCTTCACCAATACAACTGAAGACCCAGAGCCCATGGCAATGCCCTCCACGAGTCCAGCCAGAGGCCTAGGCCCAGGGCAATGTCTCATGCAGGTCTGTTGCATGGAGCATCAAAACAAGCAGAGAAAAAGGAACAATGTATACCACACATGAGAGAATTTAGAAAATCAAACAATATTTCTGTTCTTTTACAGATTTATAAAAATGTTTGACTGATGGAGCTGAGAGAACCTAAAGAAACTATCTTTCATTGTCTTTTACTTTATAAATTAAAAATTGCAAAGGCCAGAGAGGTTCTATAATTTTCTAAGATTATTCAATTGTTTACTAGATAAATCGAGAGGTCAAGTCACTTGACGTCAGTTCACCTTTTAGGACTGAGCTCAGTTATCACACTCTCTGTGATGCCTTGTACTAGTCCCCCCACGGGGTCATGCTGCCCTTCCCCAGTACTGGCGTGGCACTCTGCTCCATAGGCACCCCAAGGTGTCACCCATGCCACTTTACTTGTTGGCGTCAATCTGAGCTCCATGAGCTCTGGGGTTATGCAGTCTGTGCATTGAGGAGAGTGGAAGCAGAGGTCTCTGACACAGCTTTTTGTGTGATATGGACTTACTTAAAACTGTCAAATATAAGATATGATCACAAATCCAATGAATGTTTAAATATTTTAAAACATTACAATAAAGTATGCATTGTCATCTACTACCCTCAAAACACTCCCCTCTGCTTTGAGTGTACATATCCCATCACTGCTACTGCTTTCTGCAGCAGTTCTGGAAATCCTCTCTTGCGAGCATCTCCAGGTGCTTCGTCTCGGCTGCCTCACCTCAGCGTTCTGAACTGATTCAAAATGTGTATCTTTCATGACTGTTTTGACTTTGGCAAAGAGACAGAAGTTGCTTAGTGCCAGATCTAGTGAATAAGGTAGATGAAGACTTATGGTAATGTTTCTACTTGACAGAAGTTGCTATAGATATGTTGAACAGATTTAGCACAAGAGCGCTGCCACAAACATACAAAGGAGGACTTCCAAAAGTCCATCAGAAAGGTGGAAGAACGAAGGGATAAGTACATTTGGAGTGAGAGGGAGTATTTGTGAGAGACTCATGGCAAGTTATTTTAGATTTAAACTTGCACTGTGTTTTATGATCACATCTCACACAGGCCTCCTTGACCAGCATCATAAATGAGTTTCACAGATGGTTCTTCTGTTGTCCCTGAGTAGCTCCATCTTTGCCGATATACAGGACACATTGCCAAGTCTTTTGCTATCAGATCTGGCTCTTTGTCCAATGTCTGTTATTTCTGAGTTACTCAGTGTAGGGCAAGTTATTTCATCTTTTTGAGTGTCAGTTTTATTTCATGTATAAAGCAAGTGTATAAGTATTGTAGCCCAAAATATTCATTCATATTATATGAGAAATAGAAGGCCTTTGACAGTTACCTGGCCTACCTTTTGTGATTTTTTCCTATTGACTCCATGGAAACTGGGCTGAACTTGTAAAGCAGTAGAGTGGACAAGTTACTTGCTGGGCGATTTCAATTACTATAATAATTGTCACTATTTAGCTTTTTATTATTGAGATATTAATCTGTTTATTATTATGCTATCAAGAATTTCCAGTGGAGAGATGTGTTACATTTGATTTATTTTGTTTTATTTTTGGTTTTAATATTTGCATGATATTTGTCTTAAAGCATGAGTCATGAATCAGTTCCCTGCCTTCTATTTTTTCAAAGAGATTTTAGAAATTATTATGACTTTTTACTTAAATGTTTCTATAGATCTGATGCTTTCCTTGGAAACTTAGTGGTTACTGATGCAATTTTGTAAATTATATATAAAAATAATCAGGATATTTATTTCTTCTTGTGTGAGTTTTGAAACATATCTTTCAGGAATTGGTTTGTTTCATCCAAATGATCAGATCTGTGGTCACAGAGCTGTCTGTAGTATTCCTTTATTTTTTGGTCACTACAAGTTTGCGTTATAAGGACTGCATCTATTGTGGGGAATCGGTACACGTACAATAATACATCTCAGGTCCTATTTCTTCTGTCTTCCTAATTCACTCTTTTTTGGTCAGGATCAGACTCTTTTATTTATCTTATAAATCCATGTAAAATTAACATATATGCAGATAAACAGCCAGACCAACTGGCCAATAGCATATAAAACACATAAAACAATCATAATCAAGGTACACTTTTAACTACATTGTCTATGCTGAGTTATGTAACTTGTTTCTCTCCTTTTTCCTCCTGTCTGCTTTTTATTTTGTACTTTGTTTATATATTGAGTTTCTCATATAAGAGAAAGCATGTAATATTTAAGTTCACTTCACTTAGTATTATGGCCTTAAGGTGGATCGATTTTCCTGTAAATAGCTCAATTTTATCATTCCTTGTGGCAGAGTGGAACATCATTGCTCATAAATACCACTTTTTTGTCCGTTCTTCTGTCATGGGACCCATAAGAATTGTCCTGTTATAATTTTTGTATGCATATATCACTGTAGTATGATATCTTTAACTGTTTTTGTGAAGATACCTAGAACAGGAATTGCTGGGTCAGATAGAATTTCTAGTTTTGATTTTTGAGGACTCTCCATACTTACTGCCATGGTGGCCAGATAAGTTTATACTCACACTAACAACGGAGAAGTGTTCTCTTCCACAGTTTCTCCAACGTTTGTTATTGGTTGATGACAGCCATTCATTACTAAGTGATGTGGAATCTTAATGTTTTAATGTGCATTTTTCAAATAGCTAATGGTTTTGAACATTTTTTCATGTATTTATTGTCTGTATTTTTTTCTCTGAGAAGTACATATTCATTTCAAATGCCCATTTTTGATGGAATCTTTAAATTTGGGAGAGCTTAAAATACTTTAAATGTTAGTCCTTTGTGTGAGGAATAGCTAGCAAAATTTTTCCCCATCTGCAGGTTGGCTCTTCAGTCTGTTTGTAGTTTCTTTTGCTGTACAGAAGCTTTTTAATTTGCTGTAAACCCATTTATTGATTCTTGATATTATGTCTTATGTAACCAAGTTCTGTTCAGAAAGTCTTTGCCTACACATATGTCTTCAAGAGTTTTACCTATTTTTGTATTCCAGCAGACTTTTTTTGTTTTAATATTTAGATTTTTGACCCATTTTAATTTTAGTTTAGCGCAGGCAGAAGATATGGTCTATGCCTGATCTTTGTCATGTGGATAGCCAGTTTGCTCAGCACCACTTGTTAAAGAAGCTATCATTGCTTCAGTGAAAATATTTGGCCCTTTTTCAATGACAGCTTAGTGTGCCTGAAATTGATCCTGTATCCTCTGTATTTTTGCCAGTGTCATACTTTTTTATCATTATAGCTTTGTATATAACAGAATTTGATTCCCGCTGACTTGCTTTTATTGTGTAGAACTGATTTTGTTATTCTAGATTTCTTCTTTTTGCACATGTATTTTAAAATTGCTTTCTCATTTCTGTGAGAATGCTACTGTTCTTTTGATTGGGATTGCATTAAATGTACACAGTTTTGAAAGTATGCCCATTTTGACTACATTGGTTCTGCCTCTTTAGGCATAAGGCACATCTTTTCATTGTCTGATATCTTCTTTGATCTTTTTCAAAGTACTATAGTTTTCATTGTAGAGGTCTTTTACTTCCTTGGTTGGGTTAACTTATAAATATTTCATTTTTCTTGTTATTGTGAAAGTTGTTGTTATTGTAATTTCTCTCTTGATGAGTTTGTTATTACTGTACAGGAATGCAATTGATTTTTGAATGTTGACTTTATAGCCAGTGTGCTGTTTAATTTGGTTATTAATTCTAGGATTCTCTTAGTGGAGTTCTTGTGGTCTTCTATGCAGACAATAATGTCATCTGCAAATAATGATAACGTCTTCCTTTTCTATCAATATCCATTTTAGTTCCTTCACTTGTCTGATTGCTTTGGCTAGTGTTTTGAAAACTATATTGAATAAGACTGTTCACAATAGACATCCTTCTTTTGTTCTTGATTTTAGAGTGAATGTTTTTGGCCTCTCTGCATTTCATATAATGTTGGCCTTTGGTTTGCTATAGATGCCTTTTATTGGATTGAGATAAAGATTTTTACATCTATTTCTTTCAGGTTTTTTTTTCCATGAATGGATGATGTATTTTGTCAAATGCTTTATCTGTGTCTATTGAGATGATCATGTCATTCTGATCCTTCTTTTTATGTTGTGTCTTAGTTACTTTTATCTTGTTGTGATACAAAATACCTGACACTCAAAGTTAAAGGAGAAAAGGGTTATCAGCTCACAAATTGTAAAAGTTTTAGTTCATAATTGGCTAGCTCCAGGCTTGGTAGAAGAGTATTGCAGAGGAGAAAGAGTTCATGGGGCAGAAGGCAGCACAAACAACAAGGGAAGTGGAGAAGAGACAAGCCTCTTTCTGTCCCTTACGTTGTCTGCAGGCCACCCTGCCTCAGGCGGGTAGCACTCTTACCCTTAATCCCGGTATTGGACCATGAGTCCACCACACACTCTAGACTCAGCCACCTCTGAAGAGACTGCTCCCCTCTATGACTGCATTAGGCTTTGAGGGAGACATCCAGATACAAACCATAACGTATAGTGTATTATATTTATTGATTTATGTATGTTGAGCATCCCTGCATCTCTGAAATGAGTCATAGTTGGTCATATGTGTGATCTTTTTGATGATTTTCTGCATTATATTTGCTAGTATCTTATTGAAAATTTTGTCTCTATGTTCATTAAAGAGATTGCCCCACAGTTCTTTTTTTGGTTGGGTTCTTTTTTGGTTTTGGAATCAGGGTAATGCTTTTTTCCAGGAATGCCTTTCAGAGTACTGCTTCCTTTCAATTTTACTAGAGAATTTGAGGACTTTTGATTTATGTCTTCTCTAAAGTTCTTATAGAATTAAGCAGTAAACCCATTAGGTCATGGACTTTTCTTGGTAGTTTTTCTTATTAACTCTTCAATTTCATTCACTAATATTGGATTATACAGAAGTTTTTATCGTCTGGTAGCTTTGGTAGTTCATCTGTATCTAGAAATCTATCTATTTATTCTGATCTTGCTATTTTACTAGAATATAGATTGTCAAATTATTTACCAGTGATCATTAGAATTCAGGCAGAGTTTGTTGTGATTTTACCTCTTTCATTTCTAATTTCATGGAATTTGTTTTTTTCTGGTTTTTTTTTTTCTATTGTTTCTGTGAGATTTTTGTCTCTTGATTGGGGAAGTTAGATCATTCACATTGACAGTTATATTACTAAGAGATACTAGCTTATTCCTGTTATTGTATGATTTTCCTGTTGCTGTTTTCCTGATTTTCCCCCTTTTGCTTAGCTGCTCATCCCACTAGGCGCATTCATTGTTTTTATTATTGACATTGTTGGCTTCAATGTCTCTTTCTTGGATATCCTTGAGAATTCTTTCTAAAGCTGGTTTGGCAGTCATGAATTTCTGGAGGTACTCCTTGTCATGGGACTGCATTGCTTTTCCATCAATTTTGATGATAATTTTTGCAGGATACCTATGTCAGAGTTGGAAGAGGTTATCCTTTATAGCCTGAAATATTTCACTCTAAGCCCTCATAGCCTTAAGTTTTGTATGAAGAAGTCTATAATTCTAATGGGTTTTCCTTTATATGTAATTCATTGCCTTCTTCTAATGGCTTGGTTCCTGTGACAGACTTCTGGGTTGTTGAGTATAGTGTGGTGTAGAGAGGTTCTCTTTTGGTCATAGCTTTTTAGGGTTATACATGCTTCACTTCTCTATATATTTATTTCTTTCCCTGCATTTGGCAAGTTTGCTGCCATATTTCTGTTTAAAGATAGTTTATGTAATTTGTACTGTCTTCTTATTTTTGTTTATTTCAGTTATTCTTAAATTAGTATTTTTAGAGTCATCTAGCATCTGTTGGATCCAGTTTTCATGTTTTCTTCTTGTTTTTAAGTTATCTTTGAATGGTTGATCATTGAAGAAATCATTGTCTTCTAGTTCTGAAATTTGTCCTCACATTTGTTAGTTCTGTTGCTCCTACTTTGAATATGATTTTTAATCTTCTGGATTTCTGATAGAAACCACTTCATGGACTGTAGTTATTTGTACACTGGTCATGTATGTTTTGTTTTATTTTGTTTAGCTCATCTAGCTCTTTATTAGTGTCTTCTGAAAGCTGCTACATCTTTCTGATTATTACTTACACTATCTGTTTAATTATATTTTCTCTGATTCTACCGAGTATCTCCTTGAGCTCTTTTCTAACCTCTTCTGTTATCCTTTTGAGTAATTTGGGTGTGTGCCTTATGCTGTTCTGCCCCTTGGTGACCTCTGGAGTGGCTTTGGGAGAGTGAGGAGGTTGGGGAGGCATTTTGTTGCCTTGTCTTCTTATATTTCTATTGCTTTGTTTGTTTGGGTTTTTTTGTTGAAGTTTGTGGATGCTTATAGTCTAAAGACTTTGTTGCTAATATAGAGGTCTCTATAGATGCCTTTCAGTGATGTACTTAGGCCTTTGCTAGCTGTATTCCTTTGTCATGCTCCAAGATCTGACCACCTTGCTTAATTTGTGAGGGAAGGATGGAGTACAATTAGTCCAACAGCCAAGATTTGTGAGACTGTATTTAAGTACTGTTAATATCACAAAGGTAATCTGAGTGTTACTTTAGAGAGAAGTAGTGACAAGTATGTGGCACCATTAATATCAAGTGAATCACTATTGTATTACTAAGCCAAAATGGATATTAATGTATCCTAAAACTAATTGTGTATCACTTTTAATCCTAGAGAGAAAGTCTACAATTATGGTGCAAACATTAAGACAAATCAGGTTTGGACTTATAGTGGTAACTCTAAATGCTGGATCTATATCTTCACTTATGGTAGAAGTCAGCAGTATTTTTACAGAGTTAACTAACCAAAGGCTAACAAAGGTTTGTAGTTTTACTGATAAGATTTAGGGCTGAAGAATGGAAGAATGCAAGAGGGAGACAATGGAACATTAAACTCTATAGTATGAAAAGGAGGAGAGAGTGGTGATACCAAAGATCCTATTAGGGGGAGAAGGGTGCTTGTAAATAGGTAAAGGTAAGAGAAATGGAAGGTAAAATAAAAAGTTGGGGAAAAAAGAAAGAAATTATGTTGAGTAAAAAGTAAGAGAAAAAAATTAAAAGGAGAAAAATTACAGGGGTGAAGAGGAAAAACAAATTTTAAAAAAGAAGTGATAAAAAGCAATGAAATACAAAGGAAAATTTCTCCAAGCTGCAACAAACTAATGAAAAAAAAAAGAAGATAAAACAGAACAAAAATCCCCTAAAAACCATGCACATTGTCACAAAAAGCAAAAATAAAAAACAAAGAAACAAAACCAAAGCAAAGAAACAAAAAATGTACCTGTGATTTTGAATTCTGGTTTTCCTCTGGTATCTTCCATTGGGGAAGTGTCCAAGTCAATACATGTCCTTATGCAGACCCCAATTCCATGCTGCATGCAGACCCCAGAAGGCAGTAGGATTAGGGGGAGAGCACCAATTCTGGAACTTCCAAATCCAGAGCAACACAGGCTGAGCCTGGTCTCTTGTGTTGTGGTTGGGGCTGTTTCCTTTAGCCCAAACACCTGAGTGCATCTCTTGCCAGCCTGACTATGGCTCTATTTCTATGGTTGACTGCTATGATTGATCCTAATTTAGTCACTGTGGGAATATAACATTGAGAGCCCTCAATGGAAACTGTCCCACAGTTGCTCTGAGTCCCAGGTTCAGTCAACCAATGTTTGTAATGGTGATGGACCAAGCATTCTTTCCCTGGGGTATGGTGGGCATTTCAGCAGTCATGACTCACCAGCTGTTGTGATTCACAGCATCCACTGGTTAGTTGTACCTGGGCGTTCCTCCCTGAACCCTCTAGTATCCCCAGCCCTTACACTGTTTCTGTAGATTCAGTCTTTCTTGTGAAGCAGGACCTGGGAGCCAGAGAAAAAGTACAGATTGTCCTTCCCTTTTCTATGCTGTGTTCTCTCTTTTCAATTTCTCTGTAGGTTTTAATTTTCATGTCAGATCTTCCTGATTCCCATGGATTCTCTCTCTCTCTCTCTCTCTCATTAGCTGAAATAGTCATCATTTTAATTGATATTTTTAAGGAATGAGCATTCAGTTTAGTTGATTTTTCTCTATTGTTTTCAATTCACTAATTTCTTCTCTAATTTCCATTTATTTCCCGTATGTTTCAGGCTTAATTTGTCCTTTAAATTCTATAGTTTCCTAAGGTGGAAGGTTAGGTTGCTTGTTGTAGATTTTTATCCTCTCCCACTGTACACTTAATGCCAAAATTTCTTCTATAGGCAATGTTTGCTAGGTGTATTTTCCTTTTCATTATTTCAAAATATTTTAAATTCTCTTGAGGTTTCTTTGAAACAAGTAATTGTGCTTTCTCCACTGAAGTTAAGGTGATTTTGCTCTTGGCCTCCCTAAGAAATTTTTTTCCTGGTTTGACTGCAACATGCCTAGGTATAGTACTTTCAGTATTTATTATATTGCTGTTCTGAGTTTCCTGAATTCATGGTTTAATGTCTCTCTTAATTTATAATTTTTTAAGCTATTTTTCAAGTTATATTTCTTCCATTCTATGCTTTCTTTCTGATGTTCTAATTGAACTTTATCCTTCCCATCATTCCTAAATGTGCTATTATTCTCTTTGAACATCAGTTTGGAAAGTTTTTACTGACTTCTTTTCAAACCTCCTTATTCTTTCTTCAGTTAGGTTCAAGCCACAGACAGGCCCAGGGTGCTGAGTCCTCTAAAGTTGTTCATTTCTATTATGGTTTTTATTTCTAAATTTTTTTTTCCTTAAGAGTGTTCATCTTTCTACTTATTAAATTACATTATTGACATTTCGCGCGTATCGGGCAGGCCGCGCGGAGGGCCCCAAACGCTGGGAGCCAGAGACGCTCCGTGCGGGGAGGAAGATTGGCTGGGTCCGAATGCCCTGAGAACACAGACAGCTCGGTTCCTCCCGCCTCCCGAGCTGGCGCAGCTCTCTGGCGACTCCCGACAGAGATCGGCTTTTTGGCGGCGGCAACGCCCAGCAGTCCCACATTTCGCGAGCATCGGGCGGGCCGCGCAGAAAGCCCCAAAGGATAGACTGGCACCTTGGAACCTTCCTGCCTGCAGGGACTCCAAAAACTGGTGAGATATCGGCGCTCGCGACCAGATCACCGAGTGGGGGAGGAGATCCATCCCTATACCTGCAGGGAACCCTGGGAGGGCGGGGGAGCGGTCTTACACACCTCACCCAGGTCACTA